>OZ023315.1:11753672-11842194 GCA_964007375.1 Ophion obscuratus | reverse complement strand
AAAAATAGTTTAAACCCTCTAGTTTAAAAATAGTTTAAATCCTTTTAACTTCTTTTTTAAATTTTTTCCAATAAAAAACTATTCGCAAAACTTTAAACGCGTTTTTCTCGAAACATGGTTTTTCAAAATGGCACGCAGCATAACTCGAACAATTTTCATATTTTTTACTTGAAATTTTAACCAGATGTGAACATTTACATTATCTTGAGAATGTCGATCGGAATTTTCAAGAACTTTATTTATTGATTTTTTATTAACAAAAAACTTGCCATTTTTTTCGTCAAAAATCAATTTTTTTTTTCAAACGCACGCCAAATCCACAAAAATTGATACTTTTTAAAATCCGATCGACATTCTCTAGCTATAGCCCTCTAGATTAATGGTTTTTTTTTGTTCTAGATTCAAAAGTGCACCAGTGGTGCTGCGTGCCGCGGAGCCCTGGAAGCAAAACATGTCCCGGGAAGATAGCTGTGGAACCGCCATTTTGTTTTTTTTTACTGTAAAAAAATTTTATAATAAAGTTTAATGTATGCCCGATAACACCATTAAAAGTTTTTTTTTCAAATACCTTCAATTTCGGGAGCAAAAAATTAGTGAAAAAACCTTTTTTTTTTGGGCCGTTACAGTGGCCTTACTCTTTAAAGAGAGAGCAGATGGTATTGGAATTGTGCATCGTTGGGATGCAACGGAATTTTTTTTTTTTTCCTATTGCCCAATAATTTTACCACATTTAGACTACAATCATGGTTGAAAGATTTTTCAAGATTATTATTAAGGATCCATAACCTAAAAATGCAAAAAACGAGTTTGTTTTACACAAAAAAATAAAGAAATGAAAAAATGTGTAAAGATTTTCGTTGCATTTCAACGATGCAAACTTTAAAATCATGAGAGCAGAGGGAGAACCTCAAAGATCGCAGACTCGGCTTGTCACCATCTCACATACATATTGGATATTTCAGTTCAGCTCAGAAAATTATTTTTCTCACCATCGTTGATTACAGATTTCTATGGTGGAAAAACGTCACTCCCGGTGTCAAAAAAAACACATCTTTGCCTTTTTCACATTTTTGCCCCCACCACTCGCCCGCCTGCGGCTGAAAAACATCGAAAAGTCCACTCGGGCCAATCTCAAAATTCAGTTTTATGCATTTTTCATCAAAGCTCAACGTGTGCTTCCGATATTAAGTATTTTTTTTTTGTGAAATTTCGATTGTGCCGATGATTATTCGATAGCTCGGAAGTCAGAAGAGTACTTTTTCGGTCTTGCAGGTAAAAAAAACTCCCAAAATATGTTTTTAGATGGAATTCAATTCGCGTGGGATGTATATGTAGATCCCATATATATATGTGTGTGTGTGTAAGCATGTGTATATGTTATACATGTGTCTCTCTCTCCTTCTCTCTCTCTCTCTCTCTCTCTCTCTTTCTCTGTGTGTGTGTATGCGTGTGTATAGACACATACACAGGGTGTTGGAGGTCCCACTAGAATAGCTGGCACTCCCGAAATAATGTTCAAACCTAAGGGGGGAGGGGAGCGAAAGAAAAAGAGTGAGACAGCGAGAGAGGAGAGAGAGAGAAGCGAACGTCGGCCCAGGTCAAATACTAAAGCTCGCCCCGCGTATTACATAAGCTTCGTAATTCCACGAGTGCGATCGCCTCTCGTCACCGCCCATCCTCATTCCTCCAACATCGTTCATTCTGCATATATACACAAATATAAAAGTGTAAGTATATTCGTAAATCTGATTTCGAAGATATTGGACCGTCGAGGTCTTCGCAGTAGCCAATCGTCCCCATATTTTAAATTACGTAAAACCCAATGCTATTCAGTCCCACTAAGGACTAGTCCCCCCGAGTGCGTTGGACACAATCGAGTTCCAAACTTGCCGAAAGTCCCGAGTCTTTTGCCCCATTGAAAAAAAAAAAAGAAAACCATAAGTGTACAAAAATACGACGTAGCTCCGTACACTTTGCGGGACTTCCGCAAGACCCTACAGATTGTCCATTTGGAAAATGACGAAATAATGGAAGGGCGCCGGACAAAGAAGGGTGGATCGCGACGTCGAGACATCGTTGGAGGCTTAGGCGCAATGGGGTCTTTACGTATGATGACCTAGTAAACGAAACTATATGTATACATATTTTTTTGCCTGTGTGTGTGTTTGTGTGTGTGTGTGTGTGTGTATAGAGAGAGCGACAAGGATGCGTGAGTGAATTTGTACCACGCGGAGTTTCTAGAGAATGTTCAAGGGTTGGTTGGGGGGTTGGGCTCGCGAGCTTGAAGAAGTTCAGGAAGGGAGAGTCAGAAGCTCGAGGTGGAGTGGACGCCACAAGGGTCGACAATTACGACTACAGTTATGGCTGCAGAATGCTTGACACGTAATACAATAATTAATATAATAACGATACTGACAATTATAGTAACGATGATAAGAATAATAACAGTAATTATTGCAACAACAAACACGATGATGATGATAACGAGAGTAGTGGTAATAATAATTATGATGGTGATCACAATAACACTGATAATTATTTATTCAATAATATATATTTTACCTATCTTATTTTTTTACTTTGCAGTTTAATGTATACGTGAATTGTTTAACGGCAATAGCTGTTGTATTGTCAAATAAAAATCGTGGCAGTAGAATGGATAGCAGCTAGCAATGATAACGATTAGATTTTATCTTACGATAAATATATTTTGTTTATATTTCGATAATGCGTTATATATATATATTTTTATTCGATATATAATAATAATAGCCATTATTATGAGAATAATGATGAGACAATAATAAGGCTGTAAGTTATCTTTTTGAAATAATGAAGATGGAGGATGGTAGGTGGCCAAAAAAATGAGGTTCGAGTTTGCATCGTTGAGTTTCTGAGTTCCTTTAATTTCTTTTGACAGTTTTTGCCTACCAAAAGCCTTTGACCATTTTTTAAGATATTTATTTTGCGATCTACGATATAAATGTAAAAAAAGAACTTCTATAATAATAACAAAATGGAAAAAAATCTAAAAAGGTACTTTCATAGCAGGGGCTCAGAAAGTAGCCGGAAAATTCAACCGGCAAAGCAACTATGCGATTATATTGGACGATTTGAGAAACTAGCAATCAGGATAGATATGAGAAAACCAATGTAAAATAATTGGTATAAATGAGAAGGGAGGGTCATTTATGTGAACGTCCTTAAAAAGGGTATGCAAGGAATAAAATACTAGTGACCGATATACTGGTAATAATAATAACTATAGTGATAATCATTATTATTAGTATTTTTATATCAGCATTATTGTTATTATCATAATAACTAGCATAATCAGTATCATCATTGTTCTGATAATTGCTATTCATTATCAGTATTATTAGCCATTCAATAAACTTTGCAGCAAAAACGCGTTTTTAAAATATAAAAAAGAACTATTTCGTGAAATAAAATATGATCGTTGTGAACATTACCACTGCGTGCTATCATTATTACTGCCTCGTTATTTATTGAATAATACAACCGACATTGTCGCCAAGGTGATCCTATCGCCAGGCTTCAATCCATAGGATTTTCATAAATTTTTTTCGAGCTTCACTGAATATATCAATAATCGTCTCTGTAAAATTTCAGGGTCGTTAATCGACCTAATTACAGAGAACAGAAATATTGAAATTGCGTATTTTTTTGATGGAATTCCGAGACGACATTCAAAAACCCAATTTCCGGTCACTACATAAGTGTACATAATAGTGGGAATCCGTCAGATTCTTAAAAATAATCAGATTTACATACTTAACACTAGTAGTAATCCAGTGCTCTCAGAAAAAATTACGCTTACACGGAGAGAATTAAAAAGTAATTTTTGTCGTGAATTTCACGGTAAAAATTACCGTGATATATTTCAATGTTGTGACAAGTGGGAAAAACACAATAATTCGTATGCGACAAGTTTTTTTTAACTCACGTTACAGAAAATTTCAAGTACGTAGCTAAAATTTTACCTACCGTCGGTTAAAAATTACCAGAGCACTGTACGATATTTTTACGGTACTGCACAGTAAAATTTACCTGCGTCAACCTCAGCAGAAAAAATTCCTATAAGGCTGGTAAAATATCTCCCCCCCCTTCATTGTGACCGATTCTTTCCTTTACTGTTTTGTTTACCTTTTTTCTCCGCCTTTCTCCCTGTCCCCCCCCCCCCCGCTCTTGCGGCCCAACCGACTTCTCCCCATATATGTATGCTTCTCCCACTGTCATATTTCGCCGCGAAATGCCGAAGAAAAACATTTCACGACGACGAATGTACGCAACTGGGTTTCGAACCCGGGACCTCGCGGGTCCGCAGTTTCAGAGGCGAGCGCGCTAACCACTCGACCATCGCATCAATTCATCGATGAGATGTATTTTTTTCTTCAAAGACTGGTGCGATAATAATCATAATAATAACCAACCTGTTTGTTTTTTATTGGGATTTTTTTTTCTTTCATATTAATTAGTATACTCAACAAACGGATAAAGAGAGAAATTTAATTATTAGAATTTATTTTTCATTTAATACTACCATTTTTTTTACAATACATTTCGTACCATCGTAAGCTCGCGTGAAGTGACTAATTTGCACACATATTATTTTGTCATAATTTAAAATCATGAAATCGTATTCACTCTTAAACATTTCATAAGCCATTGATGTACGTAGTTTAGACGAATTTTTTTTGGGAACTCCCATCGCGCCATATAAGGAATAGATAGACCACTGAAACGAGACCGCGCACCCCTCCTTAGCCCCACCACCATACCATTCTGAAGTGAAAGGTATGAGGGGAATTTTTACCATGCAGTGCCTCAAAATTTCCGTACCGTACCGCACGATAATTTTAACCAAGCGCGCACGATAATTTTTACCGAGAGCACAATACATTTTCCTATAACATTCATCAAATTTTATAATAAATCTTAAAATGACTGTTATAAAGACGATACTTTTTTATAGACATTTTTGAAAGGCATAAAATAATAAAATGCACAGTAAAATTTCGCTGATATAATATATTTTTTAAATTTAAGTTTTGCGTATTCTGTTACACATCAAAATTTACTAGAAAATCTGGTAAAATTTTCTATCTGAAGAAGAAATTTTATTTTATTTTCATGAAAATCTGTGTTCTACCCAACAATAATAAGCGAAGTTTCAGGGTTGTCATCTGGTTACCGTTACTGCACGGTAATTTTTAACCTTTAATTCTCTCCGTGTATTGACCTAATTTTTATGTAATATCAAGTTTAATTTGAACTTCCGGTATTGGATTTATTACCATTTGCTACGATAAAGAGACGTGACAGCAAGGCAACAGCTGACTGTAGTCCTAACCTCATCTCACTCATTCGAATTTCCACACATATTTCATTTTTAACCGACATATTTCGCCGACACAAATTTTCCACGATTTTACCAGTCGTGGCCCGAATACAATGCTTTATATTTCCCGCACCCGACATTGTTTTGACAGATCGACGTTGAAAAGCATGGAGGTTAAACTTGCCTGGTTGACTCAAAAGAGACGGAGATAGAACCAATATTGCCAAATATCAAACCTAGAAATACTGCGCGAATCGCTGGAATAACTATTTTTTTTTTCATTTTTCTAATTAAATGTGAACATTCATTGAACAGTTTACACATGGAAAATTTAGTTATTAGAAATTTTTTTTGCATATGTTAAACATATAAATTGTACAAGTCTCAAGTATAATCAGTGGTGGTATGACTAGTGTGAAGCGATAGGACTACCTTAAATAATTCAAGTAAACATTAAACTGTAAGGAAAAAAAAAGATTTATAAAATATTATCGAATATATAATTATCAGTGTTATTGTGATCACTATCATAATAATAATACTTATTATTATTGTGATTAATTTATTATTATCTATTAATGATTTCATCAATAATAATAATACTCATTATTAGCAGCCATTGTTATCATTATAAGATTATATTATCATAACTTATTATTATCACCATCATTATCAGTATTATAATCATTATTTGCTGTTATTATTATAACAGCAAATAATTATAATAATGGTGTATATTAAGAGTTGGTTATTTGACTAAAATCATGAGACATGAAGCGAATCACAAATTGAAAAAAGGCCTCATTAATTGAAATTCATTTGAAACGCCGATTTATTTGACATTTCGGATAAATCGGTGCAATCCTCATTGTTATAACAATAGTACTCACCGTGCTCGTCTATAGATATCTTCCCGAACGACGAGGTATCCGAGACGAATGTCCATACTTGTTTCTTTTTTTTTTTTTTTGAATTGGGAAAGCGACCAGATAGAAATGTTGAATCGAGATCCAAAAGGGAGAGAGAGGCAGATAAAAAAAAAGAGAGAGAGAGAGAAGGGTAGAGCAGCGGAAAGCAGAAAGTAGGAGAGGTTGACGTCACGTACTATAAGATAGCTCCATCCATATCCGGCTTTCCGTGTTGGTGGCACTTGGCCGCCTAGGCACCAGCCCCTTTCCTTCTTGCTCTCCTTCTTCCCGTCTCTGCGATTCTAATCGCTCCCTCTCTCTCTCTCTCTCTCTCTCTCTCTCTCTCTCTCTCTCTCTCTCTCTCTCTTTCTCTCTCTCTCTCGGTCTCTCTTGAGTTTGCTGGCTTCGAATGCAGACACGTTTATATGTTGGCGATTGTAACGCGACTATAAATAAAATCGCTCGGTTCTTCTACTCTTCGCGTTCTGTGACTACGAGAGAGAGGGAGAGAGAGAGAGGTATTTGGCTGCTGTCGTTCAACCGCCGTGATGCTCGCAGGCGACGATGGTCGGAACTCGCGCGTCAAAGAACAATTTTCCGTGCTTCGTCGCTTCGAATCTTTTATATTCGTCTCTAAAAGTCTTATCGTGTTTCCGCTTTATCACAATTTCCCTGATATTTCGTTGGCCTTTTCCATTCTTCGCCACCAGCCTCGCTTCTCATTCCACCGGGCACTTCGTCACGACGTTGAAGTTTGCATCGTTGAAACGGAATGACTTTTTTCAAGTCCTTCTCTTTTGTCCACGTTCAGATTACGATGATCATTTTTGGAGATCCTCATTGGAGGCTTTCACGGGCTTAATTTTCGGAAAAATATTTCGAATGGAAATAAACGGCCGAACGGCAGCTGGCCCGAGTCAACACTCGGATGGGTGACCGCTCGGCCACGGTGTGGCCGGAAGTTTTTCGCAGTTTCCCCGTGCCCTCGTGCAAACGCGGCAGGACGTTGGAAGACGAGTGGTCGAGGATGACACTTGGGGGTGAGAGGGATGGGACCACAAAAGATCGCGAGGGTGTACGAACGCGTGCAAAACATTAAGGGGTCTTCTCACTTTAGACGCTAAAACAACGCTATGTTCATGAATTTGTTTGATAGGTTTATATTATAGATATTGATATAAAAGTTGTTACAATTAATGAATAGCCTTTCGAAATACATTTTTAAAAAAATTCCATGTATTTATGTAACCCAAAGAAAATTTAAAAGCGTTTTCTCGAAATAACGTTTTTCGACGGTTTGTTGATAAAAGCTTCGAAATTACTGAACCGATCCTTATGAAATTTTAACCACATATTCTTTACAGCATAGTTATAGCGCATATCAAGGATTTTTTAAATTTTGATATTTACTTTTTTTGGCCAAAAATGGTGAAAAAAACGTTTTTTTTTTTTTTTTTTTTCGAAAAATGACCACCATTTTCTTATTTTTGCATATATCAAAAATCGTATGATATGCGCTATAGCGATTAACATACTGAATCTAAAACTGTTTGATTTTTTTTTTGTTTCGGTTGGTCCATCTCCGAGATTTCATCACCAGCGCAGTCCTACAATTTTTTTAGGACATTTTTTAAGTACCATTTTTGTCTTTAAATAGTGACTTAAATAATTAAGATTAAAAAAGTGTATTTCGAAAGTGTATTTATTAAGGTCTTAGGCCATTCTAGAGGCTGAAAAAATAGGCTTTTTGGGGATTTTTTTTTCTCAGAAAAACTAAAAAATAAATCGGGATTACAAAAACGGGTGTTTATCATACATATCAGTGGCTGTATACAATCATTTTTCTGAAGCGATTAATTTCAAAATCGCAGCTGTGCAGGGTTTATCTCAAAACTGCATTTTTTAAGTTGGCCGGAAACATAACTCAGACAATTTTCAACCGATTCTCTTGAAACGTTGAATATATCTTGAAAAATACATTGTCTATGGAAAACCGATGTGTTGGTCTAGTGGTTAGCGTACCTGCCTCTGAAATCAACACATCGGGAGGTCGCGGGTTCGAATCACCGTCTCGTAGTTTCGTCGAGAAATAAAAACACGGGCGTGACGTAGCTCCAGTTCTACACAGATGCCGCGCACACGGACCGGTACGTGTGTGTGTCGGATGTGTATGGCTGTAGCCTGTGAGCTATTTCTCGACGAAACGCGACTAGCTCCGAGGCTGGGAAGCGAACTCGTGACCGGCTGTATTGGTATAGGTTTTTCGCAGTTTCCCTATACCCATGACAAAAAAAAAGTCATGGTGAATGCGATACAGAGGGGGAAGTCGGCTGCGGCCGCAAGGTGGGGATCGATTAGGGATGTGAATTGGAAAAAATGGAGGGAAATGTAAAAAGGGGGGAAATCCCTGTACATGGAAGCTAAAAATTGGCGCAGCGTTTCGCCGTAGCAGATACATTGTCTATGGAAGTACGTAGGATTTTTTCTTTATATTGCATAGTTCATTTGTTATTAACAATTATCCGACGATTTTTTAGACAAATTTTTTGAAAGTGAAAAAATTGCCTAAAAAATCGTCAGATAATTAATTGTTAAGAACACATGAATTATGCAAAATTAAAAAAAAAAAAAATCGTACGTACTTCCATAGACAATGTATTTTTCAAGATATATTCAACATTTCAAGTGAATCGCTTGAAAATTGTTTGAGTTATGTTTCCAGCCAACTTGAAAAATGCAGTTTTGAGATAAACGCTGCACAGCCGCCATTTTTAAATGAATCGCTTCGAAAAAATTATTGTGTACAGTCACTGATATGTATGATAAACGCCCTTTTTGTAATCTCGAGTTATTTTGTAGTTGTTCTGAAAGAAAAATCCCCAAAAAGCCTATTTTTTTGGGCCTCTAGAATGGCCTAACCCCTTAAGTGTAACACCTTTTATATCAATATCTATCATATAAACCTTTCAAAAAAGTTCACGAAAATAGCCTTTTTTAGCGTCTAAAGTGAAAAGACCCCTTAATAAATAGCAACAAAAAAATGTTGCATTCCAACGACGCAAACTTTAACACCGAACTTTATCTTTTTTCCTCGTCCTGTCGCACCGCAATTCTCCGCGAACTTTTTGTCTCGCGGACTTTCGGATCCCGATACCTCGTTTTGACCCGCAGGGCTTTTTTTTTATCGCTCGGCCTTTTCCTTCCGTTTCGCTCCGTTTCCTAAACGGCCTTGTCAGCCACCTCGTTCCCTGTCAACCCCTGTCACCGCCTCGAGCCTTCAACCTACTCCTCCTTCCATTCTCTTTCGCTCGCAACTTTGCCTTCCCTTGGACGACTCTTCGAGGGCCGCATGACTTCGCGAGCCCCGTCTGCCTGAACTTCACGTCGGACGCGAAGAAAAAGTTTGGTCGTCGAAGGTTTCCGGTCGAGAAGCGATCGGAACGATTTGACGGAGCGTGAAAACGCGTGGTCGTTGGGACGTCAATCAGGAGGGTTCGAACGTCTAAAGATTTTTCTCTTTTTCCACATTAAAGATGGCTGCCTCAAAATACAAAGATTTTATTTTTCGAAATTCTGAGGGCGAGGTTTTTCTTCGAACGAATGCTGTGTTCCTTAAAATCCAAAAATGTTTATCGCATAACTCGAACGAACTGACACTTGTTTCGAATTAAGGGTAGCTTGGGAAAAATCGAATGATTGTCTTCTTGAAAAGACAAATAGTTCTGTCGTACTGTCGCTGAAAACCCCCGTAATCGGAAAAAAAATAGAAAAATTCACCCTCAAAAAAATTGTTGAAATACAAAAAAAAAATAATATTTATTGAATAACTCAAAAACAATCGATTTTTCGGGTATGGTTTAAATGTACGAAATGTAGAGAATATTTTTTTCTACATTTTCGTTTCTATGGAGCACCCTTGAATTTGGATTTTCCAACCCCTCTCGGGGGTTGAAAATTCAAAATGAAATTGTGGGTAAACTATTGACCGCGCGAATTCGGCCACCATGGAACAATTTTTAGCTTGAACCCTCAGCTACATTTTTGTCCACAGCGCCAAACCCGTATCTCTTTATTTTCGGTCAATATTCTTCCCAGAATTTCATTTTGAATTTTCAAACCCCGAGAGGGGTTGGAAAAGCAAACTTCAAGGGTGGTCCGTAGAAACGAAAATATAGGAAAAATTATTCTCTACATTTCGTACATTGAAACCATACCCGAAAAATCGATTGTTTTTGAGTTATTAAATAAATAATTTTTTTTGTACACTTCAACATTTTTTTTGGGGGTGAAGATATTATCGGAGAGGGACGATAAAATACTCGATCGACGTGTCTTTTCAAGGACTACATCATTCCCATTTGAACAAAAATTGTACAAATTTTTCCTAAAGAGTTATCGAATTAAATACGATTTTTCAAAAATTTCACCCCACTTATTTATTCCCAAAATGAACTTCTACGACTTTGGCGTTGCAGACAAAAATAAAGCCCGGATTTTTCTGAACATTTTGCCTCCCCGCGCCGACCTCGTAGGGGTTCTAGTTTCGCCCCTAACCACCCCTATCCCTCGTCATGCCCTAAAAAACCCTACACCCCGATTTTTAGGCAAACTTGGATTTAGCACCTACAAAATCACCTGTCAAAAAACTAGCCTTTTTCTAATTTTTTCCGATTCTAATATACAGCATGACTGTACTAAAAGCCAAGTCGAAGTTTTCGTTTCTTGGAACGAAAGGTATCTTCCTTAATATCCAAAAATGTTTGCCTCACGACTCGAACAAATCGTGCTTTTCACTCGCTCCAAAGCAACGTTCTCTCTGGTCATGATTTTCACATACTGACAAGGAAAGGTTGCGAGGTCGATCTCTCCGGTTTCGATCAAATTTGGCATGCTTGTAAAATGGGTAAAAATAGGCGACGCGTATTTTTTTTATATCTGCGGAACCCGATTTTTAAGGGTTGAAAGACACCCTCCAAAATTGGGGTGGTTTTAGTTTTTTGTTGATAATTGTCCTCGTCTTAAGGAGGTTGGAGCGTTAGCCACAATCCACGGTTAAATTTAATTAAAAAAATACATGTTATTGTTTACACTATACTGAGTCTTTACGAATTTTCTGAACTTTTTTCACCACCAAACACCAGAGATAAGAAATAGTTTAATGTACGTAATTTATCGTGCGGTTAGATGGGCAAGACTTTCACACTAAAGGTTATGTAATTTTTATTGTTATTTAGCACCAAGATAAACCATTTCTAAACAACGGATTAACGCAAACTGAAGCTTTGTGAACATTTAGAAAAAAAAAATCCTCATCTTGCCCATCGTAAACCATGGGCCAATAATCTCGTGACGTAAATATGAATAGGCATAATTATGAATTACTCAAAATTTCATTGTGAATTGTATAAAACATTCGTTGTCGTAGTTTTTTCATAATAATCATCGATAGTGTTATGCTTTTTCAAGTTGATAGTAACACAAAAGTTCTTCTTCTTTACGTAATAAAAATGTTAAAATGCATAATTTTGCCCTTTCATTATATATTTAAAAAAATTAGCATATATAGAATAAACCTCTACCTCGTATGCATTTTTTTGAGGTTCATTGAAAACAAAAATGAATAAATCGTCATTTGACTCAAATGAATCGCTCCAACCTCCTTAAGTGTCCGATTTTCAATTTTTTAATAATAACATTTCCGTAATTGTAGTAGCTATCATTGAACGTAGCCCTTTTTTTAAGTAGTATTTTTTGATCCCCCGAATATGAGTAAAATTTTTTCCAAAAACTACAATTTTTTTAACACCCGTTATTTTTTGTTAATTTTTTTTCGAAAAACAGCTACGTACGACAAAAGCTACTTTTATATAAATTATAAAAACTTTTTTCTGGCTCTGTTATACCTCAATAACGTTGTTAATTTATTATTTTTTTTAAACAAAATTTAAATGTAAATTTAAATTTAAAAAATCCTTTCTTTTCCTAATCCCAAATAAAAAACCTGGTAGACTGAAAAAAGTTGGGAAACCGACCTTTTTCGGCCCGTCACAGTGGTGTTCTCCCATAATATGTCTGCACCATTGAAATTCGGAAAATATCAAATTAAATTGTAAAAACTTATGGAAAGTTTTCAATTTTGTAAAAGTGAGCAAGCGCATTTTATTCAAAATTCGTCCGGGTCAAAGTGAACGAATGTGTCAACGAGAGGTTAATGACGGCTTCCTCGAAAATCGAAAGATTGTCTGCTTCAAAACCCAACAAAATCTAGGTTTCCCTTTTTCCAAATAAAAGACATTTTTCTCAAAATCCAAAAATATCTTCTCTCCAAAATCCAAAAAAGTGTTCTTCAAAGCTCGACCAAGCCGTGCTTTCCCTTTCTCCAAATTGTAGTTCTCTTTCTCAAAACCCAAAGATGGCTTTCCGCAGAACCAAACCAACCCTTATTTTTCTTTTCGCCAAATTGAAAAGGTCTCTAAACCGTTCATTTTATTCTTCCCCCTTAATGGTGCCTTCCTCAAAGCCGTATTTCCTCCGTGTCCAACCAAAAGTTGAATAGCTTTCCTTCTTCCTATTTATTTTCTGATTTGGTGCTCATCATCGTGAACACGTCACTGGTCGCGTGGGCGTCGCACGGGCACGAAGGTTTTCAAACTTCGCGGAATCCCAGTGATTCATTTTTTTCTACACGTATATTTATATTTTTTGAAAATCGAAAAATGCAGTGATTCAATTTTTCGACCCACACACACGCGTTAATAAATATTTGTTTCCCTCCTATTTCAAGGAGCCGTGACGAAGAGGCAAACGAGGAGTCACACGCGTAGACTTTTTTTTTTAAGGGGCTATACTAGTGTGACACGTAAAAAAAATCAGAAGTTTATATTTTCAAAAATATCATTATCATTTATATAATTTATATCAATATCATTTTATCTTGCAAAAATCGATAGTTAAATCTTTAAACGCGTTTTTCTCGTAATGAGATTTTTCAAATTTGCTGACATTGTAACTCAAAGAGCAATTATCCGATTGACTGGAAATTTGAACTGAGTACTCTTGAATATACTTACTCTACAATGACGTAGGATATTTTTGATTGGATGAAATTGACGATTTGCCATTGAAAAAATCGACCATTTTATAGGCAAGAAAATAGACTTTTTTTCATAACTACGCCATTTTGTTAGATTTTGATATTTTTTGAAAATCCTACGTCATTGTACAGGAAATACCTTCCAGTTAAGCGACACTTTTTCCTTTCTCGGTTTCAGCTACCCAATCGGCCGGAATAATGTCAGCAGTGGAGGAACTTTTTTTTTGGCGCCTCCGAAGGCAGCGCATAAGTCGCTTGGATCGCAATATTTTTCTATGAAAAAACTATTTAATATAGGTCAAATATGGCCAAATATATTCTTAATTTTCCGAAAAATTTAATTGAGTACTTTTCTTCCAAAAAATTCCCGAAAATCACCCACATTTTTTGTGTTCACACTGGTATAGCTCCTTAATTTCGCTCACCCCAGCCCTAATAGACACGCGACACAAAGGCAGAGGGGCGAGAAGGCACTCCTACGGATGACAGTTGGAATCCTTCGTCTCGGTTTCGAATTTTCGATGACACTCGCCCCAATACGCAGGCACGCAAACAATTTTTTATTATTTTTCCCAACGGTACACTTCCCCAGAAATATTTATTTTTCTCTCTATTATTCCCCACACTTGACCCAACTTGAGGTGCTTTCTGAGCTTTCTCACTCACTTTTTCACCACTCGTACCACACGGGACTATAACTGTCCTCTCTCGTAACTGCGAATATTAATGTCCCTCCTGAGTTCAGAGACGGTATCGGAATTTCTATTATTGAAGTGTAGGCGCGGAGGACAATTCACGATGGAACAGGATCATCGTTTTTTCCCTCTCTCTGTCTCGCCCTCTCTCTACGAGTGTTTTTCCGTCTCTGTTTCTCGTCCCTGTGAGGATGATGTAGGTGCTGCCCTCTTGGACTTTCCTTCAGCTTCGTGGGCAACCTTTTCTAGCTACCCTTCCTTTCGCGTCTCGCGTCCCGTTTCACTTTGGCTGGTCATCCCTCGTGCAACCGAGTTGCTCGCGATCTGTCCACATTTTATTCAGCTTTTATCCAACCAATTTGACTCGCCCCTGCGACACTAATAGTTCTTTGCATATTCATATGCATATGTATACGTATGGGAAATTCCACGTCATTTCACCTAGCCCGTGACCCCGACCATTTTTGGTTTTCCTGATTTTTTTTTTTTTTGTAAAATTGTACCCCATAAAAGGAATATCCACACAAATTTTTAGATTTTTATCTCTTTTCTTTTAGGAGTTACGATTTACCAAAAAATAAATGCCAGTTCCGGAAGTTTGGGAAACGTTTGAACACTGATAACTCCTGAACTAATTGAGATATCGACAAATGTCGCTATATAATTTTTTTTTCATTTTGAAGCATACGTTCGTTAAAAAATATGGAAAAAATTATCAATTATCAATGTGAACGTTATTTTCGCTTCTAAATTGAAAACTATTTTTCAAAAAGATTATTGCTTTTTTTATTTTTTTTCAAAAAATCGTCTAAAATAGAGTGACCCATTCTATGATTTTTAAGACTAGTCTCATCGTGGGCCCATTTAAAAAAAACCATTGTCAATAAAAAAAATTCTTTAAATTCAGCACAAATTAAAAATAAACCGTTTCAGGTCCGTCGAAGCCAAATTGGAAATCACAAATTCATTAAAAGCATTATTGGACATTAAAATGATAAAAATCTTCTAAGAAAAATATGATTAATTCGAAAAAAAAATAGTAAGAAAAATGGGCCCACGATTTGAGTCTTAAAAATCATAGACTAAATCACTCTATTTTAGAGAATTTTTTGAAAAAAATTAAAAAGGCAATCATCTTTTTAAAAAATAGTTTTTGCTTCGGAAGCAAAAAAAACGTAGACATTGATAATTGATGATTCTTTTCATATTTTTTAATGAAAGTATGGCTAGAAATGAAAAAAAATTACATAGTGACATTTGTCGATATCTCAAGTAGTTCAAGAGTTATCAGCGTTTAAACGTTTCCAAAACTTCCGAAATCAACATTTTTTTTTGGAAAATTATAACTCCTGAAAGAGAAGAGATAACATCTGAAAATTGGTGTGGATGTTCCTTTCACGGGGTACAATTTTACAAAAGAAAGTCAGGAAAACCAAAAATGGTCGGGGCCACGGGCTGGGTGAAATGGCGTGGAATGCCCCATACATATACGTATATATATATATATATAAATGCTCGAGGTCACGCACTGCACTATCGAATAATGTGATCGATGAGTCACCCGCCTCCTCCCACTCCTGGACGCGAATCACGCAGTGTCGACGGCGAATAAAAAAAATACGAAAAGCGCTCGCCACCCTCGGGAATTTCCGACTTCGATCGAGGCACCTTGAAAAAGGGGAACGACAAATTTTCACACTGTGCGACGAGGGAATCGGAGAGTGACATACTCTCTCTCTCTCTCTCTTTCTCCCCCTCCTTCACCCGCGTTATATCTACGCTCGATCCTGTCAACATATTCAACATCCGGTGAACCCCCAAGGACAAATTACCCCGTGGAACGTACGTCCACTTCCGCACGAGCGTTCGCCTCTGATGATCGCCTTCACGTCTCAAGGACCTTCATCATAGCTCGCCCGCGACTTTTCCCCTCAGCGATTGCACCGCAACCCTCCGCGTTGGAATTCCATATTTGTCCCCGTCATCGCGCCCTATCGTTCTGCGTTACGTTATCGTTACGGCTGTCGTACGTGCACGCGAGAGAGAGGCAGCAGGTGGGTGTGCCGCATAAAAGTCCTCAGATCTTTGCAGTTCGAACGTTCGTGAACGAATGGAAAAAAATGAGCTGCGAGAATGAAATATCGGAGACACGCACATGACACAGCATTCCCGATCTAGGGTAGCTTAGGGAAGGGGGGGGGGCGGCAGGGGGTGAAAGAAGGGAATGAGGGCTTCGAGCTGCAGACGAGTCCTTCAGGAATTAGGGAGCGGGGAGGGTCGCGAAAGCTTTCACGTTTCGTGCTAATTGTCGATGGGAGGAACCGTGCTCGTAAATTAAATTTTTTTGTACGTTTATCTGTATGGACGGGCGTATTTTTATTTGAGTGTGTGTGTGTGTGTGTTTAGTGATATATATATATAGATGATTTAATTTGCAATTTTTTTTCTACGTGCACGGTCCGTACGGTACTGCGGTCTCCGTAAGACTGCTCCGCTGTAGTTACGACAAAGTCCGAGACCCTCGTATGTCGGACGCATGCCCGCGCGCAATATCTTTTGCACACCCCACCTGGCGAGAGTCGCGCGCACTTGTACAAGCTTCCCCCCAACCCCCTTAAAGATTGCGCTCGTCCTCCTTTCGTTCTCTCACTCTCTCTCTCTCTCTCTCTCTCTCTCTTTTTCTTCTTCGCTTCTATTCTTTTTTTACCGCCCCACGGGACGTCCTCGCGCGATCCTCCACACGACGATCCTTTGTCTCTCTCTCTCTCTCTCTCTCTCTCTCTCTGTCACACTCTCTCGAGATTTCCTCTCGCGATATATATCGGCGAGAAGATCGCAAGTTTGCTTGAACTTTGCGAAATATGCGCTCGAGCCTGGGTCCTTCATTTCTCTCTCTCTCTCTCTCTCTCTCTCTCTCTCTCTCTCTCTCTCTCTCTCTCTCTCTCTCTCTCTCTTCCTCCCCCTCTCTCTCTATCCTTCTCTCCTGCCTTATCTTTATACCTCAATTTCTGCCGCCTCCTTCCACGACCCGATATTGCTCCATTGATCACGTGACTCAGAATTCTCCGAGGGATATCCTCGAGTTTGCGGACTTCCGGAAAAAAAGGAACTTTGCTTTATTTGTCAAACGTCACGAAGTTTTTCTAACAGTTGAAGTAGAAACATTTGATTTACGTGGAAAAGTGTAGAAATTTGGATTGGAAATCGAATCTTCCGAACAGCAGGGGATTTGAATGAATAAATAAACAAATGAATAAATTATTGAATGAATGATTTTAAAGTAAACAAATAAACAGCGAGGTCTCTACTTGAAATAATGAAGTTGGGGGATTGTAGGTGGCCGAAAAAGGGCCTATGGAAAGAAGTAAAAGCAATTGTGAAGGGTAACCCATGAAAATGGGGAAAATAAAGAAAAGAAGCAATGGAAAACGTATGTGAGTGGAATGGAAATGTAAGGGAGCTGGAAAGAAAAATAGAGAGAGGCGTAAAAATCAAAGTAGTAAATTAGTAAATTTACTAAATTGGCAAATGAGTAAATTAAGTAAATTAGTAAAGTAGTAAATTAGTAAATTAGTGAAGTAGCAAATTAGTAAATTAGTAAAGTAGTAAATTAGTAAAAATTAAAATTGAACGAGAAATTCAATACGATTGGAAGAAAATCGATGGGTTCACGTACTGCAAGGAATATAAATATAGGGAAACAGGTATACACAAGGAAAAATATAGGGAGGACAATAGGATTAGGGGCTGTCCATATATTACGTCATCGAATTTTTGCTCATTTTTACCCTCCCCCCCCAACCCGAAATCATCCTATCCTTCCTATCGTCATAATTCAATTATCATTACCGTCATCCAACGACCATCCTCCGCTATTTTTAAATGAACTAATTTATAGACGGGCCCTTATCGGAGAATTAAAAGAACCGTGGGCGAGGATAAGATGTGGAAATGTCGGGAAAGACGGAAAAAAGGGTGTGTAGTCGCGAAATGTCGAGTTTGCAAGTAGGCAAATGAAAATTTGGGACATATTTGCGAGTGTCCGTTAGTCGAGGGGAAACTCAACGAAGAAATAGTAAATAAACTGGAGCAACGGTTGGAAGTAGCAGAGGGTTAGAAATTGACCGGAAAATATCGAAGTGCAACGAAAAATACAACCGACAAAGCAACTATGCGACTACGTGACGGAATTTTAGAAACTAGCAGCTAGGACAGATATAAGACAATCAATTGTAGGAAAATACTCGGTTGACGAATTGCAGGATTTCACAAAGACAGTTTTAATGAATATAATCCTGACGGTTGGTCAGAATACTCTTGTACATTGATCAATTAATCGGTTAAGGGACAACACCACTGGGACGGCTTCAAAAAATCGATTTTTTGAAAACCATCTAGAAAAATCTAAAATACATTTGAGATTAAGATGTCGTTGGACCCAGGTCGAAAAAATAATTATTTTCGGAGATATTGAATATTTTGTGGAGCGGTGCAGCGCTCCGTGACGCTCGGGGTCCCGCGCAGCTGCGCGCCTCAGGGTCGGCAGGTATACCGGGCCTTTCCCAGGTCCTGCGGGTCTTTTCCAGGTATTCTTTTGTCTCCCTTCACAAAAACCGCCTATTGTTATAAATATAGTTTCGAAAAAAAGCCATAGGTGGCGATAATTGAAAAATGTTCAAGTCGTCAATCGTCAATCGTCGATATTGCAGCTGATATCGCGGTATTATTATTCAATGATGGCCTGAGAAGCCTCATGAAAGTTTTGGAGACGTTGGGGATAACTATCGGCCCAAATTGTTTCAATTTTTGCGTTGAATCCGACGCAGCGCGGATCGAGCTGGCGGAGCACTCGCTCACAGACGCTGCAAAAGAGGCAAGAAGAGCCTCTACAAGTTCGAGAAAAGATGCTAGGGACAATGATTCGCTTCTTGAAGGCCAGCTACATGGTGCCGGCATCGCTGATTAAAGGTAAACATTTTTTTTTCCCAATTTATCGCATAAATTAACAAACCTAAAACTTTGAACGCATTTTTCTCAAAACCACTTTTTTGAGTGCGGCACGCAGCAGAACTCGAGCAATTTTTATCCGATCGACTTCAAATTTGGACTGCATCAATAAAACTACATTATCTAAAGAAGTACATAGGATTTTTTCGATATCTCAATAATAAAAAAAGTTATAGCCTATTTTCGACGAGAAATTTTGCTCGAAAATCGTCCTTTAATTTCAAAAGCGTGCCTATTTTTTAAAAATCAATATTTTTTCAAATCCCCATGTACTTCTCTTCAAAATATCATATTATTAACGAAAACACTCGGTATTTTTTTTTTCAGGTCGACTTTGAAGAGAGTTCCGCTGCGTGCCGCGAACCACTGCAGAGGCAACAGTACCTGACGCGGGAGCTTCCCCAGCGTCACCATGGGGCGTGAAATATTTGGCAATTTTGTTTTATGTATCTTCAATAAACAACGAACAAAACAAAAATTTTTTTTTTCGAATATCTCTTTTTTCCCACAAAAAAAAATTCTTGAAAAATGGCAAAAAAACAGAGGGTCACAGTGGTGTTGTCCTTAAACAAATATAGCAAAGTCTTTAGGATGGTTGTCGCGACTGGTTACTTCGAGGTCTGGAGTCAGAATGCCCCTTCGTTGTCCATTCCTAGGCGCCTCGCCTAGGACCCTTGAGCCTTCGTCCCTTGTCTTGTAAACAGCCCTGGCGTTTTAGACCCACTCAAGAGCCTCTCAACCCGATCTCCGACCGAATCCCGTAGACGCAAAAGGAAGAGGAACGACCAAACTTTTCCCACACAATGGAAAATAATTGATGTTAATGAGAAGGGAGGGGCATTTATGTAAAAACCCTTAAAAGAGTACACAAGGAACCAAAAAGGGTAACCAAGGACACAAACAAACTCAAACAAATAAATCGATAAATAAATAAATAAGGGGGTATACGAGTACGTATGAATAGTTTTGGTGTAATTTGTTTTTCTCATGCACACGTCAAATGATTTCACTCCAAATTTCCTAACGCAATTTCAGGGCGTTCATTGTCCGTATTGGTGAAAAGTGGCGCACTGTGAGTGTCACTTTTGCGTGTGGGTGTCCCGTTGTAGATCATTCTGAGTGTCACACGACACGCGTCTATATTAGCAAACGACCTGATAATCTATCGGAGCGTGAGCACATGCATTGCTGCAAAAACAAGCCGGTCGAGCTGCTGGCCCGACCTATCTTTAGAAAGTATATAATAACCTCGTATAAATAATACCCATCCCCTTGCCCCCGATCACGTAGTAATACAATCATGAAAGAACGACCACGTTGACGCACTTTGGTTACCTTTGCACCGAGCCTGTACAAACTACTTCTCATATACATGATGATTCACACAACTGTTAGGGCTCTTTTTGTCAGCACATGGGGTGTGTCGTTGCGAGCAAAACGCTTCTTTTAAAAGTGTCGCGCGACGAAAAATCGGCCAATATATTGGCGTTCAAAGTCCAAGTAGCAAACAATGGCACAGTTGCTCACGCGCGGAACGGTCCGAGCTGAGTCGAACGCAACTTCAAATACACCGTTGGACAAAGGAATAATCTTTTTCTATTTTTTTTCGCTAGGAAATAATGAATACGAAAACTGGCTTTGCAAATCGATAATATGATTCAGAAATTTTCGCTCATTATTGAATTTTCCGAAACATTTAATTGAGTACTTTTCTTCCAAAAAGTTCCCGAAAATCACTCAAATTTTCAGCGTTCACACTGGTATAGCTCTTTAAGGCCTTGTATACACTTGTGATGGGCGGAAAAATGGAAAATTTGTTGATTGCATATTCTTTGAGTACAATATCTCAAGAATATTCTCACGAAATTTCACGAAGAACGGAGCATTAGATTCGCAGTTATAAGTATTTCAACCGCACGACTTGCTGCAGAGCAGCAAGCGCAAGCAGCCACGAGAGAAGGAAGAATGGCTCGTAAGCAGTGTCAAATCAATGTTTTAGAGGCTGCGGAGGATAAATTAACTTTAAATGTAAAATAAACATACTTGAATCTTAAACGCGATTATCTCAGAATCGTCTTTTTTGAGAAACACCTTTGCGGTGGACACGATTACTAAAAAACTATTAATCCAATGCATACCAAATTGATACCACTTATTTATTATGATAATAGCTAGGGCGTGGACGAAGGATTTTGAATTTGGGGCCGTCCATATATTACGTCATTCTAAATTCGGCTGGAGGGGGAAGTTCGTCTGCGGATGACGGTAAATGATGGATGAGGGGGGGTTTCGAAATTGACGTCATTCTTGTGATACCAGTTACTTCAAAATGTACAATAGTATATTGTACAACTAGAGTGGTTTCCCCGCATGAGTGATGAAAAATATTTTGCAAGTACCTAATGGTATTAATTATTGAACTCATTATTTATTTATTTATTACATAAGGTTTGTCTACATTATATTCAAGAACTTCAAATAACAGCGTACCTATTAAAATAGTTCGATCGAGCCAAAATGAATATGGGGAGGATACGGAGATATTACCCGTGATCCAGGATTTGCAAGAATGGGTGAAAACTCCGTGGGAGCTATCCAAAGAAAACTAAAGAATAGGGAAGAATAATATTATTATATTAATAAACATTGCCAAAGTACAAAATAATAAAAGATGATTCTATAACAAAATGTGGGAGCTATCCAAAGAAAACTAAAGAATAGGGAAGAATAATATTATTATATTAATAAACATTGCCAAAGTACAAAATAATAAAAGATGATTCTATAACAAAATGTTTTAATGTTACCCAATTTTTCTCAAATCCGCAAATGTTTTAATTTTGCCAAACTGGTAATGACGTCAATTTTGCGAGAGGGGGGGGGGGGTCATCATCAAATGACGATAGGATGATTGTAGGGGGGGGGGGGGGTCGAAAATCAGCAAAAATCGATGACGTAATATATGGACGGCCCCTTTCGTGGACAAAAAAAAATTGTAACAAAAAAAAGCCCAAATTGTCTTCAAAAAATGATTTTTTTTTGTTAAAATGATCTCTTTGGAATTCTGAAATAAAGAAAATTTAGCTTTTCAAAAATGACCGAAAATTTAGCTCTTAAAAAAATGAATTTTTTGTTAAAATTATCTTTTTTGAATTCTGAATGAAGAAATCTTTTTCAAATTCTGTTTTTAGATAAACCGTTTTCGAGTTATCATGTCCACTGCAACTGATGCTTAAAAGAAGGCGTTCCTGGAAGACAGCTGGAGTTCCGCCATTTTGAAATATTTTTTAATTAAACAAATTGTACAAGTACATGAAAATATGTACTAATCGATCTTGTTCACAGTTTTTCAATAAACATTCATTGGCCCGACGAAAAAAAATCAAGAAAATCACGTCCATTCGCCCGCTACAAATGTACATGAGGCCTTAAGAGGTTAGACTACGGTGAAAACAACGAACGTTCGTTCGTCGCTTAAGGCAACTCAAATGGAAGAGGAAGGCCCAGCATATGGTGCAGGAATTATAGATTGATGGTAAACTTATGATTACACCGATAGAACTGCTAGTAAAAATTGAAACGCCTTTTTCTCGAAAGTATGTGTTTCAAAACGGTGTACACGATTTCTCGACACCTAATGAACGGATTGACTTGAAATTTGGTACACTTATTCCGTGTAATAGTGCTTTAGTCTTGACGGACGTTTTTCTGTTTAACGATTTTTTCTCATTAGTTATTAACAATAATGATCTAATTTTTTCTCGGAAAATCGAAAACTGAATTCACACATTTTTTTTTTTGGATGACTGGAACACGATAGCAAAAGAAACTCGGTCAAGTCTTAGCCAATATTACCTACTTTAAGAAAAAACTCGTTCTTTTTTGTTTCAGATCAATCGGAGGCCAAAATCGTGTACACCGTTGAGCCCCTCACCTCCAAAGGTCCTTCACGAGTTGTTTATAACTTCTTTAATTATTTATATTTTTTTAAATGAAATTTGGCAGATAACTTCGTTAATGTACGTACGACTAAATGTCCAAAAGATTTTTCAATCATCTAACTTATTCCTTCAAAATAAAATTGTTTAAACAACCTTGATTTTTCGGTCACCATAGTAGCCTAACCCCTTAATACTTAAGGAAGAAAAAGAAATCCGCGCGTCAGGACTTTGAACGCGAATATTACGACTCATTTTTGTTGCACGACATTAAAAAAAGGCTTTTGCTCGCAATGGCACCTCGCATCACCTTGTATATGTAACTGAGTATGCAGAGACATAGGGAAATAATCAGCTTGTTGGAAAAGTAACTGTCGGATATATACAGAAACCACAAAGTATCAAAGGAACGCGAAATACGAAAGAAACAGCGGGAACTATTTGGATTCTCACGTTTGCGGGCAAGGACAGTAAATATATATACATATATATGTGTGTACAGTGTCCTGTTATCAATGGATAATTCTGCAACTGTCGATAGGTCAAATCATGTCCTACTATGTGCTGGAATTTCAGTTTAGTAAAAGACCCACGATTTTCGAGATTTTGGCATTTATGTTATTTTTTGAAAAAAATCATCTGCTTTTTAAAGTAGTTTTTAAAGTAGTTGGCACGACATGCGTAGTACACATTTTTTTTTTACACCGCAGCCTATTAAAGTCAGATGTTCGAATTGGTTTGTGTGAAAATTCTGCATAAGATCTTTATTCATAAAGTTTCCTTAACATTTAAGGCCTCAGGCCACAGTAACGGATATAAAATCAAGGGCGAATTAAATTTTTTTTCGTATTAAAAAGTGATTCATTCATAAAATTAATTACACTTTTATTTAGTATGAATATCAAGCTGTTAGAAAATATATCTATATTTTTTTTTCGATGTACAAAATGGCCGACTACTAATATTTTCTTTTCTTATCTTTTTTTAGGCGCTCCGCGGCGTGACATCTAGCATCCAAAGTTTGTTACCTAGAACAAAAAACAAAAATTCTCGTCAACCTACATTAAAATACCTAGAGAAGTACGTACGGAATTTAGAAAATTTTGTTTTATTCAAAAGTTGTAGGTATTTGAACTCAAGAAATGAATTTTCAGTGAAAAATTTCGTTATAACTGCTCATAAAATGCTCATAAAATGAAAAGTTTTCGATTAATCAGAAAATTCCGTACGTACTTCTCTGCGAAATGCAATTAGGAGCGTAACTTTTAAATTTGAAGTAAATCGAGTGAAAATTGTTGAAGTTATTTGTCACGCCAATTGGAAAAATGCTGTTTCGAGAAGTTTCGAGTAGTCGGCCATTTTGTACATCGAAAAAAACAAAAAAATTTCCAACAGCTTCATATTCATACTAAATAGACGTGTGATTAATTTTATGAGTGAAGCACTTTTTTATACGAAAAAAATTGTTAAGTGGCCTAAAACCTTAAGGTTAAAAAGAAGACTTATCTAAACAAAACAAATAACAAAGAGTATTTTTTTTTAACCGGGTCATAAAAAGTTATCATTTATAGAAATGGCATGCGACGAACCGAAAACAGATGATTTTTATCTCGAAAACCGTGGGACTTTTACTAAACTGACAATTCCAGCACATAGTAGGACATGATCTGACCTATCGACAGTTGCAGAATTATCCATTCACAACAGGACACCCTGTATATGTATATGTGTGTGTGTGTGTGTGTGTGTGTGTGTGTGTGTGTACTGTACAGAGATGCGAGGCAAGAATCGTTTGATCCGCGATGGTGAAACGATTGCGGTATTATGGGCGACGGCGAGAGAAAGACGAAGAGCGAGCGAAAAGCCGTATCATTCCCGGCCCGCGAAGCCCCGTAAGGTTGAATGCGCCTCGCGGCGCGCGGGAGTTGCACGACCGGGTGAAGTCCTTGCGGTTCGCGAGAATACACCCCGCGCGGTTGTTTCGTCACGCGAATCGAGGAATGAGACGTATCGAATGATGCACGCGTCGATAAGTCGAGGCCCGATCAAATGACACGAAGTCTCAATAACAATGGACAAAATCGAATTATGGAAATGTCATTACTATTGACAATACAGAATAATTGTTATAGTCGAATTACCGCGTTGTGAAATTATTATTATCTCATTATTGTTGGCCATATGGAATAATTATTGTAGTTGAGTTACAGCGATGTAGAATTATTATTACGTTATTATTATTAGCATTATAAAACAATTCTTATAATTGAATTATACCATTATCGAAGTATTAAAATGATCATAATGATAGAAAAAATAAATAATAAATATAATTATTACAGTTATTATTATAATAATTATTATAATTCGATGTTATAAATTAATCGGGTCATTATTACTATTAGTATTATGGAATAATTGTCATAGTTGAATTGCAGGATTGTGAAGTTATACTTCCGGTCAGGGGATCTTAAAACATGTTTAAATAAAAATTAAAACAAAATGTTGGTCAGTCAAAATGTTTACGTGGCAAAAATAGAATATTTCGATTTCTAGAAAAATTAAGTGGCGTGCGATTATTTTTATTATTATTACGACTATCTACTATTTACGAGTTTTACTACGATTATTGAAATTATCTCTCGCTATATATATATATATATATATATATATATATATATATATATATATATATATATATATATATATATATATATATATATATATATATATATATACCGGGTGGAACTTATACTAAACTGGAATTCCAGCATACAGTAGGACATGATCTGACCTATCGACAATTACAGCATTATCCATTCATAACAGTACACCCCGTACATACAGGCCGTTAAGAAGGTCGATGCAAAGTCTTAAGGGGATGATAATCACCTCGTTACGAGCATATCTAACCTAGGTTGCCTTAGTCCAAAGTCTGAGGATTTCGAGTTATCATGGTGGGTATGATTTTTTGAAAATTTCCCAAAACTCGGTACCAACTCGTTCATAATGTTCAAAGAGACCATAATTGGTAACTAAAAACTTATTCGCGTCTTAGCTTAATGTCTATCCAATCCACAAACACAAATACAATCATCTGTATCCACACAACTAACTAGATGGGACGTGTTGAATAATTAAAAACTTGTCAACAAATTAAAATACCTCTCATGTTAATGCTATTTCAATAAAAATAGCATTAACAAAAGAGGTAAACGAGTTAGTACCTAATTGTGGGAAATTTTCCAAAGATCATATTTACCATGATAACTCGAAATCCTTAGACTTTGGACTCACAAGCAACGTCCCTCAGGTGACACCCTTCGATTTTGTTGAAAATTGGATATGTTATAAAGCACCGAAAAGTAAGCGATACGTATTTCTTTTTATCGGTGAAAAAACGGTTTTAAGGGGTGCACCCCTCGAAAAAGGGCATCTCTAGGGATAATATAGCATTTTCCCACACAAGGAGTCGACCGATTTTAATGAAACAAAAACGAAAATTCTTCTAAACCGAAGCAATGAAAAATCCACTATAGTGACATTGCAAAAAAAATTAGGGGGCGAACCACCCTTATATTTGTTTATTCGAGGGGTGGTTTCCCTTAAAACCGTTTTTCCGCCAATAAAAAAAATACGTATCGCTTACTTTTCGGTGCTTTATAATATATCCAAATTTCAACAAAATCGAAGGGTGTCACCTAAGGGATCTTCCTTGTTTGGTAACCTAGGTTACATATGTTCCTAACGAGGTGGCCTGTCACTCCCTTAAGGCATGGAATAGACCTTCCCAACACCCTGTATATATCCAGACAGGGGAGCGCGTAATTTTAGACGATGCGGGACGATAAAAACATAGCGAAGCTAATAAACCGAGGTGTGAGGGTTTGACGTTAGTGAAAATCGAAGAAGATATCTGAGGTGCAGCTAAGTGCACTCGCGATAATCGAGAGAGAGTGCCTAGTAATCGGCGCTCAAGGATCTCAAGATATAAGCGCGAAAGGAGGTAACGACAAGCCGTCTGACGTTGGAAAGCGTCTCTCTCTCTCTCACTCTCTCTCCCTCCCCCTCTCTCTCTCTGTCTCTCTCTCCCTCTCTCTCCCCCCTCCCCCCTCTCTCTCCCCCTCCCTCCCGTCCTCTCCCTCCCTCCCTCGCTCCCTCCCTCCCTCCCTCTCTCTCTCTCTCTCTCTCTCTCTCTCTCTCTCTCTCTCTCTCTCTCTCTCTCTCTCTCTCTCTCTCTCTCTCTCTCTCTCTCTCTCTCTCTCTCTCTCTCCCCTCTCTCCTCGCTCCAGGGATCCTATGGCGTAGGGAATAAATTATTCCACACAAAGTTTCGGGCGTTTCGACTACAGTTAAACTACACTAGGTCGTACTTCGCTGGCAAAACGGGACGAGGGGCGAAATAAATATTGAATGCAGCGTAGCGAGAAAAGTGATCCAACGTCGCCACAAATAAAAGAGTTACTTTTATTTATTTCTTTTTCACAATTTCGAAGAGTTACATTGTGAATTTTACGAGGGGAGAAGAAGTTTGGGCAGAGGCCAATGAAGATTTAAACATTTGTTGGACGTTGCTCGTCCCGGGAGAGGACGAGGGAGTGATGAAAGTTGGGCACGAATCGTACTGGAAAAGCCGAGCTAAGTAGTTCGAGCATTTATAGGTCAGACGTCGTCCAATTTCATGCTCTCATGACATAATCGTAAACGGGGGTGGACGTTTCTTTTTTAATGGCTGCGAGGGATCGAAAGATAAGTGTTTCGATTATTTAGTCGCGTGACTAATGGGAAAAGAGGGCAGGAAGATTTATAAGAAAAATCTCAATACGGTGGATGATACGATTTTTTCCAACTTTCACCCCCCCACTCCTATAAGGGTGGGTTTCGGGGAATTAAAATAGTTCCATTTTTTTAGGTGCTTCTTCGGCGTCAGTCTACCCATAACGGCAACAACGAAAATATGCCAATCTCTATACGATACCATTTTTTCCACATTCACCCCACCCCCCCTCAAGGGTGGGTTTCCGGGAATTAAAAGTGTTTAACATTTTATGAAAAAGATAGCAATCGCCATACGATGTAAGATACGATGCATTCAATATTCAACTTTTACCCCCTCTCACCCACCCCAGTCCCCCGCCATAAGGGTGGATTCACGGGAAGTGAAATAGTTCAAATTTTTGGGAGGCTCCTTTCGGGCCACTTAACCATCAAGGCCCATAAAAATGATGGCAATCTCCATAGCGCCTCCCCCCCCCCCCCCTCCCATAAAGGCGGGTTCTGTTTGTCAAAATCACTTAAAATGTTTCGTACGGTATTTTGTATTCACCTAGAAGCTGAATGTGCAACAGAGTACACAAAATCCGAAAAAAAAAAATCATCGTGACAAATAATATTTCTGAGATGAGATTTATCGGAAAATATTTCGCAGCCACACGACTAAGGAAAAAATATTTAATTTCAATGGGATCTATTTAAATGAAATAGGTTTTTTCCTTGCCTCACAGCCTACTGCGATCTTATTTGTTTCAAATATATTTTTTCATTTGTTTCAGCTATTCTTTTTAGATATTAAATATATTCTAATTGAATAAATAAAGATTTGGTTTAAATAAACTTTATTTGCTTACAATGCAATAATACAATGTACACTGTAAATCGAAGTGTACTACATGCATAATGTATTTCATAAATCCAAAATGAAATGAAACACTTTCCAGACCAAATGAATTCCTATAATTATTTGTTGTATCACATAAACTATATCAATTAGTTAATATCATTGTGATAATTAGAAAGTTTTATCGAATAACGTGCTATAGATTTTTCAAACATAACCTATATTTATATATATATATATATATATATTATATATTGGGTTGGTACAAAAATCTTGCAACACACAACAGGAGTAAAAAAAGAAAAATATTTTATTTTAACAATAAACGATTATTCAGTAATGTAGGCTTCCTCCGCATCTACAACTCTTGCCCAACGCTTTGGTAGACTTTGCACGCCCGCAGACCAGAATTCTTTTGATCGTGAAGTAAGAAAGTCGTCCAATGTATTTTTGAGATCTGACAGATCATCAATTTTTTTTATCCCGTAAATAGTTCTTCAAAGCTCGAAACAGGTGATAGTCGGTAGGTGCTAAATCTGGTGAATACGGTGGGTGTGGTAGAACTTCCCATCCTAGCTGCGAAGAAGTTTCGTGTGTCACCTTAGCGACGTGGGGTCGAGCATTGTCATGGAGAAGCCGAACGTGAAGACGTTTACGCCTTTTCTGTTTCATAATTTTAGCCACCTTTTGCAGTTGTGCAGAATAAATCTCTGCCTGTATTGTGGTGTTGGTTGGCAGAAATTCGTAATAGAGCATGCCCTCAGAATCCCACCAACAACAGAGTAAAACTTTCTTCATTTCACGGGGCCGTTTAGGGGTCGGTTCTGGTTTTTCCCCTTTCGATAGCCACTGACGCTTGCCCGTGTGATTAACATACAACACCCAGCTTTCATCCCCAGTGACTATTTCTTGAAGAAAATCCTTTCTTTGCGGACGATGCAGGAGTGAAAGACAGATGGACATGCGCGTTGCTTTGTTTGATTCGCTGAGATTGTGCGGTATCCAAGACGAATCAACTTTCCTACATCCCATCTCTTGTAAATGTCGAAGGATAGTAGGATGACTGCAGTTGAGTTTGTTGGCTAATTCTCGTGACGACATATTAGGCTTTGCCTTTGTAAGTGCTCGCAGTTCTTCATCGTCCACAATCGATTCCCTGCCGGACCTAGGTTTGTCTTCAAAAGATGTATCGCCAGAACGAAAACGCTGATACCAACGGGAGACCGTTGAATAATTAACTACATTAGCCTTGAACGCACTGCACATATTACGGGCTGCAGCTCTTACAGAATGCCCTTGCAAGAATTCGTAATATGCGATTGCTCGAAGTGCACGTTGATCCATCTTTGCTCATACTGACTCCGCGGAACATCTGACTCGCTTATATATCCTGCGGCATGGAAGGTTCTAGACCATTCTTGTATTTCCTATTCTCGAATGTTCTCGAACTTCATTACTAGGAAAAACATTTTAATTGAAAAAAAAGTGTTGCAAGATTTTTGTACCAACCCAATATATATATATATCTTCACCCTCTCTACCAACATACCCCTTTCATATGTGTGTTGCAATAAAGACAGACCATTAGTTCAATCAAATAGAAAAATGGTTGACTACGAAAATTCTATTCAATATAAATTTTTAAAAAATCAAATAGATCCATTTATTGGATTGAACTAAATTGTTTTTTGAACAGATGACACCGAATCACAGATTTATTAGTATTAAATAAAATATTTAGTTATTGGACGATATTAAATAGATTTTGATTTGAAATGAATATATTTAAAATAAATAATTCCAATAAAGGAACGCAATGGGAAAAAAAATTATTTCACGATAAATCTAGTTAATTCAAATTTAAAAAATCAAATAGACCCGGTTAGTTAATATCAATAGAATTTTTCTGTCAGTGCAGAAAGATTGTATTATTTTCCCTCGGGTCAATGATCGATCGATAATCTCTCAAGTGAATTTCTAGAACGCGCATAACAACCCATAATTATTTGGCGGGTAATAGCGATTCGAAAGTTGCTGGATTGCAGGCCGATTTTCGATTATAGTTTACGTTATCGACTATTCGATGGAGCCGTGAGCTCGGCAAAGTGACACGAGGTTAATCGAGTTTATCTTCGCGCCGCGAAATCCCCGGAGCGCGCAGTTTCCAATCAGTAATGTATTTGAATGACGAGCATACTCGGCCGTACGTACATACGCACGTATACGTACAATGGCTCTTCACGAGAGCTGACACAATAACTGCACTTCCGCTTTTTCTCGTGTCCCCCCGAATCGAATGAGAAACCGCGTTTGCGTTTGTATCCGTAGGCCCAAACAAACGTTGCTCGGAATCGTGAAAAAGCCCCGACTGCGATAAAGAAAATTGTCTTATTCGTTTACATAAACAATTTTTCAAATCGTCCGATCGGACAAGAACGTGATAAGATATTTCTGATGGCGGATAATTGCAATTAAATCGTAATTACTAATCGCAGGGATGCGTTATCAAAATCATTGGTGTTACTGATGAACGACGTGATCGACAGATATACATTTATTATTTTACGAATCGATTTCGATATTATATTACGCTTTCGATACGGTGATTTTTTTTTACAATCTGCAAAAATAATTTTTTGTATTGATCATTTTATATTTTTGAGAATTTGTCAAATAATTTGACAATTTGACAATTTATATTTTTGACAATTTGACAAACATTGTCAATATTATGACAACTTTTTTCTTCGTTTGTACATCGCCATCGTTTCGTCTTTCATCATTAATTACGACAGTTTTGTGTTTGATTGTTAATCACGAAAAAGATTTCCTTGATCATTAATTACGAAAATTTCTTTTATTTTTAATTACGACAGTTTTTTTTCATTCTTAATTACGACGGTGTTTCTTCCATCATTAATTACGACGCGGTTTCCCTCGGATTATTAATTATAAATGGAAAATTTTTTCGACTGTGCCAATATTGTTCCAAGGGAGAAGAACGTCCCTTCCAATGTGTATAGAAGTCAGCGTCAATGTAATATCTCGCTGACGTACAAATATTGTACGTACATGGAGTTATGGGTATAGAAATGTGCCTCATGCTGAATAACTCACGACGAGGCGCATCGTTGTTAAGTTGATTATTCAATCGAGCCATTTCAATTGGGAGACCGCTCTTGCTCGCTTCACCGTATATACACTCACACATGGGCTTTTTCATGTCTAAATATTATTATAGTGATACACACACGTAACACCACAAACACACCGCAAATTGAAAAAAAAATATTCCTCCGTTGAAATGTCAGCACCGACCAAAATTTATTCAACTGTGACAAAAGAGAATCAAACATTTCTCACCCTTCCGTTTTTATATTATTTTAAAAGGCCACGGAAAAAAATGCACGCACAACATCAAACTCGTTCCAAAAACTTATTAAAATGCCCTGATTTTTTTACTCGCGAAAAAAAATAATATATCGTGGTAAAAAATAATATACGACAAATACACTCTAAATTTTTTCGTGCATGGAAAGGTTAAAAAATCGAATTTAATACACGTTCGATCTGGCTAAGAAACAAAGTTTGACAAGAAAATACATTAATAAAATACGGTTTTTCCGGTCGAAGTATTTCCCTTACACATGGGCTTTCCCATCTCTAAATATTGTTATGGTGATACACACACATAACACCATCAACGCATGAGAAACAGAAAAAAATTATCCATCAGTCGGAATGTCAGCGCCGAGCAAAAATTATTCAACTGTCACAAAATCAAAATTTGTCCACCATCTCTTTCTTTTGTTACTTTCAAAAACGTCTCAAACAATGCAAGTATAATATGAAACTCGTTTCAATAACCTATAAAAAATATCCTGGTTTTTTAATTCGCAAAAAATATATATACCGTGTGTAAAATATTGTGGTTAAAAGTATTTTACGAGAAATACACTCCGATTTTTTTCGTGAAAGATTAAAAAATTTAAATTGATTCGCAGCCCACCTAACCAATAAAAAAATATGAAAAAAAAAAAAACATTTCTAAATCCGGTTTTTTTTCGAGAAACGAGAAATGGTCCATAGACGTCGATCGTCCAGGCGTGTGCGATCGAAAAAAAAAAACATGCACGCGCACACACATACACGTGTCCGTAACTCATTCGTATCTCGTTTATGGTCGCACAAATAATTGCCCGGGTTCACGGGTCAATTCCACATATCGTGGCGACTACTCGGGCGACCACATTTTTTTTCTCGTTCCACACACGCTCGTTAACACGCGCGCGCGCGCCCGCACACACGAATAAATTTATGCGTTATACGTCGCGCACTGGACGTAACGCATGAAAGGGGTCAATGCCACACAGCGGAGAATCGAATTAATTCAGAGCGTTTGATTACGTTTGTTTCTATTTCTTTCTCGCATTTTCCGATCAATTGTCACCAACGATGGCTCAGCTCTCGAATACCCCACTCAACACGTGTATCTTTTACTTTGTCTATTACTTTATAGTTTATGTCGTTTTTTTTTTAACAGCGACCTTCGCGATAATAAGAGTGGCAGAAAAAAATACCAGCGTCACTAGAGACACTTCTCTGCGAATATAAATTTCAACGTTCTCACGAGCTCAATTAGTGGTTCACAGAAGGGACCAAAAAATTGGAGTAATTACGGAACAATTTGTGCATTTCTGGCCTTTCATTTTTTTCTCTACCAAGTCGAGTCTTGATAAACGAAGAATGAAGGATACAAATGACGCACGAGATCTTAATTGGCAGACTGGCTGATTTTTATAACTTTCCGGAAGTACTTTGCACTTTGTGTGTGTGTGTATATATAATATAAATATATATATATATATATATATATATATATATATATATTAGACTGATTCAAAAAAAAAAAATTTTTCTGGATTCTCGTGCTATTGTTGGGCACTGATAAAACAAAATTTCTCTAAAAAGATGGGCACTCAATTTTTAGAGGTGGCTATCTAGACTTTTTTGTATTTGAATTTTTTTTAACGAACGTATTGCATTTAAGCATAGTCATGGCTTCGGATTAGGGATAAAAATCGGAAAAGTTTTGAGTTTGTTCTTTTACAAGCATAACAGAGAAAAACTGACCATACGTCGAAGTGCACACGAAACGATGAAAGAAATTTTCGAACAATGGAAATGTGCTGAAATTCCAACGCGTCGATTGAATAACGCAATCTTGAAATCAATAAAACTCCATCTAGTCTGGAAACACCTTTTAAAAAATCGAGTTAAAAAGAATTTGCCGTCACAAATATCGAAGGAGCGTAAATTTAAGAGAGATTTGGACAAACTGTTCAACGTTGCAAATTTTCGTTCTGCCCAAAATGTTAACGAACTTGAGAATGGCTGGGAAGAAATGTAAATGAGTTTGAAGATAATATAAGCGTAGCATTTTGAAAATGTAAATATACGATTTATGAATAAAAGCTTATAATTTAATTTTTCGTAAAAAGTGCGAAATGTTAATGCGGATAAATAAATCTACATGAATAACGAGAGTAGTATAGACGCCATTATTGATCTACCTGGATTTGAATTGTGAATATTGCACCCTTTTCAAATTGTTAGAGTTTATTTTTGTTACGAAACAGCTGCTGGATGTGATTTTTATCCGTAATCCGAAGCCATGACTATGCTTAAATGCAACGTTTGTTAAAAAAAATTCAAATACAAAAAAGTCGAGATAGCCACCTCTAAAAATTGAGTGACCGCGCCCATCTTTTTAGAGAAATTTTGTTTTATCAGTGCCCAACAATAGCACGAGAATCCAGAAAACATTTTTTTTTTTTGAATCAGTCTAATATATATATATATATATGTGTGTGTGTGTATATATATGTATGTATGTATGTATAGTGTTGGGAAGGTCGATGCAAACCCTTAAGGGGGTTAGGAACCTCGTTAGGAACATATCTAACCTAGGTTACCTTAGTCCAAAGTCTAAGGATTTCGGTTTATCATGGTGAGTATGATTTTTGAAAAACTACCCAAAATTAGGTATTAACTTGTTCATAACGTTCAAACAGACAATAATTGCTAACTAAAAACTTATTTGCGTCTTAGCTTAAGGAGGTTGGAGCGATTCAGTTGAGTCAAATGACGGTTTATTAATTTTTTTTTTAATGAACCTCAAACAAATGGATACGAGGTGCAGATTTATTCTATATATGCTAATTTTTTTAAATATATAATTAAAGGGCAAAATTATGCATTTTAACCTTTTTATTACGTAAAGTAGAAAAACTTTTGTGTTACTGCCAACATGAAAAACCATAACATTATCGATGATTATTATGAAAAAAGTACGACAACGAATGTTTTATACAATTCACAATGAAATTTTGAGTAATTCGTAATTATGCCTATTCATATTTACGTCACGAGATTATTGGCCCATGGTTTACGATGGGCAAGATGAGGATTTTTTTCTTTCTAAATGCTAACGAAGGTGCAGTTTGCGTTAATCCGTTGTTAGAAATGGTTTATCTTGGTGCTAAATAACAATAAAAATTACATAACCTCTAGTGTGAAAGTCTTGCCCATCTAACCGCACGTTAAATTACAAGCATTAAACTATTTTTTATCTCTGGTGTTTGGTGGTGAAAAAGTTCAAAAAATTCGTAAAGACTCAGTATAGTGTAAACAATAAAATGTATTTTTTTTTAATTAAATTTAACCTTGGATTGTTACGCTCCAACCTCCTTAATGTGTATTCAATCGACAAACACCAATACAATCATCTGTATTCACACAACTAACTAAATGGGACGTGCTGAATAATTAAAAACTTGTCAAAAAATGAAAAATCCTCTTATGTTAGTACCTAATTTTGGGAAATTTTCCAAAAATCATATTTACCACGAGAACTCGAAACCCTTAGACTTTGAACTAAGGTAACCTAGGTTAGATATGTTTCTAACGAGGTGGTCTATGACCTCCTTAAGGCTTTGTGTCGACCTTCCTAACACCGTGTATATATAAAGGATATTTCAAAATGATTCGACATGTTAATTTATCAATGAAACGTATCATTTGTTTGGAAAGTACGAATATTCTTATTTTAATATTAATACAAACATAGAGGTTATGTGTAGAACACAATATCCGATAAATCCGCCTCGTCCCTGTTTGCAAACGTTCACTCTTTTGACAAAATTTTCAATAACATTTTGGCATAATTGCGGACTAATTTCATTAATGGTGCGTCCAATTGCTTCCTTGAGCTCCGGAATGGTCTGTGGATCATTGGCATACACTTTTCCTTCCAGAAAACCCCAAAGAAAGAAGTCCAATGGCGTCAAACTGCACGATCTTGGCGGTCAATTCACATCGCCGCGTCGCGAGATAACGCGACTATGAAACTTCGTCTGCTGTAACAGCATTGTTTCACTTGCAGTGTGGCAGGTGGCGCCATCTCGTTGAAAGAATACGTCTTCCAAGTTCATGCCGGTCAACTCATACTTTGAAGAGTTGGTTAGAATTGAACCAATAACCTCAAATTTTGTGATTTAATTCACCACAGTGCTGCGAGATGGTGCGTTATGATGACCAAAAGACGTGCGGAATTTTCGAACCGTCTTTGCAAAATGTTTACCATTTTTGTAAAGAATTTTCACGATTTCTATGCGTTGCTCGATCGTGTATTTCTCCATGACTAGACCTCAATACTTCCTGATATCAGTTGTCAAAGATTATAGTACTCTATGTTCGCCACTAAAAAATGGCGCGCGATTTATAATGTCAGGTCATTTTTAGACACCCGGTATGCTAAAATACTCCTACTACATAGTAGTAGGAGTATTTTATTCCTTGTATACCATTTTGAAGGGTGTTCACATAAATGTCCCTCCTTTCTCTTCGCCATCCATTTTTCGCGTTGGCCTGCTTATGTGTATAGGTACTAGTTGCTAATTTCTGAAATTGCCTGATGTAATCGCATCAAGTCGCCTCGCCGGTTGCATATTCAGTTGTGTTTCTATTTTCCGGTCAATTTCTAACCCCCTAGTACCTTCAACCATTGCTCCAGTTCGTATACAATTTCTTGGTTTAGTTTTCCCTTAAGGGAGACTTTGTCCTTGAAATTTAGCGAGAGATGTTAGCGGCTCAACATGAGCAGCTAGAAGAAGAGGAGGGATGCCTCTATGGATCAGGCATTGCCGATTAGCGGTAATTATAACACACATTTGTGTAAACACATTACAAAACTTCAAACGCGTTTTTCTCGAAAACACGTTTTTAAAAATGGCTGACATTCTCCTGACCGCTGTAATTAACATATCGACCTGAAATTTGGAGAGCATACTCAGAAAATATGTCTTCACGGAATGACGGATCGTTTTTTCGATATATACATTTTTGCATTTATTATTTATCGTTTATGCGAAAATTCGATTTTTTTTAAATTGCCGCCATTTTCCGAAATTTGTACTAAACGAAAAACCCATCCGTCATTCCATGACCAAAGGGTCACAGATTGATAATATGCTTTGAATTCGTGTTTCAGATCAACAAAGAGGGGGCAGTGATGTCAGCCGTTTACCTCCCGCGATTTGAGGACCTGTTTTCGCGGAGCTGCAACGGCCGCCATTTTGGTTTTTTTTTTCAAAAAAACAATTTTTTCAACGTTCTGTATATCATGAATAAAAGCAAGAAAAAAACCGCACTCAAAAAGCTTCACTTGTTTCCTTTAAAAAAAAATAAAATGTAAACACCTGAAATATAGCACTCCAAGGACAAAGTCTCCCTTAACTCCCGTACACTCGCAAATATGTCTCAAATTTTCAATTGCCTGCTTGGATATTCTACACTTGGCGTCTACATACCCTTTTTCCCCGTCTTTACCGACATTTTCACATCTCATCCTTGCCCACGTTTCTTTTAATTCTCCGCTAATCATCTTGTACTCCCAATACCATTTTCCATGTGTATACCTGTTTCCCTATGTTTACATTCCATGCAGCATGTTGACCAAGCGATTATGCTCCAATTTATTGAATTTCTTGTTCAATTTGAATTTTTACGCCTCTTTCTATTCTTCCTTCTAGTTCCCGTACATTTCCATTGCACACGGCTCGCCAGATTGCCCCCTCCTATGTTTTCCATTGCCTCTTTTATGTATTTTATCCTTTTTGATGGGTTATCATTTATAATTGCCCTTACTTCTACCCTCAGGCCTTTTTTTGGCCACCTACCATCCCCCATCTTCGTTATCTCAAGTAGATACCTTATGGCGCTTTTCTATACTTCAACTTCCATTCCCCTGTGTGAGTGTATATATATATATATATAGTGTCCTGTTCTGAATGAATAATCCGGCAACTATCGATAGGTCAGATCATGTCTGGCTCATGTATGCTGGAATTTCAGTTAAGGCCTTAGGCCACTCTAGAGGCTGAAAAAATAGGCTTTTAGGTGATTTTTTTTGGAAAAACTACAAAATAAAACGAGATTACAAAAAAAGGTGTTTATCATACACATCAGTGACTGTACATAAACATTTTTTTGAAGCGATTAATTAAAAAATTGCGGCTGTACTTCGTTTATCACGAAACTGCATGTTTTAAGTTGGCCGGAAACATAACTCAGACAATTTTCAACCGATTGACTTGAAATGTTGAATATATCTTGAAAAATACATTGTCTATGGAAATACGTAGGATTTTTTTTATATTGAATAGTTCATTTGTTATTAACGATTTTTTAGGCAAATTTTTGGAAAGTGAACAATTTGCCTAAAAAATCGTCAGATACGTTAATAACAAATGAACTGTGCAATGTAAAAAAAATCGTACGTACTTCCATAGACAATGTATTTTTCAAGATGTGCTCACTGAGAAAAAAGAATCGTTGAATGTGCAAAATGCATTTTGTTGTTTTAACAGTTGCTCAGACATAAATAAACTACAGTTCACACCACTATACTATTTTACCACCAACTATACTGTTTTGTTATGCCAATCAAAAATCAAGTTGAAAGTATTTAAAGATACATTTTGTTAAACCTTCTGAATTTTGGATGGATGAACGAATTTTTTTTTTCAGTGTTCAACATTTCAAGTGAATTGGTTAAAAATTGTCTGAGTTATGTTTTCGGCCAACTTAAAAAATGCAGTTTTGAGATAAACGCTGCACAACCGCCATTTTGAAATTAATCGCTTCAAAAAAATTATTGTATACAGTCACTGATATGTATGATAAACACCCTTTTTTGTAGTAGTAGTATCGAGTTTTATTTGCACAACTTTTTTGCAAAGTTTTTTACAAAATATGACAGTTTTACAAACGAATTTTTCACTTATTATCTACTCCCTACATTCCTACATTCCGCATTATTTTTACATTCTCCCTTTCTTCATTTATTCGTCCCCGTTGTCGATCTCTCCTCCTCCATGTTCCTTACTCATCTTTCTACATAATTCCTCTATTTCCCTAAAATACTCGCATATCCCTGTTTGAATTTTTCCTCCCAGCATATTTATGATTTCCCCCTTTACTGCCAAATCATCCATTCCTTCCATCCACTCCTCTGCTTTCTTCCTTGCTTTCTCTGATACTAACTCCCTACCTTTTTTACATATCATTAGATGTTCCAATGTCTCATTTTTTTCTTTACATATCCTGCACCTCCAATCCTTTTCCCCTTTCTTTCCAGCCCTTCCTATGTTGCCACATCTTAGCCTCGCCCATATTTCCTTGTCCCTACCCTTTACTCCCTCATCTGACCAATATTTCCATGGCATCTCGTCCTTTTCTATAATATATTTATACTTATCGTTATACGTCGATTTTATAATTTTTTCTTCTTCCCTCCTTAAGATTCTGTTTTTTAAGTTTTCCAGTCCCTCTTCTATCCTTTCGTCTATTTTTTTTACTTCTTTTCGCTCCCTTATCATTGTTATTATATCTTCGATTTCCATATCTCTTAATACCTTTACCAGGTTTTTCCCCCATTTTGACGGGTCACCGTTTGTTATCGCTCTAATTTCGTCTAGTAAACAAATTTTTGGCCACCTTGTCTCATCCATTCTCATCACTTCTCTAATATATCTCGTCGCTCTTTCCCTTATCACATATTCCATAGTAAACACACCTAGCTCTCTCCTCCACATATAATTTGGCGTCGTTCTGTCCACCCCTAACGCCATCTTACAATACCTGCTCTGTATTTTTTCAAATACGCTTATTTCTCCCATTCCCCATATCTCCACTCCATACATTGCTCCTGCTTTTACGATTGAATCTAATAAATAGAGTCTCTCCTCCATCATATCTCTCCCCGCCCTCTTCCAAATTCCCCACACCATATTCGTTGCCTTTTGCGTTTTCCCTGTTACCTTTTTTCCATGTGCCCAAATTGAGTTTTTACACGTGAACCAATATCCGAGATATTTAAATTCTTTTACTATTTGTACTTCTTCACTCTTAATTTCCCATTTTTCCTCCTTCTTAACTTTTCCTCCGTTACTGAAAATCATGATCTTTGTTTTCTTTGCATTTATTTCCATCTTATTTTCCTGCGCCCATCCCTCTAGATCCTTTATTATACTTTTTAACCCTTCCGCCGTCTCTGCAATCGCCGCTACATCGTCTGCATATTTTATTGCGAAAATCTTTTCCTTTCCTATCACAACTCCGCCCTCATTTTTCCTTTCCCACTTTTCCTCCAAATCATCTATGTATAAATCGAATAATACCGCACTAAGCGCGCATCCTTGTCTTACCCCTTGTCTTGTTCTAAAACTCTCTGTGATTTTCCCTTGTGCTTGCACCTCTGCTCTTGTTTCCTTGTATATTTTCTTTATTGTATCCAACATTCTTCCATCTATTCCCTTCTCTTTTAATTTTATAATCATTCTTTCCCTCCATACTCTATCAAATGCGGCTTTAAAGTCGACAAACGCTACATACAACTTCCCTCCTTTTTTCTTTAGTTTCTTATTAATAACTGCATTCAACGTAAATATCTGGTCTCTCGTTCCTCTTCCTTTTCTGAAACCTGCCTGACTTTCCCTTAATTTTTTGTTCTTCTCTATCCACTTGCCTAACCTCTCTGTCATCATTTTCGTTAACAATTTATAACCCACATCCAATAATGATACCCCCCTATAATTTTCTGCTTTATCCTTTTCCCCTTCCTTGTATATTGGCACGATTCTTGCCGTTTCCCACCCTTTCGCAATTTCTCCTCCCAGCCATATTTTATTTAGAGCCTTTCTCAATTCTTCCCTTTGCGTCTTTGGCAGCGCCTTAAAAAACTCCGCACTAATTCCATCTTCCCCCGCTGCTTTTCTATTTCCCAATTTTTTTAACGCCCCTTCCATTTCTTTTTTATTGAATTCCTCATAGAATTCCCGTTTTTCTTCTCTTTCTTCTACACCTATTTCTCTTTCTTCTCTATCCCAAACCCTTTTTTCTTCCGCTCCTACTTCCTCTTCTTCTTCCTGTTTCTCCTCTCCATTCAATAATTTTTCGAAATGTTTTTTCCATTGTTTCTTCGTTATTTTTCTACCTACTGTTCCCCTTCCCCTATTCCTATATGTATTAATTGCCTTCCACCAATCTGGCATATTTTTCGCTTTTCCTACCTCTTCCCAAATTTTATACCGCCATTTTTCTTTTGCCTCCTTATATGTCCCTTTCAATTTCTTTCTTTCCTCTGCCAATTGTCGTTTTTTCTCCAGGCTTCTTTGTTTCGTGAATGCTTTTAATTTTTCCCATACTACCCCTCGCTGCTCCTTGCACTCTTCATTAAACCATCTTGGCAGCTTTCTTGCTCGTTTTGTTTTTTTCCATTTTTTTCTTAACCCGGCTTTTTCCGCTGCCCTTAGTATTTTTTCTTTTACACCCTCCCATTCTTCTTCTCCTTTTTCGATTTCTTTTTCTTTTTCAATTTCCTCTATGAATCTTTTAGCCTTATCTTCTTTCCAGATCAACCTCATTTTTTCTTGATCGTCTTCTTCTTCTTCTTCTTCTTCCTCTCTTGCCATTTCACTTCCCCCAATCGCAAACATAATTGGCAGGTGATCGGATTCTATTCTGTCTACCACCTCCATCCATTTAATTTCTTTTGTTCCCCCCCTGTCCAATGCTATAACATAATCTATTACCGATCCACAGCATTCCTCTCCCCCCCCTACAAAAGTCATTTTGCCCTCCTTGTCCCCTTTCATTCTTCCATTCATCACTTTCAATCCCAATTCCTCGCACAGCTCTAACAATCTTCTACCTTCCGCGTTTATTATTTTGTCTTGTGACTTTCTTATTTCCTCGTCTTTTTCATCCATCCCCTCCTCATTCATTGCTTGCTCCTCTCCTATTCTTGCATTCATATCCCCAACAATTAAAACTCTCTCTTTTTTTCGGGCTTCATCCATTATTATTTCTCTGAGCTCTTTTTCGATTTTTCTTATCTTGACATTGTTATATATCGTAATTATTGCCGTTTTTGTTTCTATTCTATTATTGCTCAGTATCAGCCCGCATTTCCATTCATTTATCACCCAGCTTTCTTCAAATTTCTTTTTTATCCCGATTGCTTGTCCACCTTTCGCCCTTCCCTTCTTAACCCCTCTTTCCTTATACGCAACTTTAAAATTCCAGCTAAAATTAGCGCTCATGTATGAGCTTGCCTTTAACTCATCTTTTCTTTCCACCCACGTTTCCTGTAAGATCACCATATCCGCCTCATCCAAAAATTCCCACGCTTCGCCAATTTTAAATATCCCTGCAACATTCCATACGACTATCTTAAATTCCTTATTTTCAGTCTCTTGTTCTTTCTTATTCCGCCTTCCTTCGCTCGTCTCCGCCGAATCTTCTCTCTTCTCTCTTCTTTCTTCTTTCTCCCCGACGTCCATATCGCTGTCCTCCCTGCTCGTTCCGAAAGGGCTGCCTCGATTCCTCCGCGTATCTCCAAATTTCGATGTCACCTTTCCTCTCGTTCCATCTCCACCACATATCTTCCATCCAGATTTTCATATATTTCACTTCCGCTTGTCTGCCCCTTCTCCTTTCGTTTTCCGCTACATCTCGGAGCCAATTTTGGATCTCTTTTTCCCTTCTTGATAGGTCGTCTTTTATCCAAATGCCCGTACCTTTCAGCTCCTTTCTTTTCCTCATGATCTCCAATTTCTCATTCCAGTTTTTAAATTTTAAGACCATCTCGCCCCTGCTCACATGTTTTGTAATTGTTTGTCTTCTTATCTCTTGTCTGCACCTTTCTTCTATCTTCTTCAGCACCGATTCTTTTTTATTCTCTTCACTCTCCCGGAATGAGACATTTATATTGTTTCTTCTGGTTTCTCTTCTATTTCTTTCTTCTTTCCACTCTCGTTCACCTATCGGCACCGGCTTCCTCCTCCCTATTTCCCTCTTTCTCTCGTTTTCAATAACACTCATGTGATTATTGTTCCCATCTGTCTTCCCCGTTCTTCTCTCTCTTCTCACTTCTTGCCAACCTCCTCTCGCTTCTCCCATTCCACGTCCCGTTTCCTTGGAATTCCTCCCCACCTCCTCTTGACCGCTGGCTCCATCTATCCCATCCCCTCTTCGATCTGTTTCTGCTATCTTGCCCGATGCCCCCCTGACTACCTTCAGCCTGCCGTTCCGATCCTCTGGATCCTTTCCCTTCGTTTCATCCTTTTCGTGTCCTTCCTTCCTACTTTCAAGCCTGCTGATGATCTTGAGCAACAGGCTTCGCTCCTCCCCCCACTTCGTTTTGTCTCGTTCCGCCTCCTTCTTCATTTCCCTTATGGTGTTTTCGTATTCTTCTATTTTTCGTCGGCTTTCCTCGCACCCCTCGCACTCAACTTCACCATCCCTCTCATATTCTTCTTGAATTTGCTTTAATTCTTCCCTCCACCACTGTTTCATTTTTATTTCCAGTTCTGTCAAACTATTCCTTAACGTCCCTCTCATTCTTATTTCCGCTTCCTGAATTCCGCTCATCCAGTCGTACACGCCGCCGTTGTTTTCCCCTTTTTCTTGCCTCCCTTCCCCTTGCTCTTCTTCCTCTTCTCCGGAGTTATTATTATCGGTGCATTTACCTTTCTTCATCGGCGGCGACTGTACCTCACTTGCTCCCTCTAGATTTCCAAGCGATCCGAAGAACTCCCTCACGTCTCTGTTCGTCTCTTTCTTCTTTGGGCGCCCTCTCTTCCTTTTTTCCGTCTCTCTAACTCCGCGCCCTACCTTATCGGTCGCTTCTGCCTGGAAGTACTCGCCTGCACCACTGCGCTGCTGCTGCTCATTCTCTCCTGCCCAGCTTCCGCTCTCATCCGCCCCCCTCTCTCCTCTAACTGCTTCGTTCCTAACCTCTTCCTTTCTTGGCTCATTTTTGTTTCCACATATCTCACCGCCCTCACTGATTCTCATCTCCTCCATTATCACTTTTTGTTCCTCTTCACCTGACCTTTCTTTATCACCTTTTACTATCTCGTTTTCTCACTTTTCACCTCTCGGTTTCTTTCGATTTCACTCCCGGTCCTTACAACGCGTGCACACTCAACACGATCCCAACCGGAAGTCCAACACCCTTTTTTGTAATATCGACTTATTTTGTAGTTTTTCTGAAGAAAAAAATCCCCAAAAAGCCTATATATTCGGCCTCTAGACTGGCCTCACCCCTTAAGGAAAAGTCCCACGGTTTTAGAGATAAAAATCATCGGCTTTTGGATTTTCGCACGCCATTTTTACAAATGAGAACTTTTCTGACCAGGTTTTTTTTTCAAAAATACTCTTGGTTATTTGTTTTATCTATAAACGTCTTCCTTTTAACCTTTAATGTTAAGGAAACTTTATGAAAAAAGATCTTATGCAGAATTTTCAAACAAACCAATTCGAACATCTGACTTTGTTAGTCTGCGGTGTTCTGTGTCCCCAATTTAGCGCTTATTTCAAAACGCATAGAAATGAGCATATTCGATTTACGAAATCGAGAGGCCAGAGGCCCCTGTGCAAACGACAGCAGTTTGGGCAGGTAAAGCACCTCCAGAGGTGACTTTGCCGACAAAAAAATTACTATTGTATATATTAATTAATATATTACTATATACTTATTATACTTATTATATATTACTATATAATTAATATATTACTATATACTTATTAATATATTAATAAGTATATACTAATTAATATATATTGGCATATCGTGCCAATTACTTTTAAATGTTGCTAAGTTATTGTCGATTCGTATTATTCGTAGAAATGGCATGCGAAAAAGCGAAAAACGGATGAATAATAAATATAACATAAAGCCGAAAATCTCGAAAACCGTGGGACTTTTACTGAACTGAAATTCCAGCATAAAGTAGGACATGATCTGACCTATCGAAAGTTGCAGGATTATCCATTAATAAGAGGACACCCTGTATATATGTATAATGCACACGTATAATTTGCAGTCGTGGGATGTCACCGGATGCTCGGATATGTATGTATGCGCGCACGCAATTTTCAGTGTCGAATCTCCCGTTGACTCTTTTAGCGGCGAGCAACGAACCTCGGAGATTCCGGTATCAACCAGAACGGTTCGGTCCAATAATCGTGTGCGTGAAATTTTATAGAGTTTTTTTTTTTAATAACTAGAAAAAGATGGAAGTAAAAAAAACACAATATTCGAGTATAAATCTTTTTGAGATGATGAGATTCATTTGAAATGTATTTGAAATAATAAAGTTAATATTTATAAGATTTAATTAGTTCAATATTTAATTTTGAAATTTATACGATTGAATTAAATATTTGATATTTTAATTTATAAGATTAAATTGGACACATGATTATAACGATGGAGGTAATTTGTTGCTCAGAGTTCGTTTGGATTAAAAACGCAGGCGATGAAATATTTGGACATTGAAAAATATTTGGTTCTCTCAATTGCAAAGTGACGTATAGACGAGCGGATCAGCATTGCTTCACCCCAATTTTATCGAACTCTTCTGTTGGCTTGTGTGTTCGTGCGCACGTCCAGTGTATCACAGTCGGATCGTACCACTTTTCGGGAGGTCACTCGAACCAGATACGTCCGCCAAACGCCAACGAAACCGGATAATCATCTCTTTTTTTTCCACCATCGATTTAAATCACGATTCCGTTATCCGAGCTACACATACAAAATCTACACGCACACGAAGATAAAAATGATAATTTATTTCATCGCTTTTTACAGCCGACAAATTATTGATTATTGGCGTCCTCTTCGTATACATCGGAACAAAAATGGACGTACTAAAAATGCTATATGTATATTTATTGAATAAACAAATGTTTATTATCAAGTCTTTTGAAATACTTATTTTAAATCACATACAAATACTTATTTTAAATAACATATAAATCTTTTTAGTAAATTGTATGAAAATATTGTTATAAAAATGTATGACAATAATTACGCTTAGTTGTAGAAAAATATCCAAGATATCTATCGTAAAAGATGAAAAACGAGCGTTCCGTTAAGGCCGTCAATTATCCATTGTGTTTAATTTTTTTTCGGTCGATTTAGGCTGTGACAATCATTTCAACGTTTTCAGGTATTCTTATTGGTGATTTATTACCTCAGTTTGGAATAAAAGGCTTTGGATAACGATAAGAAAAAAAATAAATGAAAAAAAAAATGAAGAAAAAAATCGTTGCATTCCAACGATGCTCACTTCAATATCGTGAAAAATAACCTAGACGCCTGATCATATATTGTCGTCTCACCGAGTGGACATTATCCTTTAGGCAATTTTAGAATCACTTTTTTGAAAATTTTTGATACAGCACACAGTTAATAAAAAATTAGAAAAAATATCATTGAACTGGGTTTATATGTAAAAATTCATGCCGTAAAATAATGTCTCATACGGCAATTAGCTTTTTCGGTTCTGCCCTTGTTTTCGCTAACGAATTAATGGGTTTGGGCTTGTTTGGGTTCATGCACGAGAAAATCTCTCAGAAATTTTTCCCGGACGTCTTTTAAGGGTCTCCTTGCTTTCTTTCTAGAGAGAAAGCATTTTTCCAGCTCTTGAGAAAAAAAGATAATGGGAAAGAGAAAGAGAGCTGAAAAAATCAACAGGTTAATTCCAAGAGACGTCTAGTGAAATTTATGTGTAATCTTATATAATAACCAAACACCATTTTTTATTTGAAAAAAAAAAAAAAAAAAAACCGCGTAAACGTAATAGAACACGTTTTTATGGAAAATTTTCGATATATCAATTTTTAAATAAATAGAATGAATAAGTTCTCTATATATATATATATATATAGCCTCATTGCTTGGCTTGGCTGTTGGTTTTAGTTGTAGTTACATGGTAGTAGGCATAAATTTCTTCAATATGGCCTCCTATTATTCTATTGTTAAGTTAATTTAATAATATTGTTATTGTAATTCTGCTTATATTCAAGTTTATCATTAGCCTTATAATTCGATAATTTTTATTTTGTAATTTGGTTTTGTTTCATTGCGATCAGTGAGAAGAGAATCTTTCCATATGCAGAGAGAAAGAAGATAAACATTTTCGTTTGTATTGAAATATTTTTTCATATTTTGTCTCAAAGCTTACTGAGGCATGATATATATATATATATATATATATATATATATATATATATATATATATATATATATATATATCCCTTTCTCCCTTTCGAGAAAGCTCCCTTTCGAGAGAGCAAAAAAGAGACGAAGGCGGAGAAAGAGCGAGAGCGTCAAAGGAAAAGAGCTTTTTCGATCTTTTTTTCGTTTTCACTTTGAATTCTCGTAACAAGGACACCAATACTGAAGAATATATTTATAGATTATTATACTACTAAATTTCACACTGAATTCGCCATAGTCTCTCTTTTGCTCTCTCTCTCTCTTTCTCTCTCTCTCTCTCTCTCTCTCTCTCTCTCTCTCTCTCTCTCTCTCTCTCTCTCTCTCTCTCTCTCTCTCTCTCTCTCTCTCTATACATCTCTAGTGAATGGATTAACAATTAGCTACGAAAACTTTACGAGTTCTTCGCTACAATGCTCAAACCTCGCGCATTCTCCAAATACTCAATCCCCCCCCCCCCCTCGCGCCGCCGCTTTTTCGTTCTTTACCCTTCTACATCTTTTTCATCACTCACAGTTCTCATTCTTTTTTCTTTCGCGAGACCAGTCTCAGTTTTAGCGAGTTACTCGAAACTTTTTAATGGGAATTAATTTCCCAGCCGGAAGGTAACCTCGCCCGAAAATTAAGTTCGTCCAGGTCGGACAATAGAGTGGGAGAGGCTCATGGCGGTTCTTTCGACGTAAAAGTGAAGGCACCAAGTTTTCAATTTTTTTTTTCAAGAAACGGAGCATACGTTTTTTTTGTTTGAAACTATTAAAGAGGGATTATTTTTCGTTGCATTCCAACGATGCAAGCTTCGACGTCATTATCTTAGAGGAGGGTTGTCAATTTAGTGATAACTATCAAGGAGATATCAGGTGCCAATTTAGAGGACTTTTGCATTATCTGTTGAAAATTGCTGTCCCTTTGGTCGGGGGAGAAAGTAAAAAGGGCCTTGTCGCCAACTGTAGCTCTCGGGTGTCCTCAACGATTTAACGAGCGCAGCGTACGCGGAGTTGATTGGCGACAACTACGAGAGAGCATATACACACATAAGCGGATAGATTGGACACGTCGTAATTTAATTAACGTAGGTAACGAATGAGAGTCGCAAGGGTTTGCGTGGGTCTACAAGCATACATAAACGCATTTTACTTTGTCGGAGTTCGCGCGGCGCGCGAGAGCCCCCATCGAGACACAACTTTGTCCCTTTGATCAATTAATGTAGCCGCGGCGACCATTGTGACATGAGTTTAGCGTGACGACTCGAAATTATTTCACGCTTCGAGATATTAAGCCCGACTATAATCGACGAGCTTAATTAAGGGGGAGATACCTTTATACGAGGAAAAATTCGCTTATTTGCGTTATTTTTATTTTTTCATTTTTGAAACTTGGGATACGTTTTTTTGCCTACTTATGGCTGTTCGATATTTTATTTACAATTGATCTTTAAAAATGACAGAGGCATGGCACGGTCTTCTAAACTGTATTTTCAAAATTGGCGTGACGGAAAACTAATCGACCGATTCTGATGAAATTTGGTATAAATCTTTTTGTCTAAAACATGACCCTTAATGTTTTTGAAAATTAAAAAGAAAGTTCGTTTTTATTGTAAAATGTAGCATTTTTTCGGAAAATTAAATCCTTTCGTTGAAACGATGAAATCGATTTTCAACATTTTTCATTTTTTCTTGGTTCATATTCAGCGTATGAGTGTTAATGAAACAAAAATCTGCGTTGGTTTTTTTGGTCAGATTAATCCCGCCGACGCTACGTGTCACGCCGTCGGACCATATCCGTCGCAATCCGTTTAGAAGACCGTGCCATAATACGCCTGTTTTTAAAGATTAATAGAAAAAATATCACGTAACAGCCAAAAGTAGTGGAAAAACATACCTTAAGTCTCAAAAATGGTAAATAAATTTTCCCTTTTAACAAAACATCATGATTTTAATCAGTATTTTCCTCGCCTAAAGGTATCTCCCCCCCTTAACGGGCTACACCCAGCGCATGGCCGGAAAGAAGAGGATTTTTCGTGGATTTCTTCTGGGAAAACTTGGGCAGATTTCCGATTTCTTTCCCTTTTAAGGACGTTGGAGCGTTAGCCACAATCCAAGTTTAAATTTAATAAAAAAAAATACATGTTATTGTTCACACTATACTGAGTGTTTACGAATTTTTTGAACTTTTTTCACCACGAAACACCAGAGATAAAAAATAGTTTAATGTATGTAATTTAACGTGCGGTTAGATAGGCAAGAATTTCACACTAAAGGTTATGTAATTTTTATTGTTATTTAGCACCAAGATAAACCATTTCTAACAACGGATTAATGCAAACTGAACCTTTGTGAACATTTAGAAAAAAAAATCCTCATCTTGCCCATCGTAAACCGTGGGCCAATAATCTCGTGACGTAAATATGAATAGGCATAATTATAAATTACTCAAAATTTTATTGTGAATTGTATGAAACATTCGTTGTCGTAGTTTTTTTTTCATAATAATCATCGATAATGTTATGCTTTTTCAAGTTGGTAGTAACACCAAAGCTTTTCTACTGTACGCAATAAAAACATTAAAGTGCATAATTTTGCCCTTTAATTATATATTTAAAAAAATTAGCATATACAGAATAAATCTGTACGTCGTATGCAGTTTTGAGGTTCATTGAAAAAAAATATGAATAAACCGTCATTTGACTCAACTGAATCGCTCCAACCTCCTTAAAGCATATGGTTTGACCACTGCTGCTTCGAACGAACAAATCAAACACATTCAGTTTTTGCAAGAAATTATCTAGTGCTTGGACGAAGCATTTAATAAAGTATTGATTGTTCAAAAAAAAAAACGGCTGCCGTACAAATTGAAGGTATCGATTTTCGGTGAAAAGACCCTTTGTTTTCGTTGATAAAAAAAAGCATCGAAAAAAAATTCCTTCGTTCAAGCACTGCTTTTCCATAACAAGAAACTTGTAAAATTTGGAGTTGGTCGGCGCAGTGATTTTTAACATGTCGTGGTCACCGATATTGAAAACGTAATTTCGAAGAAAAATAACGTTTAAAGTTCACCGGTTCCAATTTTGAACGGATATACTTGAAATTTTCGGAGGCCATTTTTGAAATGTTATATTTTGACAATCCGTCGAAAGCCAAAAATCGATAATTTGAAAAATTCCAACTATAAAAAAAGAATTATTTATCATTTTAAACCCTTTATCCCGGACGATTCTGATCTAAAAGTTCGTGAACTGCCCGCGATTTCGTGGCTTTGGGAAATGTTTCATTCCCGCATGGTCACCCAATAACTTTTTTTTTCTCTTCGATGTACAACCTTTTTTTACAGTGCAGAAAAATGTGCAGACGAGTTAATTATCAATCAAAATAAAAATCAAAAATGAATTCATTTTAAAAACTCGATTTTCTTTTCGTATGATGTTTTATTCTCTAAAGTTAAGCGGTATTCGGATGATTACAATTTTGTAATCAATTGTTTTGTGTTAACACATTCAATATTTCAAATTTCAATATTTAAAAAAATACTAATGTTGACATCAATTGCATTTCATATTTAAAAAAAATCATTCATTATAATATGTGAGCATACGTACCAGAAGTTCTGTACTGAAAACTCTGATTGTACTGAAAACTCAATGATCAGTGAATTACTTCATTGATGCACAATTACTATTTTTCAACTAATCATTGCTCAATTATTAATAATTACGAAGCGGTAACTAGTTGATTACTTTTTTGAATAATTACCCAATTTTTTCGATTGATCACGAGCTCAATTACGTTTGATTGGGATGCGATAATTGATCAATCACTTTTCCAATCACTGCCTCAACAGCTCGTGATTTAAAATACTTTGGCTTCGAAAAAAAAAAAATTCCAAAACAGCATTATATTGGGAAAATAAAAATCGCAGAGATAAATATCGCGCGGCACAGTTACAGCTCGTTAAATGGAAAATGACTCGTCGCCATCAACCCCATCACCCTGATCTACTCCGATAAAGTGGAAAGAATATAGACCACGAGGTACTCCGCGATGACAACGAGTCGTTGATTCTGTATTCGTATTCCGCCAAGGTGATAATGTGCGTGGAATTGAGATTTAATGCCTCGTTCTCGTGCGTCACCAATATGGGATCAAAACGCGTATCTACACCTATGCACACACATGTACAGCACCTAGTCAGAACGAGGGTGACGAGAGTCAGCGTTAAATCACTCTAACGCGTAACACTGGCATTCAATCCTTCATAAAATATCATTAGCTCATTGTCAGTCCCGTAATTGAGTGACGACTCGGTACAGGTTTACGTTTAGGAAAAAGAGACGGAAAAAAGTTGTTGCCTTTAAGGGGTTATGCCTAGATAAAAAAGGAAAAAATCATCTTTTCCAAAATCAATATATTTCGACAGTATATCAAGTATATTCAAGCTGATCGGATAAAAATCGACAAATTTATGGGCTGCTATGTTGTGGAGCGTCGTTCGAATCTTTAAGGGGTTAGGTCACAGTAACGGGTATAAAATCATGTGCAAATTTAATAATTTTTTTTTTCGTACGAAAAAGTGCTTCACTCATAAAATTAATTACACATCTATTTAGTATGAATATCAAGCTGTTAGAAAATATATATTTTTTTTTTCGATGTCCAAAATGGCCGACTACTCGAAACTTCTCGAAACAGCTTTTTTCCAATTGGCGTGACAAATAACTGCAACCATTTTCACTCGATTTATTTCAAATTGAAAAGTTATGGTCCTAATTGCATTTCGCAGAGAAGTACGTACGGAATTTCTGATTAATCGAAAACTTATCATTTCATGAGCAGTTTATGAGCAGTTATAACGAAATTTTTCACTGAAAATTCATTTCTTAAGTTTAGATGGCTACAACTTTTGAGTAAAACAATATTTTTTAAATTCCGTACGTACTTCTCTAGGTATTCTAATGTAGATTGACGAGAATTTTTGTTTTTTGTTCTAGGTAAAAAAATTTTGATGCTAAATGTCACGCCGCGGAGCACCTAAAAAAAAAGATAACAAAAGAAAATATATTTTTTCTATCAGCTTGATATTCATACTAAATAGATGTGTAATTAATTTTATGAATGAATCACTTTTTCATACGAAAAAAAATTTAAATTCGCACATGATTTTATACGTTAGTGTTGCCTAACCCCTTAAACGCTTTTTTCTCGAACGTACGTTTTCTAAGTCGGCGAGCAAAATATCTAAAAAATTACTGCATCGATTTTTCTGAAATTTTTCGGGCTTTTTCGATCTGTAACGATATAGTATTTGATCGAAGGGTTTTTTTTCCTATGTATACTTTCGATTTGATGAACGAAAAATGCCCATTTTTTCGCAAATATCAAGACTCTGAACACGCGCCATTTTTTTAAATTCGATATTCCGGAAATTCCTTCGATTAAGGCGATCCCATGTGGCAGGTCCAAAAAAATATTTTTGCACAAATTGCAAAAAATGTGTGTGTGTTATATGAACCCGGCATAGCAGACTAATGGTAAGTCGACATTTTCTTTGTGTAAGTCGTACTTGAACTTTTAAACGCGGTTTTCTCAAAACTGTATTTTTCAAATTGGCTTCCATGGTATGTCAAACACTATTGAACGGATTTTGCTCAAATTTGTACGGTATACTCAGCGCATCTATAGTTCTCAATTGAACTAGAATATTTCTGATATCCGCCATAGTTTTTTTTTGTTACGCAAAAAAAGTCGAAAAAATGACGAATCTTGGAGTTTAACTTTTAAAACCGTGGCAAAAATTCAATTTTCGATATTTTGACTTTACTCTGGGTCCGGGGATAGCCTCAGGTCTACAAATTAAAATGCCGTTTGATTTTTAAATGTCGGATGAGCAAAACCTCTTCTTTTTTACACATGAGTGTCTTCCGAACGGTGTAAAGTCGATTCAACTAGTTATTTTTGTATGGAAAAATTCTGAGGGACTGTAAAAATTTTAATAAATGTGTGCTAAAAATTCAAAGATACTGTGTTTAAATGGTTCAAAAAAAAAATACAGAAATGCGAAAAAAATAGCTGTCACATGGGGTGACCCCCTCAATCATAAGAAAAACTAATATACTAACGAAAACTGTTTGATTTTTTAATATTAGATAACCTGGTTCAGAAGGGCATTGTTCACCGTCAAAAACATTTTCGAAAGGTGCTTCTCGGACATCGGCTGTCAATGATAATTAAACATTTTCACACAACAATATTAGATGGTATTGAAGTTTGTATGGTTGGAGCGCAACGAAATTTTTTTTAAATATTTTGATTTCCTTATCTTGATCATCTTATAAAATCTTTTTTTGCAGACTTATATTCCGGAGCTCTGAATAAGCGACTTAAAAAATGATTGAGGGATTTTCGTAACGAAGATATGCCAAAAGAAATTCGAAAAATTTAAAAATAAGCATTTTCGTTGCATTCCAACGATGCAAACTTCAACATCATAAAATTAGATGGTTCTTCGGATGATACTTTTTCAAACACCAAATTATTGTAGAAATTTATCATCACGATTTCCAGAAAAAAAATCCCAAAAATGAGCCATTTTCGATTGTTACAACTAGAAGTAACCCGTTGAATAAAATGCAAGCAAATGGGACAGACCCCGCGTATATTGACACAGCCGCTTGCGAAATTGAGAGTGGATGATAAGCTAAGAAAAAAAAAACACGACGCGCGATTAAAAAAAAAGTTCGATACTACGATCAAATAATGTGACCGATCTTCCTATCTTTCAACCTTTTTTTCTCTCCCTTTTCTCAGTAATAAAAATACCTTGAATTCCTGACATTCGTCGAGTCGCAAAAAAGAAGATTACTTTGTAAATAATTGATAAGATGAATTCCTCAAAGAGCAATAAATCGATAAAGATAAATAATGAAAGCTTACGATCGCGAATGCAAAGAAACAATTAAAGTCCAATGAATGATGTTACTTCGTTCGATGACGTTCGGAGTTACGGGGAGTATTTTGATAAAAACTTGGCTTTATAAGGAACTGCATTTTTGGGAGTAAGTTTTTTCGTTTCGTTGGATCAATTGAAGTGAAAAATGGAAACGCTTTTCGTGTGGCGAACTTCAGTCGAACGCACGTGCTATGTGGCTGAGGGAGTGATATTTGGGTTACCTTGGAAAAAGAAAAGGGACTAGGGAAGGAGAGAGAGAAGAGAAGAGGGAAAACGAGAGAGAGAGAGAGAGAGAGAGAGAGAGAGAGAGAGAGAGAGAGAGAGAGAGAGAGAGAGAGAGAGAGAGAGCGAAAGACTGCGATCGTTAAGACTCACTACCACAAGGTTCGCGTTTAACCTTTACTTTCTTTCCTCACGGCCTCGTCCCTTCTTAACAATCACCCTCGATATGAAGAAGCGTTCTACTTGTCCAGCTACGAAAAATCTATATTTTCATATATATTTATATGTATGTATATTCGACTTAAGGTGAATTCTATACCCCAGCATTTTGTCATTAGTCTTTACGTACGCAATAATCTAACGTGCAGTTACGCTTTTCATGTAGTTCGCGCTCGCGTTATGCTCGTTGGGCACGGACGAAAATCACCCACTAAATTATAACCCGGTGAACGAGATTTTCGTGAAATTTCGCTGATTTTTTTCCCCCTCACGAAGGCGTACGAAATTCTACATTATTCAACATCATCTTCTCCCACTGTACATACTTGACGTGCCTGTATTTTTTTTTCACTTCGCGCCTGCCCTCCCGACCTTTTACGATCCCATCCCTTTCACTTTTACCCCACTCGTGAACCCACCATTGCCTGGGACAAATCTTGGGATTGGGCGATTTGTTCAGAAAAACATTTTTTTGACGCTTTAGGTATATTCACCGGAATTTTTCTCCCCCAAAATTAAAAATGTTTTTACTGCATAAATTCAGCAAAATGTTTCTTCCCCAGAAATTTACGAAAATGTTTCTTCCCCAAAAATTCGCCACAATATGTCTCCCCTCGAAATTTACCAAAATGTTTCTTCCAGAAGTTCCCCAAAATATTTCTCCCCCAAAAATTCCTCGAAATTTTTCTCCCCCAGAAATTTCCCGAAATGATTTTCCGTCAGGAATCCCTCAAAATATTTCTCCCCCAGAAATTCCTCAAATTGCTTTTCCGCCAGAAATTCCCGAAAACGTTTCTTCCCCAGAAATTCCCCAAAACATTCTTCCCCCGGAAATTCACCAGAATGTTTCTCCCCCAGAAACTCGCGGAAATGTTTCTTTTCCATAAATTCCCTAAAATATTTCTCCCCAAAAAATTCCTCACAATGTTTCTCCTCTAGGAATTCCCCAAAATGTTTTTTCCACCAGAAATTCCCGAAAATGTTTCCTCCCCAGAAATTCACAAGAATGTTTCTCCTCCAGAAACTGACGGAGATGGTACTCCCCTATAAATTCACCCGCATGTTTCTCCCCTAGAAATTCGCCAAAATGTTTCTGCCACACAAATTCACTAAAATGATTCTCCTCCAGGAATTCCCCCAAAAATGTTCTGCGCCAGCAATTCACGAAAATATTTTCCGCCAGAAGTTCCCGAAAATGTTCCTTCCCCAGAAATTCCCCAAAATGTTGTTCCCCGCAAATTCACCAGAATGTTTCTCCCCTAGAAATTCACCAGAATATTTCTCCCCGAGAAATTCACCAGAATGTTTCTCCCCTAGAAACTCACGGAGATGGTCCTTCCTCATAAATTCACCAGTATGTTTTTCCCCTAGGAATTCACCAGAATGTTTCCCCCCCAGAAATTCACCAGAATGTTTCTCCCCTAGAAATTCACCAGAATATTTCTCCCCGAGAAATTCACCAGAATGTTTCTCCCCTAGAAACTCACGGAGATGTTCCTTGCACATAAATTCACCAGTATGTTTTTCCCCTAGGAATTCACCAGAATGTTTCTCCCCCAGAAATTCACTAGAATATTTCTCCCCTAGAAATTCACCAGAATGTTTCTCCCCTAGAAATTCACGGAGATATTCCTTCCTCATAAATTCACCAGTATGTTTTCCCCCTAGAAATTCACTAGAATATATCTCCCCAGAAATTCGCCAGAATGTTTCTTCCCCAGAAATTCACCAGAATGTTTCTCCCCCAGAAATTCACCAGAATGTTTCTCCCCCAGAAATTTACCGAATGTTTCTGCCACGGAAATTCACTAAAATGTTTCTCCCCCGGAAATTCCCCAAAACTGTTCTGCGTCAGCAATTCACCAAAATGTTTCTCCCCCAAAAAATCCCTAAAATTTTTCTTCCCCAGAAATTCCCCAAAATGTTTATCCCCCAGAAATTCCCCAAAATGTTTATCCCCCGGAAATGTCCCAAAATGTTTCTCCTCCACAAATTCACCGGAGTCTTTCTTCCCAAACGGTCGTTACAGACCAATCACGTTTTTTTCCTTCCTCCATCTTGAAACTAGGCGTCCTCGATGGGGTTTCAAGAGGGTCGTTAACGTCGGGATTCATATGTATATGGACAGATCGATGTTCTCATTACGATACGATCTGAGTATTTGATCGTGAGGTGAGACGCGTGTCCGATCTATACCGGGTGATAATGCAACAACGATGGGGTTTTCTGCCGAATCTTAATGGTTTATCGGAGCTCTTTCCCCTCAAGTCGTCGCCTCATCATCCGATCACGATGATAAGGCGGCTTTTTTCCAAAACGGCGGAAAAAATAAGGAGGCCTAACAATTGATAAAAACGAGGATGAAAAAATCAACGAAAAATAAAATACAAATAATTGTCTAAAGCCGCAGACTATTCTTTAGACATTCCGGTGCTCGGGCGAGATGTATTTATTTTTAGGAGTCCTTGGAGCCTCGCAGCTAGTCCCTCTGTTGCTCGTGCATTTCTTCTCTTGGCACGCGTTTCGGAGCACGCGGTCGTCGTCGTCAGCTTCATCGAGAAAACCCGACAAGCTTTGTCCCAATACTTTCCTACCATAGTTTCAATTATTTCACTTCTCGAGAAAAAAAAAATCAATGTTTCATGAAAAAAATTGACAAAAATTAATACATTACGTTAATTTTGGACGTCAATCGGGAAAAAAAATTAAATTAGACGATTAAGATATGATTCCGGGGCCGGGTTGAAATTCGGAACTTTGAATGATCAGAACGCTCAAAACTCCGAATGAATTTTACACTAAAGACACCAAAATCCCGAAAATGTGAACACTGTCAAAATATTTAGGTCATGGAAGTTTTAAAAGTTTCAAAATTTTCAATAAATCGACGCGTTATTTCAAGAACTTTTTTTTTTTATTAATAAGTGATTTTGCGTCAATTTTGAAACTCGTCTAGACAATGTTATACATTCTCTATCATTTACAGTCAACTGTGTAGACCTTCGCTGGCGTGATCTTGACATGGGGGCCGGGTTGAAATTCCGCAAATTTCAAAATTGACGTAAACTTATTTCTTAATTTAAAAAAATCTTGAAATAACTTGTCGATTTATTGAAAATTTCGAAACTTTTAGAACTTCCATAGTTGAATTATTTTGACGGTGTTCAGATTTTCGGAGTTTTGATTTTTCGTGTAAAATTCTTTCGGAGTTTTGAGCGTTCTAATCATTCAAAGTTCGGAATTTCAAGCCGGCCCCATGATTCCTTCATAAATCGTATTTTTTTTTCTAATTCCTTCATAAATTGGATTTTTTTAACAGAAATACGCTACGAAAAATAATATTTTTTAGCCTTTATGTTTTTTGAGCTTCCTCGTTTCCACCGATTGTTGCTTCGGTCGTGAGGAATAATATGGGGTAGGTGAAAAAAAGCACGTTTCTTCAAAATTCGATATATTTGCACAGATTACTTTTTTCATTAGCAAAAAAAACTTACATTTTATTTTTACGGGAGACTTTGTCCCGGATTGTGCAGCGGGAGATGTCAGCGGTTCAACAAGAGGAGTTAGAAGAAGAGGAGGGATGCCTCTATGGACCAGGCATTGCCGATTAGCGGTAATTATAACACACATTTGTGTAAACACATTACAAAACTTTAAACGCGTTTTTCTCGAAAACACGCGTTTAAAAATGGCTGACATTCTCCTGACCGCTGTAATTAACATAACGACCTGAAATTCGGAGAGCATACTCAGAAAATATGTCTTCGCGGAATGACGGATCGTTTTTTCGATAGATACATTTTTGCATTTATTATTTATCTTTTTATGCGAAAAAAAACGCGAAAATTCGATTTTTTTTTAATTGCCGCCATTTTCCGAAATTTGCACTAAACGAAAAACCCATCCGTCATTCCATGACCAAAGGGTCACAGATTGAAAATATGCTTTGAATTTGTGTTTCACATCAACAAAGAGGGGGCAGCGATGTCAGCCGTTTACCTCCCGCGATTTGAGGACCTGTTTTCGCGGAGCTGCAACGGCCGCCATTTTGGTTTTTTTTTTTTAAAAAAAATCTTTTTAACGTTCTGTATATCATGAATAAAAGCACGAAAAAAACCGCACTCGAAAAGCTTTACTCGTTTCCTTTAAAAAAAATAAAATGTAAACACCTGAAATATGGCACTCCAAGGACAAAGTCTCCGTTAATTTTTAGATATTTGATCGTTTTTGTATTTTGATATTTTACATTTTTATTATTTCTACACGTAAATTATTTATGGATTACAAAATATTTTTACATTTTACATTTTTAATTCCCTTTTTCATATTTTGAAAATTATTTTTATACTCGGAAATTCTATAGTCAGATATTTGACGTTTTTTTTTAAATTTCGACCTTTCATATTTTCGGGGCCTTTGGAAAAAAAATATTGAATTTTATTTATTAATTTTTTTCCTCACTAGGATATTTTGTTTTCAATATATTCCGAAATATTCCTACAATTTTTCATATTCAAAGCGACGACACCGCGCGACGCTGCTGTCATTCCGAAAAATGGAATTTTCAATAAGGGCAGCACACACTCTCGGGTATGCCGTAGAAAACTTGAGAGTTCGCGGAAATGCGAAAGTAAAATCTTTTTAAAGCCCCCGCGAGCGTCAGCGCGAAAATAGAACGGAGGCATAGCGCGCGTCCCGCGTTGCGCTAAACTATTCCCGAAATGTTATTCTTCGCGTAATATAATTTGTGAACGCGCGCGCGAGGGCAAACTGCGAGCGCGAAATATCCCGGAGGGTTTACTTCACTTCCGGACTCTCCTCGATATAGACTCGCTCCCGTCTCTCTTTTTTTTCCTATCGCTCTCTTTATTTGTATTGATGAGTAACGAGCCTAATGCCAATCGTGGTCTATATGCCCGAAATTTTCGTGTGAAATACGAGCCAACCCTTTCGTGTACGATCTTGGGGGAACGAGCTCCGACCTCGAACTCTCCCATGTACATTGAACGTACGTACAATAAACAAGAGGTTGAACATGTTGCTTTTTCGCTTCACTTCCGTAGATCGTAATTTTTTTATACACTTCCACACGCTTGTTCGTTTGTTTTTTTATTCAACTTTTTTTTTGCTCACACGATTGAATAATGAAGCTTCCGTACTTATTAGCCACACGAGGACACTGTGAATTATTTTTTCAACGTTCTCATTTCCGGTAATAGTTCGCAATTGAGGTATCGACGGTGCAAAAATTACTATTGTCGCAATGCAATATTGTAAAAATAATATTGCATTGCAACGTCGTTATTTAATACAACAATAATCGTAATGATATTTTATTGAAAATATAATACGGAGTTACGGGCTTATATACAGTTAAAATTTTTGAAAAATCAATTTTTTTATTTTATTTTTGCGTAATGTATATATATTTAAGTACACACAGAACATTTCTTGTCAATCCAGCGAATATTCTCGAAGTTACACGCACATTTATAATTGTTTTTTTACTATATGTAAAGTGCTTTTGAAACTTTAAACGCGTTTTTCTCAAAACTGTGTTTTTAAAGTCAGTGAGCAAGATTTCTCGGAAACTAGATTTATGGTTTTTTTTTTTTTTTTTGTTCTAGATTCAAAAGTGCACCAGTGGTGCTGCGTGCCGCGGAGCCCTGGAAGCAAAACATGTCCCGGGAAGATAGCTGTGGAACCGCCATTTTGTTTTTTTTTTACTGTAAAAAAATTTTATAATAAAGTTTAATGTATGCCCGATAACACCATTAAAAGTTTTTTTTTCAAATACCTTTAATTTCGGGAGCAAAAAATTAGTGAAAAAACCTTTTTTTTGGGCCGTTACAGTGGCCTTACCCCTTAACCAATCAGTCTCAAATTTTAACACCATCTTTTCAAGTATATTTTTTTATAATTAATCGAAGGTTTTTTCTCACCGATCAATGTTTTCCATTTTATAAACAATTTAAGGCCTAAATTTTTGTCAAAAATCGATTTTTTTTTGAGAAGCCTCCATTTTGTCAACAATTATTATTTTGCCTATTTCTTCGACCAATTACAAGATAAACCATTATATTAGAGAAATATTTTTGGTTTTTTAATTTTAGATTATCCAGTCCATATCGTGCTCACCGCAAGACGCCTTTTTTTAGAGGTGCTCCCGGAGATCAGCTATAGCAACTTTCAAAATAATTATTTTTACAAATAAAAAATGTTAAAATACAGTTAAAAGTTACCACAATATGTGTATAAATTTTTACGTTAATATATTTAAAGGTCTTCTCAAGAAAAATTCTTGAAAATCGATCTTTTTAGGCCTCCTGGCTGTATATAACCCCTTAAGGGATCATCAGAGTGTGAAATAAAAAAAAATCGTCTTCGAAAAGTCGAGAAATCGAAAATCAGAGAAAGGAATTCGACTAGCTGCGTGAGACGTAGCGCGGACGGACGCCTTTTTTTTCGGAATGTCGTTTTTCAAAACGGGGTACCACTCTCGAAGGAAGAGCTTTCAAGCCATCCGTCTCAAATTTCGACACAACATTGTTCACGCCATTTTTTATCTTGCTATGGAAGCTTTTTTATTTAATCTTCATATTTAAATAAATAAAAAAGTGTCGAAAAATAGGCTAGATTCGATACTTTTAGAAAATTATCGAAGATCTTTTTATTCAAGGATTTTTGTAGGCAAAATCGGGCAAAAGAAATTGAAGAAATTCGGAAATGTGCATTTTCATTGCATGCCAACAATGGAAACTGCAACGATGAAACTTAATCAATGTCCTAATACTATATTGCAATTCAATAATATGTATTATGATTTGAAATAAAAATATTCAATTATTCAATATAGTGATATTCATAAGCTTTTTATTTACATAACAGCAATAATGGCAATAATATTGAAATGAAAATATTATTATTATTATTCAATTTAATATGTATTATGATTCCAATTAAAAATATTACAATACATTATTTGATACAGTAATATTGGATAGCAACATTTTTATTCAACATAGCAGCAATAGTTGTAATAATATTGAAATGAAAAAATATTATTATTAAGAAATTTAATACTATGTATTATGATTCAATTTTAAAATATTAAATCTCTCAATATAGTAAGACAAAATGATAATAGTAGTATTAAATTGCAGTTGATATTAAAATGCCACTTGCAAAGGGAATTGAAAGAGCCACTTCGCTTTGACATACCCACGTATATATACCGGACTCGCGATAATAATAGTGTACAATTAAATTTCGCGCGGTTCCTGTGAAAACAATAAAAAAAAATGTATCTCCCAGCGAGCAATTTTCTATATTCACAAAAAAAGCTTCGGAAAAAGGTAATTACTTATCGAACGCGAGTTCTTTCCCGAACGGGCAATTACAATTGCCACTCGATTGAAACATCGCTGGTGCAAAAGTGTTCATCGCTGCGATTCAACATTATTATTATTCCATTCGACTTTGACATTGGCCAACAGCGAACAATTAAATTTTGCACGATTGCTGCAAGAATGATGGAGAAAAAGAATAACAATAGACGGGGACGTTTTTCCGTTCACGATGACGTCGAAGTTTGCATCGTTGGAATGGAAGCAAAATTGACTCTTTTCAATGAGTTATTTTTTTTCCATCGAGCTAGGCTTTAAAAATCGCTGAAACGTTTCTACGCATTCTTATCGGAAATTTACGACCTCGATTCGGGAAAAAAAGGCTCCGGATTTTGTAAAAATGTTTAATGAAAAAAGGCTTTGGATAATGATTTAAACAATTTTTAAAAAAGTCCTTGGATAATGATTTTTGAAAGCTGAAAAAAGGCTTTGCATAATGATTTTCAAAAATTGAAAAAAAGTATTTAGACAATGATTTTAAAAGATTGAAAAAAAAAGTCTAGGATAATGACTTTTTTAATTGAAAAAAAAAAACGTCGTTAGATGATGATATTTTAAAATTGAAAAACAAGGCTTCGGAAAATGATAAAACAAATTTAATAAAAATGAAAAAAAAAAAAAAGACACTTATCATTGCATTTTAACATACTTCAACGTCATCGTTCACGAAGATCTTTTGCAAAAGATGATTGTTCATTGAAGATGCATTAGGGTTTTTGGCTGTAGTTCACGTGGGTACGACGAGGGCGGTGCTGAGATTTCGTCGGGATGAGTATCGTATATAATATATGAGCCGCGGAGTTAAGGTTAGGGGTCGAGGTCGTCAACATGAGAGAAGGGAAGCGACCCCAACGACGCTTCCATCGTAAAGAAAATGACTTCAGGCAGTTTGCACTTTTCTCTCTCGCTCTACCGTGTACATCCATACCTACCACCATTCCCCACCGTTCTGCCTTATGCTCTGCATTATGCCAATTTATTGTTACATCCGGAAAGCTTTCGCTGTGCCTCTCTCGAGGATATTTTTGACCGCCTCATTATGTCGCGACTCGTAAAAATCGCCGTTCCCCTATCCCAAAATCGGTTGTTTTTCTTTCTCTCTTTCGCTCCTATTTTTGCTCCCCGTTATGATAATGATCCCTCGGTATTTACCAGGCTGATCAAGCTCGCGAACCACGTGGGCACACCGAGCAGGACCTTTAAAATTTCATGACCATTCTAATATTATTCGTTTTCGGTAAAAATGGCAATTGAGACGATAGAGGCGCCACCTACGCGCTCCCAAAAATGTTCAAATGGCTCCAGCTATCACACGCGCGTGGGTGCTTTATCAATATATATATATATTAGGGTGTGCGGAAAAAAAATCGATACTTTTTTTTCTGTTGCATCCACCAAAAAAAGGTGAATTAAGGTCAAAAATGAAGAATGCTCGAAGGAAAGCTCAAAAAAAAATTATTTCGAATGGCGCATTGCATTTGAATATTTTCCATAAGAATAACCCAGGAAAATATTGGGATTTCTGAATGTGGTAGTGCAACTCGTCAGGAAAAAATCACACAAAGATGTCATTAACATATTCTCATGGAGAATTGAATTTCCAACAAAAAAGTTTTTACGAAAAATTAGCTCAGAACAACCGTTCAAGTGGAATCGCTGTCTGAAATTGAATTGATAGAAAACAAATAATTCAGAAGGCTGTAAAAATCGAATTTTTCGCTTTACGAAAAAACTTTTTGGGTTTTTTTTTGTAGAGAATGTTCTGCTCTAACATACAATTTGCATGGAATCGTTCTCAAAATATTTCTCTGATACAAAAAAGAATCAAGTACAACAAGAAATATAAAAGAAACGACGTCCATCATTGATCGTGTTTCGAAAAGGTTTATTGAATTGATTTGGTTCAATAAGATAAAATGATTTATTTTTACATTATAATGCTCGATAATCATCGTTCCTTTTTTTAAGAGTCTGTTTGTTGCAATTAGGGTATTTCTGTCGATGATTTTGCACTACGCCCAATAAATATTGTAGCTGCTCTTCGTTTTGTGTTAATGAACCGTTATATGCTTCTATCAAAGTGACACCACGTTCGGCTACGTTATTAACGACTTTTGGATTCAAAAAAATCTAAGCAACTCAGATAAGTGGCATTTTCCGGCCATAATTCAATATTTACTCTCAAAAAATCATGAGGCAAATTTAATTGCTGGAAAAGAAATAAGGATTCTTGAGTAACGAAATCGCTTATGTCTTCTTTCAGCACCATTTCCCAATCATTTTTTTTTTTAACAATTACTCGCTCGGAAGGATTTTTGGATTTTTCTCGAGATTGCAGAGCTTGTACCATTTTTGCCTTCACACTTATCGGCACAGCATTGTCAAAAAACGAAAAAGCAACAATTTTCTCGTTAAAGTACCACAAGTGACTAGCTAATTTTTTTGAGGCAGCCTCCCCTACTACAGGATTCACTTCGCAATAACGAATGAAATTTTGTAGCAGTGACAGATCTTGATTTGGGGGAAAAATATCGCGGTTTCCCGTTCGTGGCGCTAGCGTGAAGCTTGTAATTTTGCACTACGAGCTACCGCATGCTGCCGCCAGGTGGCAGCGTGTGCTAGGGCGCGCACGCCGCTTAAATAAAAAAATTAATTTCAGACAGCGATACCACTTGAACGGTTGTTCTAAGCTAATTATTCGTAGGAACTTTTTTTGTAGGGAATTCAACTCTCTATCAGAATATCTTAATGACATTTTTGTGAGATTTTTTTCTGAAGAGTTTTACTACGACATTCAGAAGTGCCATTATTTTCCTGTGTTATTCTTATGGAAAGTATTCAAGTGCAATGCGCCGTTCGAAATAATTTTTGTTTGAGCTCTCCTTCGAGGATTCTTCTTTTTTTACTTTAATTCACCTGTTTTTTGTGGATGCAACCGAAAAAAAATATATCGATTTTTTTCCGCACACCCTAATATATATATATATATATATACGGAAAGCTCATTACAATTTGCACATGCACGCGTATTCAATAATAATTATCAATATATATATATATATATATATATATTGATAATTATTATTGAATACGCGAATACTGTAATGAGCTTTCCGTTGGCGTTTCACTTTGGGCATTTTGCAACATATTGGCCGCTGCAAAATTCATTACTCGCTGCTCGGCTTTGATCAAGAATTTTTTAAATTTATTATATTCAAAGCTTCGAGTATTATACTTCACTTTGCTCGCATTGTTCCTCAAATAGGTACCAGGCAAAAAATATAAATGCGAAAAAAGTTAACAATGCTAGTAACTTTGAGCATCAAAAACATTGCTCAGAGTAGGAGGGGGGGGGGGGGGGGGGGGGCACCATTGTGAAGGGGCAAAAAATCGGTTTTTTTTTTTTTTTTTTCATTTTCCCAAAGTACCTATACACATTCAAGATCATGTGAAAAAGTGTTCAAGTTAAAATATTGAAAATTGACCGACTTACGGGAAATTTAGTGAGTGCAGGTAGCGCAACGATTTACGTGATGATAAAACTTTCAATTGCGTTTTTTTCTAAACGACTTTTCTCGACCTGGCCGAAATCATAACTTTAGCTCTAATTATTCGGTTTTTTAGTTAAAAATAAAAACAAATTTTTCGTAATTGCAGTAGCTATGGTTGTACGTAGCCGTTTTTTGGTAAATATTTAGAAGTGGGATTCCAGGTAGAAAAGGGGTTTAGAAATTTTGTACCGAGTCTATGTATTTCAGGGCACTTTGTTTATAATATTTAAATCGGGGGAAGATAATTTCAACCCCCAAACGCTTTTTTTGTACTTTCTTAAAGGTATGGAGGAAACGGGTTTGGTGATATCAAGTGGGTCAAATGACATGGGTTTGTCATTTGACCCACTTGATGTCACCAAACAAATCCAAACAAACATATTTAAAAAATCGAATATTTTCCGGAAACATGTTTTTTTCTTACTGAAATACCCCTCCCCCATCATAAAAAAAAATATATTTTCGTACTGCAGAATAGCCTCGAACACGTGAGAGAATTTTTGGAGCTGATTAGGACTGGAGCCCCACTTGTAAATATTCACCGTTTTTTTTAATTAGTATTTTTCAAGCTCTCAAATATAGGTAAAAATTTGGCTAAAATTACACGTTTTTTAAACACCCGCCATTTCGTACATTTTTTTTATCAAAACGGCTAGGTGCAACGAGAAATACATTCATATAGATTATAAAATGATTTTATTTTTATTTTTCAGACCAACCATTGTCAAGTTATCGATCCGGCCGTTGGACCAGATTTTTTATACAGAGGCTCTATTATACCTTAATAACGTTGAGAATTTTTCATTTTTATTTACATGAAATAGTTTCAAGGTATGCTTCATAACATACCTTTTTTCCAAAACCAAAATAAATAATGTAGTAGGCAAAAAAATTCGGTTCGTCACAGTAGTGTCCTCCCTCAATTCAACATAGGTACAGATATAGATTCGAATATAATGAAATTGAACTTCGCATCATTCGAAGGCGATGAAAGTGCATATTTCTGAATTTTTCAATTTTCTTCGGTCGATTTTGGATACAAAACAGGCTGAAACATTTTTTAGCTACCTCAGAAAAAAAAATAAAAAAAGTTGCCATCGTTGCAATGGAACGATTTTTCTTCATTTTCAATTAATTTTATTTTCATTGTCCAAAGCCTTTTTTTTTGCAAATTAGGTCGTGAATCTCCAATAAGAATACGTAAACTCGTTTGGGTGATTTTCATCGTCGACATCGGCAAAGGAGCAGAGCAATAAAAAATAATTCATTTTCGTTGCATCCCAACGATGCAAACTTCAAAACGTCATTGTAGAAATGTACGATGACGTTTTGAAGCCGTTTTGAATGTACAATGACGTTTTGAAGCAATGTGCCGAAAGAGATTTTGTTTAATTATCAAAATAACGAAATCAAAAAATATAAAAAAGAACTTTGGTTGCATTCCAACGATCAAAACCTCGATACCATCAAACACGTATATTCACATACACATACACATACCTGTGAGCTACGATTTTTTTTTAATAATCCTTAAAGTTGTTGAAATAATTTTAACCCAAACAAATACAAATGCGACCAAACTTGTATTCGTTGCTCAGACCTCTTTCCCATATATACAAATATATATATACTGAAGACAAAAAACGAGCTCATCTATCAAATCATGTTGACCGAGAGAAATAAAAAATTCAAAGTTTGCGTTCACTGTGCCCACAGTGAAAAGTGAAATACTATTATCCTGTTCTGGAAATGTGTTTGCGTAACGCGCGTGTCTATCCGTGAAATTATCGGGCCAATCAAGCCCGAATTTGTTTTATACAACTTCACCATTTTAATTGCGGTAACGAAACGAGGTCGGACGCTTCGTCGAGCGTGGGGGTCATCAACGGAATCGTAAATTGTGTATCACACATACACAATGCATAAATATGCATACAAATTCGATTGAGCCTATCCAGAAATTCGGTCGAATGACATTCGCCTGAAATGCGAATCTTTTGGTGCAAAATTAAATTGGATTCTCACTTTTCTATTCAGAGGAAGCGAACAAAAGACATTGATGATGGCAACGTTAATAGGGAACAAAAAAAAGCAATATACAGGGTGTCCTGTTATGAATGGATCATCCTGTAACTGCCGATAGGTCAGATTCCGTGCAGAAATGTGATGGCTCTGACTAGACTTGCCTTCTCTGATTTACCTGACCTCCCATGTTTTACTTTACCTCCCATTCACTTTACCTCCCATGAAACAAACCGGGATGATCGCAAAATCTTTTTTTACCACTTACCCTCTTGGAAATTACAATCTTCTGGCCGGGATAAATTGCGAGCAAGTACATCTTCGCGTAGGATTTTTTTGAAATTTTCATTTTTATCGGAATTGCGAACGTTTAAATGTAACATTCGTTTTTCGTTCGCAATTTCCGACGATTTTGGATTGCATACACATTGCATAAGAGAGCAATGGTTCAATCAAATGAAAAACCCCTACACGGTGAACGAGAAAAACTGTCGAAGAATTTTGTACCCAAATTTCAATTTTAAAACAGTCAACGAATTTATTTTTAAAAAATCCTCAACATACCTCAATGTACGTATTTTCCAATTTAAAAACCCCTGATCCAATCGAAACATTAGTTTTTGGAATAAAAATTCTCGAAGTTTACCTGTTTTTCTCGCCGATTACTCAGGAACCTCCCCTTAAGGATTCCAAAAACGCCAAAACGTCATTTTTCATGTCCTCGTTTGTTCCCGGTTATATCCCCTTCTATTCCCTACAACTCTCCCGGTCATATACCGCTTGTTCTCCGGCCCGTTCATGATCAGTTTACCAGAAAGGAAAGTATTTTTTTTTTCAGTCCGGGCCAAAAAAGTTATCATTTGTAGAAATAGCACGCGAAAAACCAAAAGCAGATGATTTTTACCTCGAATACCGTGGGACTTTCACCATACTGAAATTCCAGCGTATAGTTAGGACATGATCTGACTCATCGACAGTTGCCGGATTATTCATTCATAACAGGACACCCTGTATACAGGGTGTCCCAGAACTCAACGTTAAGCCGAATCGGGGTGACAGGATTGATTGTAACCATCATGAGAAAAATCCGAAAAAAATCTATCCCATGCAGTTTGAAAATTATGGGCATTTAAGAAAAACCTAGAAATTTGGTCAAACTGTAACCATTTTTCGATTATTGTGAAACAAACCCAAACAAACCCAAACAAACCCAAGTTTCCTAGAATTAAGGCTATTTGTTAAACTATGAATTTAAAATTTTCAAAATTTGTCTACTTTGAAAGGCCCTGCTTTATTTTTTTTCTGCTTTATTTTTTTTCTCCTTTATTTTTTTTCTGATTTTTCTCATGATGGTTACAATCAATCCTGTCACCCCGTTTCGGCTTAACGTTGAGTTCTGGGACACCCTGTATATGCAAGAAAATCGAGATAATCGGACATAAAGGTGTCGGTGTGGGGGCGACGGAGAAATATATAGGGGAAAAAAAACGTAGGAGAGATAAGAGTAAAAGATCGTGGGAGGCGAGAACCAAGGGGTTGAAACACCAGCGCGATGTTCCACAAAACGTCCTTGAGGCGTCCCGGCGCCATCGATCGGTGCGCACTGGGTTCCTCTCGAATCTCGCGCGCGGACGTCGAAGCCAACACATCTATATCGCACCAACCCTTACTCATATATATATATATATATATATATGTGTACATATAATTTCGAAAAATTGTAACTATATCTCTATATGTGTAAAAATGTTGGAGCAAGACACATATTCACCCGTATGTGTCTATATATACCCAGAAAAGTGATTCTGAAGACATTGGATTTCGAGGACGGTCTTTATAGTAGCTTTGTCTCCATAATCAACATTACTTAAATCCCAATGTCTTCAAAACAACATTTTACTAAATGTAACCATATATTGTACAACGGTCATTTCGAGGACCGTAGTGTCCCCAAACAATATTAGGAATCGTGCTCAGCCCAAAATATAACGGGTTCGACATTTTTCTGTCGTAAATATACCTATATCCACCCCTATTCCCCTTACGAGTATGAAGACACACGTTGGTTTATCGGAGATTTCCCGAAAAGTGTCGGTACCGACGAGATGAAATTTGGCGGAAGAGGAAAAGGCGAAAGATCGATTGCTCGCTCGAGATATTGTTTTGTCAGTTTACAGCGGAGAGGCATCGGAGGGAGAGACAACGAGGGAGACAAAGAGTAAGGAGAGGAGAGATCCTGCGAGGATCATAGTCGCCAGTGGGTGAGAGAGAGAGAGAGAGAGAGAGAAAGGCTTGGCAAGGTTGGGTTGCCGTATTGATCGAACAGCGCTATCTCTCTGTCTCTCTCTCTCTCTCTCTCTCTCTCTCTCTCTCTCTCTCTCTCTCTCTCGCTCTCTTTCTCTCTCTTTCTCTCGACTGGCCTGGCCGCCATCAGCAATTCTCAACGTCGCCGACGGTGGCGGTGGAGTCGCCTCCCACCTATCTCTCCCTCCCTCTTCTATCCCCCACCCCTCAGCGCGCTCCTTTCTCTCTCTCTCTCTCTCTCTCTCTCCTCTCTCTCTCTCTCTCTCTCTCTCTCTCTCTCTCTCCCTCTCCTCTCTCTCCTCTCTCTCTCTCTCTCTCTCTCTCTCTCTCTCTCTCTCTCTCTCTCTCTCTCTCTCTCTCTCCCTCTCTCTCTCTCCCTCTCTCTCTCTCCCTCTCCCCCCCCCTCTCTCTCTCTCCCTCCCTCCCTCTCTCTCTCTCTCTCTCTCTCTCCCTGTCAAATTTTCCAACTTGTCTCATTCGACACGCGTCGGACAAGATCGCGCCCGAAACGTTGGGAGCGCCGGATTGTGTGAGAATCGGGAGACTTTCCAGTACCCTAGAAAGAATCTTCAAACTGACTGCAAAAGCTCAAAGCCGCAATGAAGTTCAATGGTGATCCATTAATCCGTACGTTCATACACACAAAGCTCAAAAGCTGGCCAGTCGAGTTAAAACGGAATCGCCACTTCGTTAGCTCAACTTTGCCGGAGCGCTCTCGGATACTCAGTGGAGAAAGTCCGACGGGTGTATGTGCAGACACACGCATGCAGACCTGCAGTGGTACAAGTGGTCAAAGCCAGGGTTGGAGTGGACCACCGCGCGCGTGTTGATTGTGGACGCTCGCGACGTCAAACCGATACAGTCATCGCTGCAGAATCTTCAGCATATCACATATATATATACACACACACACATACATATACACACACACACACACACGTGTGTGTGTGTGTGTGTGTGACAATTATAAGGTGGCTATCTGTTTTTGAAGGGATTGGCGCGAAGATTTTGCGACCGACAAAAATTTGATATTCAATGGTTTTTCGAGTCCTCTTCGAAAAAAAAAACATAGCGTATTTTTATGACGAATGGTATTTGCTAGAAACGATTGAGCATTCTGAAAGGTAAATCAAAATTACGATTAGAGTTCAACGGAATGAAAACAATTAAATTCTGAATAGGAAACTGTTTTTTCAATGCTGATAAAAAATTGTTAATAATTATTTGAAAATAGCAAAAAGCCAGAAGTGTTCTCGAATACATGAAACAATACTAAAACTATAATATCCCACACGGAATGCACCTAAAATTTACGCCTATCTATCAGCAGATGACACATAAGGTTGAAGTTATCATCGTTGGAATGCAATGAAAATTAATATTTCTGGATTCCCTGGCTTTATATACGCGAAAAATTTCAAAATTGTTCATTTTTTAAATTATTTTTGATTCCATGAGCCTGAACGGTTCGGAATATTTTAAGCTTGACAGAAAAATTCCAAAAATGAGGTAAGATTGCATTTATAATAGAACCGCCCGGCGCGCCCGATCGCCAACTTCAAAGCCGTTTTTCCACGATTCACTTTTTTGAACTTTGTGAAAGTTCTAATTCTTGAACGAAGGTTCAGATCGCTTTGAAATTTTTACACCATATTCTTAGTATCATGAGCGATCGTGTGAACACGTATAGTTGGGATGCTGATGACAATTGTTAATAATTATTTGAAATTAGCTAGAATCCAGAACTCTTCTCGAGTATATCAAACAATACCAAACCTACAATATATTGCATATGGGGTGTCTCGAAATGACCTGACATTTGAAATTGCGCGCCATTTTTCTTGTGGCGAACATAGAGTACTAATCTTCAATGTCAATTGGCCACCGAGATCGTGCGATTTGACGCCATTGGACTTCTTTCTTTGGGCTTTTCTGAAAGGGAAAGTGTATGCCAATGATCCACAGACCATTCCGGAGCTAAAGCAAGCAACTGGACGCTCCATTGCTGAAATTAGTCCGCAATTATGCCAAAATGTTATTGAAGATTTCGTCAAACGAGTGGACGTTTGCAAACCCGGATGAGGCGGCCATTTATCGGATATTGTGTTCCACACATAACCTCCATGTTTATACGTCATATTAAAATAAAAATATTCGTACTTTAAAAAAAAATAATAGGTTTTATTAATTGATTACAATGTCAGGTAATTCTGAGCCACTCTATAGAAAACACCTAAAACTCACAGCTATCCATCGACAGATCGCATTTGTATGGTTGAGATGCTGATAACAATTGTTGATATCTACTCACATCAACTAGGAAGCAAAACTCTTCTGGAATACATCAAACAAAACTAAAACTGAAGCAGTAAAAAAAACCGGTAATCGAATTAAATTTCATCCATTCACTTCGAAATTAATCTTGGAATTTTTTTGCTCGAAGCCAGGATGGGCGAAAAAAATTTCAGGAGTGTATTCGGAATTTAATTATCATCATTCTGCTGTATTCAAAATGAAATTTCGATTTCTTTTTCCGGTAGGCTCACTTTTTCCGGCAAATACTACTCATTGTAAAAATACGGAATATTTTTTTTCAAAGAGGACTTGGAAAACGATTAATAATCTCATTTTTCTCAGTCGCAAAATTTCCGCGCAAGACCCGTAGAAAACCCCTGGGCACCTTGTGATTTCCACCCTATATATATATATATATATATATATATATATATATATATATATATATATATATATAATACATCGTCGAACTTCGATATAACGAAGATTTGTCCATTCCCTACCGATAGACACCCGAAACCTTTATACAACAACATAATAATATACATTGTACCTTAATTGCTAATTGCTTGTAAAAATGGCACTAATTTGAACATTCCTTTCTTTAAAAAATATCCCTATATTTATACCACTAATTTTTTTTTTAATCACATTTTAACCAACATGATCTCGATGTAACGAAACCTCGACATAACGAAAACTCGATATAACTAACTTCCCTAGAGATTCGTTATATCGAAGTTCGACTGTGTACACACACACACACACACACACACACACACACACACACACACACACACACACACACACACGAAAAAGGTACTTTACCAGCTTCCGGCTATTTAACGACAGCCCTTCATTTTTTCATACGCGTCTTTGATTTTGGGAACGGAAGAATCCTCAAAATGGACTTCTAACGTGAGATTAAAGTTTGCATCGTTCGAATGCAATGACACTGTAACGAGCGAGTCCCCCTGAAAATGTCCCTGTCCCGAAATGGCTCGACCCTTTGTACGTAGATTTTTCGCACGTGTGTTGTATTTTTATTACGGCGAGAGTGTCCGCGTAAAAAAAAAACCTTGAATCCGTGTGGCGATGAATAAAATTGTTTTATCGCTGTTACTTGTTGCGGGGGAAAAACGTCCCCGCGGAATGGGAAAGACGGAAGGGGGCTTTAATTATGTTAGCACGTGTGTCATTGGTGGCACGTGCATGCTGTGGGAATGTGCATACGGACGATCGGGTTCGAAAATGTATGCGATATTTTCGCGGAACTTTTTTTTTTATTTTTTATTGGCAGCTGGAGGTATTGATTGGATCACTCGCGCTTGCATACAACGAGATACGAGTGAACGAGAACGAAGGAATTTTGGTGGCGCGAGAGAGAGAGAGAGAGAGAGAGAGAGAGAGAGAGAGAGAGAGAGAGAGAGAAAGAGAGAGAGAGGACTCTGCCCGCGAGCCACCGCAGTAGCCACTCCTCTGCAAAACCTCTCGCGAATCAATAATATTGAGTACGTTCAACCTTGCTGTGGAGAAAAAAATGACGAAACAATCACGTTTCACGATTCTCCGGCTACGTATATCGAGAAAAGCGATCTTGAACGCCCTATATCTCTGTCACGTCGGCTATCAGCGCGTCCGGCTGATTTGAGGACGGACTTTCATTTTTTTTTCAGATCGTCTAGGTGCTTTTGAAAAGATGTAGAAAAAAAATTGGAAAAAATATCGATGTTTTCAAAACGAAACACTGCAACACTTTCCCCTCGTCATATTTTCTAGTCTCTAACTCAATATTTTTCGAGATACGCCAATTAATTCGGACGATTCTCCGAAGTTGGCCAGAAAAATTTCAGAAAGAAATTCTGACAAAATTAAAGCGAATTTAAAATCGGAAATTAACAATGTTGCTCCTTTCTCGCCAGCCACGATTCGTAATCTTCACCAAACCTTGATGGTTCAATATTGAATATATATGATTTACGATGGGCAAGATGGAGTTTTTTTTTTCTCAATGTTTACAAAGGTTTAGTTTGCGTTAAAGGGAGATATACACCTGATGGTCGAAAAAAATCGATTTAGAAGCTATGAACATTCCGTCGACCGTAGAAGACCTACACTATGGGCCTGGTATCGACGATTCCACGTAAGTTGACAAATTTCATGATTTATTCATTCCCAAATTTTCAAACGCGTTTTTCTCAAAACCACGGTTTTCAAATCGGCACCCAAAATTTCTCGAAAACCAATGAACCGATTGCCTTGAGGTTTCTTGTGGTTATTCTATACACCATTATCCAGTACTTGTCATAGGATTTTTTTCCGTTACTTAGTTTTTTGTTTTATAGGCAAAATAATAATTAATTTTTTGCCCAAAAATCACGATTTATGTTTCAGCGTCCGTTATTTCGTCATAAATCGATATTTTCAAAATCGGCTATGACAAGTCCTAGATTACAGTATCTAATTTAATAATCTCTTTGGTTTTTTTTTCAGATGATTTTTGAAGAAACGCCAGTGGGTACCGTATACGCAGACTTTTTTACGACGCTCCAAGGATCATACAATATCCTTGTATATTTTTGATATTTTCAAATAAAGAAAATTAAACATATTTTCGAATGTATATACTTTTAGATAATTAAAACCCCAATCCGAAATTTCAAATAGTTTTCCTTGAAAAAATTCACAAAAATTAGCCTTTTCCGGCTCCTAGGTGTATATCTCCCCTCAATACATTATTAGAAATGGGTTTTTCTTGGGGTTAAATAGCCAACAAAAATTACATCACCTGTAGCGTGAACGGCTTACCCATCTAACCAAACGTAGAATAATATACACTAAAATGTTTTTTTCTCTGGTGTTTTGTGGCGAAAAAAATTTTTAAATTTCGTACAGACTCAGTATAGTCTAGAAAATAATATATATATATATATATATATATCGTGTGTGTGTGTGTGTGTGTGTGTGTGTGTGTGTGTGTGTTTAAAATTAAATCTTGGATTGCGGCTAACGCTCGAACCTCCTCAAGCTACACTATGCCGCGTTTGCCGATGGTACGGGAAAATTGTGAAAAACCCATACTGGTATAGACGGCCCATCCGCCAGTGGCGGCGTATAATTGAATGTACTTAAGGGGGTATTTCTCTCTGGAAACATCAAAAAATCGTTTTATTAGCACACCGTTATAGTGTGAACGTTCAAGAATATTTTAAGACCAACCGGACCCTGGAATTCTAAAAATTGACGAAGTTACACCTATTTTAATGGAACAGTTATGCGTCGGGTTAAGGTTCTGCCTTGTTGGGCCAAAAAATGTTCGATTTTTCACCAATTTTTTATGCGAAAAGTATTAAATGCAGAATATCGATATTCGGTATGTTGACTAAGCGGTCTTTATTGAACGTCAAAATATTTTTTGAAATTTGACAAAACATGGTGGTGGGAGTGAGAGGAGTATGTCGGTGCGCGGGCGATGACATTCTTCGCTTGCGGAAGTCCTAAGTCCCGGACAGGTGATTTGAAGCAAAAAAATCAAACATATTATTACTTTGTACAATATTGTGTATAAGTTGACCTAGAATCAAGAAGAGAAATTGAAAAATCAAAAAATAGTGAGCGCTCGGAAGGAAGTTTGTTTTTTTTCCCCAATAATTTTCGCAGTTTTTTGCTCTCTATTTTTTTATTTTTCAATTTTTCTTCTTGACTCTAGGTAAACTTATACAACTTATGCATCATAAATATATTTTAAAAAGTCGCCTGTAATAATAAAAATGTGGAGAATAAAATGTAAAACAGAATTTTCGTTGCGTGAGCCTTCCAATTGGGCTTCCAGAGAGGGATAACCCGTTAACAACCGTGTCTTCGCAAATATCATTGTTTGAAAATGCGACATAACGATGGCGTCCCCATCAGTCCTCCATAAAAAAAAAAATTCTTTATCATTTCCCTTCGCCGCTTGGAAAAAAGAGCCCAAACGATAGCACCTTTTGCAAATATGCTTTCGATACGTGATTCTCACCCATAAAAAATGTATACATATACATACATATATATATATATATATATATATATATATATACACAGGGTGTTCCATTTTAATCTTACACCTGAATTTTCTCGAAAAATATTGCTCGGACGAACTATTGTGTGGAACAAAACTTCTAGGGATTGAAGGGGGACGTTTGAAAAAATTTTATTTGGGGAGCCAAAATTCAAAATGGCGGCGTTACAAAGGCTGACATGTTTTTTTCAAACGGAAACATAACTTTTTTTTATTGCCAAAAAATTTGTCAGCTGAAAACTAAAAACTTTTGTTGAAAAAATTTTTTGATAAAGTCCATAGTTTTCAAGTGAGAACATCATTTTCAATTATTTCAGATGGCTTTGGCTAACGCAAATGCCGGTGGTAGGGACAATTAGACTAAATGTCTCACGGCAAGCCGCTCAATGTTGTATTTTCGAATGTATGACCACTTGAACAAAAAAGAATCAATTTTTTTTTGTTGAAAATTTTTGTTTTTTTTTTGTTTTTTTCGTTTTCAAATTTGGACGATATTTCATGAGAAAATTTTGGAGGAAAATCGATGAAAAATAGTTTTCTTCCATTTTAATAGCGTTTGTGCCATTTTCAGGCCCAAAAACGTGTTTCTTTAAATCCTTGACGAACTTTGATCAGGATGGGTAGAAAAACACACACACACACACACACACACACACACACACACACACACACACACACACACACACACACAAATCCTGGATACATCTGAAACAATTGAAAATGATGTTCTCACTTGAAAACTGTGAACTTTATCAAAAAATTTTTTCAACAAAAGTTTTTAATTTTCAGCTGGCAAATTTTTTGGCAATAAAAAAAGTTATGTTTCCGTTTGAAAAAAACATGTCAGCTTTTGTAACGCCGCCATTTTGAATTTTGGCTCCTCAAATAAATTTTTTTCAAATGTCCCCCTTCAATCCCTAGAAGTTTTGTTCCACACAATATTTCGTCCGAGCAATATTTTTCGAGAAAATTCAGGCGTAAGATTAAAATGGGACACCCTGTATATATATATATACGTGTGTGTGTGTATGTTTTTATTTTTTCAAAGAAAATATTGTTAATATATTTAATAAAAAAGATAACGTGGTATAAAGGTAAATTGTTGTAGGGCAAGAGGATCAATGATTTCGCGTGCTCGGATACATAATATGGAAGATTCGATGGAATTCTTCGAGAATTTTCGCTGGTGGCTCGCGGGGCGAGACACGTCGATTTATCGGTTACTACTTTTTACCACTAATAATATTAGTAGCGTGGAGTGGATCGCGCGCGCGCATACGGACATATAGACGTGTAGTTTATATAGTACGTGTACGTGTGGTGACGGGCGGGGCGAGGGTCCTCTCTCTCTCTCTCTCTCTCTCTCTCCCTCCCTTGATGCGCAAGTGTACGAGAGAACTCGCGGGGATCGTTCGCTCGATTATTCGCTTTCTGGGTCATACGGGGAGTGCCTCACCCGGTTTCGGTTCACGCCGTTAGAGGTTATGTATCTAGTTGCTTGCTGCTGTGTTGCGGCTGCTGCCGAGTCTCTTCCTATATCTTTAATTCACCCCCACCCCCTTCCTTCGCTCTATGTAATTCAACTTCGGTTTCAATTACGTTCGAAATTCTTTAACCAAGATGCGCATGATATATTTTAACATCGGCCATTATTTTTTGCTACTATTGCATAATGTTCAATTTTTTTGCCGTGAGAAGGAATCCTCCAGGCAACATAAGCCTCAAATATGAATAAAATATTGGCGAATATTTAAAGATGTTATAAAATATGTTAAAGAGTTGTTAACTAAACTGAAAGTGAAATTGGAGAAAGTAAAACTCAGCTGGAATTAACGTCCTGTCAATTGGAGCGAACTAAACTGGCAACGGCGAGAGAGAGAGAGAGAGAGAGAGAGAGAGAGAGAGAGAGAGAGAGAGAGAGAGAAGGCGTGCTCTGAAACAAGTTTCCTAAGAGCATCGTGCTTAAGAGACAGAGATATATTGATTGATTATTTATTTATTATGCCCCGGTTAGAGCTTCAGGCACATTATAAGATATAAAGTAATGACAATATCACATTTTTACAATAAACAAATATAGCTAAGACAAGACACGAGAAAGTGTCACAAATATAGTCAAGACAAGACACGAGAAAGAACGAAAGTGCGAGAGAAAGAGAGGGAAGGAGGGAGGGGGAGAGAGAGATTAATCAATTTATTAATCGAACCATCGCTATATATTTTTTCAGCTTGGAGGGCTTTTTGCCTGGAGAAAGCATCCTCCAGGCAAAAAGCCTTCCCAGCCGAATAAACATTTGGCGATGAATCGATTAATAATTGATTAATTCTCTCTCTCTCTCTCTCTCTGTTTCTCTCCTGAATTTTTCAATTTTCAATTTAATTTTATTCCACTTATGTTTTTTACATTGTCTTATTTTTTGTTATTATATTTTTACTTCTGTGTTATTTTTATTTGCATTATATCGTTTCTTCGCTTATACATTTTATTGTTTATTTTAATTATATTACTATGTAAATGCCTAGTCATGCCATTTATGAATTCGATCCTATTATTTATTTTTAGATGCTTGTCATCTTTGTATATTTTATTTGTCATTTTTGGTATTTTAACCACTTTAAGTGGTGCTTTTATACTTTTTATACTTCATTCATTTTTTTCCTTACTTGTACCTTGTTGCTTAAAGGTTATACCAAGGCATATAATAAACAATCAATATCTCTCTCTCTCTCTCTCTCTCTCTCTCTTTCTCTCTCGCCCTTGCCTTCACAAATTTAATTCGCTCCAACTTTTGAGACTTCAAATTTCGTTGGGTTTTACTTGCTTGAACTTTAGTTTTCATTAAATTCAAGATGTTTCAAACAAAATTCTGTAACATCTTAAAATATTCGTCAATATTTTATGCACATTCCAAAATACTGTAATTTTTGCCTGATGAAGTCGTTAAAGTCATACGAATATATATCTTCGATGTCTGCAATTGTGTGTATATAAATAATTGATTGAATTAATTTGACTTCCGTCTTTAAATTGATTTATTTCGATTCTGTCATTACAAAATTTGCCTTAAATATGTTTCCTGGACACGATTACTCCGCTACCGAACAATCAATCGATCAATCTTTTTCGTCCGCCAGAGCCTCTCGACACGATCTCGTCCGGGACTCTCGATCCGTCATCCTGCACATGAAATACACGATTCTCGAAGTCCCGCGCGAGCGTTTCAAATTGCAGGGGGAGAAAAAATCTCGCTTCGCACGCGCGCACACACACACACACCCGAAGGAAAACGACGAATGGTGACGCCGGAAACAAAAAAAAAATAGTAGCGTGGAGTACCATCGAAAAATTTGATTGCCTGAATCCTCGGACAAACACATCAATAAAAAAAAAAAAGCGACAAAAAATGAATAAACGAAACTGGGTGTGAATAAAATTGGCACAGCGGAATTGCGACGGAACGTGTGCGATTTCTCAATATGCAGCTCCGTCGATTGGCCGAGCACACGAGAATTGTGGGGAATAAAAAAACGATGCACTTGCCGTGTGACTAAAAAATTGCGGGAGATGCGAAGTTGAGGATGCGCATCGAGAGAGATCAATTTATTCGAAGGGAATTTCTCCGCCGTTTTTTTTGTCCTCGCTTCTCGAACGTGAGAAAGAAGAGAGAGAGAGAGAGAGAGAGAGAGGGAGAGAGAGAGAGAGAGAGAGAGAATATAAAAATAAGTCAAAGCATCCCAACTCGGGGCCAGAAAAATGAGAAATTTTCGTGAATTTTTTTGGGGGAACGTGTGCAGGTTTTGTCATTTTATTTTTTCTATATTAACCCTTCGAGGCCACACCCTCGGCGAGCAACTTACAAGGAAAGGTTGCGAGGTCGACCTCTCCGATTATTATGAAATTTGGCATGCTTGTAGAATGGGTAAAAATAAGCGACACGTATTTTTTCATATCTGCGAAATTCGATTTTTAAGGGGTGAAACGCACCCTCGGAAATAGGGGTGTTTTCCGTTTTTCGTCGATAATGTTATCGTTCTCATCTCCAATGTATAGTACACGAAAAAATAAACATTGTTGCGGTTTGAATGTTTTTCATATCTCGTGCCGTTAAAACGTTATTGACGAAAAACGAAAAAAAAAAACACCAATTTTTCGAGGGTGCTTTTCAACCCTTAAAAATTGGATTCCGCAGATATAGAAAAATACATGTCGCCTATTTCTACCCATTCTACAAGCATGCCAAATTTCATTGAAATCGGAGAGATTGCAACTTTTCGTTGTTAATTGGTCACATGGGGTCCATGGGACCCCAGCCATGTTTAAACGATTGCCACGTTGATTCTATTGTTCCAAATGGCGTATAAAAATTCAGGGTGATAGGTTGAACCTTCTAGAATGTGGCATTCTCAGTATAATATCGTAATCGACATTTAAACTGGCGAAAAAAATCCAGGAAGGGATCAATGCGTGAAAAAAGTCATTTTTCACTCAAAAAATCATAATACTTGCAATTTAAAAAAAACACGTTGATACTCTTGGGATATAATAGTTAAGAAAAAACAACCTTTATATCAATATTTAAAATATAAATCTATAAAAAATCATGAAAATAGCGTTTTTTAGCGTCTAAAGTGAGAAGACTACTTAAAGGGCCAAGATCGTGACAGCTCGCAAAGGGCGTAGAGACATTAACGGCGGGGTAAAGTTAATTCAGCGAAAAAAAGGCAGGTTTTTAAGATTTTTTTTTGGCGTAATGAATAGTGTTCGTTTATTGAAAAATTTACATATAATAAAGTAACATTTGAACAACATTCTCCTAAATTTGCATTGCAAAATATTCAAAATTGAGCGAGTGAAAATTAAACCCCGGAGGCGCCTCGAAAAAAAGTTGGTTTGCGGTGTGCACCATAACTCGCAACAGAATCATTTGAAACAAAAAAATCAAAATGCATTTGTTAAAGGAGATGTTTCTCGAGGTAATGACGGGAGGATTTTTTTTTTTCGATTTTTCGATTTTTCGTAGCACTCGGGAGCCAAAAACCCGATTTTCGCTAAAAAAAAATCGGCAAATTTGTTGTTGAAAAATTAGTAATTATTAAAAAAAACAAAAAAGCTCTCGACAATACCTGATGAATTATGTGACGAAGTACTGTGCAAAATTTCAAAGTGATTGGTCCAGTAGATTTTGAGTTATCGTGCACACGGACTTCAAATATGACAAGTCTCAGAAAAACGGTTTGAAAAACGCAGAAGAGAAGAGAACGGCATGGAGCAATAAAACGCTCAAATACTCATAACTTCGTCAATTTTACTCCGATCGACTTGAAATTTTAACACAATATTCTTGATATATTATGCATTCATTTAAAAAATTAAAAAAAAAATGAAAAAAAAATTTAAATACTTTACCCCGCCCTTAAAAACAAAACCAAGAAGCAAGGGTAAATTAGAAACGTTCTCGGCTCGTTGTATAGTCTCGACTAAAGTGAAGAATAAAAGGAACGAGAAATGACTCGACGTCTCGTTGAATAATGACGACAGTTACCGTTCGCGACCCTTCGACACGCGCACGTCACAAAAACGCGTCTTTCGGCTCTCGGAAGTTTCGTGTGCACATTTGTTATACCCGTCACCTATATATCTGTATAGGTATTTTCCGTACGCGAGGAACGTCGAAAAAAAAGAAACCACGCCCAATTTCTCGCCCTCAATTTCCAGCTGGTTGTCTTTGATATGACCCGATGAAATTCCGCGACAGGTTCGACTGAGCCGAACTACCGAATCGTATTTCCTTTTTTCCCCAATAAATCTTGTAATCATGCAAAATTTACTTCCCCGGGTCTGAACGGTGATACGCTAATTTATATTTATTTTTTCCACTTTTTTCTTCCCGCGGGAAGGATTTCGTATGAATAAAAAGATAAGGAAGGGGGGAAGTGGTAAATTTCAATTTTCTTTTCCTTCCTCGACGATATTTACGACAGCATATTCCCCTAGGGAACTTTCAGGCTGTTGTGAGATATGCACGAGCCCAAAGGGAGCAACTCTCCCTCTCCCTCTCCCTCCCCCCCTCTCTCTCTCTCTCTCTCTCTTTTACAATAATTACATCTCCCGAAAATTGCAGCGCAGCCATTTTATTCCATTTCACTTGCCCGCCACCATCGCCTTGCTGACAAAACTCTTCTTTTTTTCACCGAAATAATTTATTCATTAGATCCGTGTTCGTGAATCGATAAAAGTCGAGACTAAAGGCGATTAAAGTTCTTCGGGTCTTTTGTGCTGAGGCGCCATCGAAGAATCGAAGAAAAGGGGAAAAGAGAACGAGATTCGAGCCGGAAGCGTGGAAAGAGTAAGATCGAGATGGAGAGGGAGAGCAAGTGCGAGAAGGGATGAAAAAAAAAAGGCGCGATAGAGGCTGTTTTCTGGCTACGATAGTGATTCGTATGGGCTCACGGTTTTTCTCTCTCGGTTCTCTCGGATCTTTATATCGTATAACTGTACGATCGTGTAATGGCGCATACCGCGGGGATTCTCCAGTCGATTCCACGAGCCTACCTCGTAATCCTCACTTGACCTCATGGCGGTTCGTGCCCGATACCGCCAAGTGTGGCCATCGCAGACACACACACGTACGTGCAAACCTACAGATATATATATATGTGACGCGAAAAGGTGATTTGGAATACATCGAACGGTGAGGCCCAATTTGTAGCCAAATTTGAATATTCGTTGCAAATCGTTTAAGGGTGACCAGTGTGACACTTTCAAAAAATCGATTTTTTTTTTGCATTTTTCGACCGTTTATACTTTCAATATCCTGTAAACAGTTCAAGGCCGTATCTCGATCATTTTATCTTGCAAAAATCGATAGTTAAATCTTTAAACGCGTTTTTCTCGAAATGAGATTTTTCAAATTTGCTGACATTTTAACACAAAGAGTCAATTTCAAGTCAAATCCGATTGACTTGAAATTTGAACTGAGTACTTTTGAATATATTTACTCTACAATGACGTAGGATATTTTTGATCGAATGAAAATTGACGACTTGGCGTTGAAAAAAACGACCATTTTATAGGTAAAAAAACAGACTTTTTTCGTAACTACGCCATTTTGTTAGATTTTGATATTTTTCGAAAATACTACGTCATTGTACAGGAAATACCTTCCAGTTAAACGGATTTTTTTCCTTTTTCGGATTCAGCTGCTCAATCGGACGGAATCATGTCTGCAGTGGAGGAACTTTTTTTTTGGCGCCTCCGAAGGCAGCGCATAAGTAATCTCAATATTTTTCTATGAAAAAATTATGTCATATAGATCAAATATAGCCAAATATATTCTTAATTTTCCGAAACATTTAATTGAGTACTTTTCTTCCAAAAAATTCCCGAAAGTCACCCAAATGTTCAGCGTTCACACTGGTATACCCCCTTAAAGACTGTCCTAAAAACAACTGTGTTGATACCCAATAGGTTGATAGGCCTTTTTTCACCAGCCACTCTATCGCGGTTTTCTACGTTTTGAAACAAACAAAAAAACAGAGGATAAACAAAAACGACAAACTTTGGGTGCAATATGACGTTTCAGTAGGCTAAACAACACGAAGTTTGAGCCTGCAAGTCTTCTTTTCTATACTAGCCACTCTATTACGATTCTCTACATTTCGAAACCAAAAATACCGAGGCCCGACAAAAAATATGAACTCTGGGTGCAGTATGACGTTTCAGCAAACTAAACGACACGAAGTTTGAGCCTGCAAGTCTTCTTTTCTATACTAGCCACACTATTACGATTCTCCACATTTCGAAACGAAGAAAACAGAGCCTGGACAAAAAGGACCAACTTTGGGTGCAATATGACGTTTCAGCAGGCTAAACGGGACACGAAATTTGAGACTGCAAGTCTTTGTTTTTTCTCACTGTTCCCTGTAGACTGCGAATATCCATTGACTGCGACAATGCAGCCAAACACATCCAGACATGTATGTATGGAGGAATGGTGTGCAATAACGCGTTATGTTTGCAGTCCGATCGAACATGCCACGTAACAACGATAGACTCAATTCAATTCGCGAGGTCCAGTCTCACTATCAATAGAAACAAGCTCATATATATATATATGATGTACGATTTGGGGAGACATTGGATCGCAGCCTATTTGTCTTGCATCTCCACACGCTAAATTCGCGATTTTGGACTACGTACTCGTATACGCGTCCATACCAAATATACGATTACAGATCGCAACTGCAACAAGCCACAAAGATCGATTCGCGCCACGTTATGCAGTGATATTCCCTAAACACTCGTTTATTTACGATCTATCTTCTTCTTCTTCGTCTTTACGACGTTCTTATTTTTTCTCGCCTCTTGTGTCTCATTTCGTCGGGGTATTCGGGCTCACCTGCTATTCGTGGCGAACGTCGCTACTGCATCTTATCCGCGTGCTGCGCCTTGGATGATCTGCAGGTTTTTCCGATACTTCGCGAAGCATGCGAAGTCGATTTGTCGAAACGGCGCGCGAGGCGAACCCTCGAGGCGATTTTTCAACAAAAATTCCCTCGACGAATTCTGGAACAGATCGGGATGACGTACGAATTAATTTTTGCTATTTTCGCAATGTACGTAACAATAGTGATAACAATAATAGTTGCAAAGTGACAAATAATAATAATAACTTTGACTATCATTTTTTTCGCTAGTAATAATAATGTGAAAAAAATGATTTCGTTCAACTATAATATGATAGACAATGAAATAATACGGATAAACAATTGGTCAATAATAATAGTGATAATTGTGTGATAATCCTTGAAAAAAAAGATCTTCCCGATAATAATGTGATAGAAAAATTGGTAAATTTTGGAACGTACTGATAGCATACTAACAGATAATAATCATTGTTAATAATAATAACTATAATGATAATCGATAATTTTTTAAATAATAATTCAATAATAATGTTTATAACAATTATTATTTTTGTAATAATAATAATAATCATCATAACGATCATAATATTGATAGTATGCTATTGAACTTATAATGTAAAAAAATAATAAAACAAAAGTAAATTTTTTATAAAATAATAATAATAATGAATAAAAATCCAATCGGGAGAAGGAATAATTTGGCGTGGTGTCAAATAATTCGAGAAAGTGAAATTAATTTTGAAAACGATGACATGAGAGCGTCATCGACTTAGTTGCCCTATAACCGTTGGTCCATTTATATCTATATGTATGTATGCATGTATGTATGTATGTATGTATATATATATATATATATATATATATATATATATAAATATATATATATATATATATATATATATATATATATTAGACTGATTCAAAAAAAAAAAAAATTTCTGGATTCTCGTGCTATTGTTGGGCACTGATAAAACAAAATTTCTCTAAAAAGATGGGCGCGGTCACTCAATTTTTAGAGGTGGCTATCTCGATTTTTTTGTATTTGAATTTTTTTTAACGAACGTATTGCATTTAAACATAGTCATGGCTTCGGATTACGGATAAAAATCGGAAAAGTTTTGAGTTTGTTCTTTTACAAACATAACAGAGAAAAACTGACCATACGTCGAAGTGCACACGAAACGATAAAAGAAATTTTCGAACAATGGAAATGTGCTGAAATTCCAACGCGTCGATTGAATAACGCAATCTTAAAATCAATAAAACTCCATCTAGTCTGGAAACAACTTTTAAAAAATCGAGTTAAAAAGAATTTGCCGTCACAAATATCGAAGGAGCGTAAATTTAAGAGAGATTTGGACAAACTGTTCAACGTTGCACATTTTCTTTCTGCCCAAAATGTTAACGAACTTGAGAATGGCTGAGAAGAAATGTAAATGAGTTTGAAGATAATATAAGCGTAGCATTTTGAAAATGTAAATATACGATTTATGAATAAAAGCTTATAATTTAATTTTTCGTAAAAAGTGCAAAATGTTAATGCGTATAAATAAATCTACATGAATAACGAGAGTAGTATAGACGCCATTATTGATCTACCTGGATTTGAATTGTGAATATTGCACCCTTTTCAAATTGTTAGAGTTTATTTTTGTTACGAAAAAGCTGCTGGATGTGATTTTTATCCGTAATCCGAAGCCATGACTATGCTTAAATGCAATACGTTCGTTAAAAAAATTCAAATACAAAAAAGTCGAGATAGCCACCTCTAAAAATTGAGTGACCGCGCCCATCTTTTTAGAGAAATTTTGTTTTATCAGTGCCCAACAATAGCACGAGAATCCAGAAGGAAATTTTTTTTTTGAATCAGTCTAATATATATATATATATATATATATATATATATATATATATATATATATATATGCATGTATATAATATACTATGCGTATATTGCATCCGTAACGGATTGTATGCTAACGAAGTCGATTAGCGCGGCGAAAGGCGGAAGTCGCCCCGGGGGATGCAATGACCGGAGTGCGCCTCCGTATATTCTCGAATCAGCACTAATTGAATTTCACAGAGGCACACACGCCGCTACGCGGATGAAGGCCCGCAGACTCAGGGAAAACCTTTTTCGAAGCTCAACTTTTTATCAATTTCCCGCCCAATTTATTTTACAATTTGATTTTTTTATTATTTCATATTCATTTATTTTATTTAACTGTCCTTATATTTAAGAATTTCACACCAAAATAATCATTAGAAAAAAAAGTAAAAAAATGAATGAAAAAAAAAATAATATAATAAAACAATCATAAAAATAAATATTCAAGTGTAACGAAGATATTCGCAACAAACAAAAAGTAGACACAATTTTTCCTCGTCAATTTCACGGCTCGAAAATTTCAAAGATCACTATAATCTGAAAATGGTGATGAGTTTGTTTGGGTTTATCGATCGTTGTGTTCCGTTGTTCAATGGTGACGGGCCGAATTTATTTATCGTACGAATAACGCTGACGATATTCGGCTTCTCATTAACGGCGAGCCGTCAAGAGGGACGCTTGTTACCGAATATCGGCCAAGAAACAATGGACTCGAGTGCAGAGTCACCGCTGGCGATAAGAAGCTTCGGAGGGTGGATCTCCTCGGGCAGCATATACATACCGAAGAATGTGCGCGACGGACGTTTATATGACGACGAAGTCGGAAATAATCGCGAGGGTCGCAGACGACCCTTAACTCGGGCTCCGTGTATATTCGTCACACCTACGAGATGAATCTTCGTACGACGAGGAAACGGGCAAAAAATATATTCGATCAGAGCGACGTTGGGAGAACGAGCGAGAGTATTGAGACATCGAGGCTCCTCGTTACAGACCGGTGGACAAACCGGAAGTTGAATTCCCAAAAGATTTACGCAACCTCGTATGGGGCTCTTTTGTTGTCCGGGAATCGCCGTGCCTTTTTATGCTTGGATTAATGGCTACGATAAATTGTCGGAACTTTTGACGGGAAAATGATATATACAGGGTGTCCCAGACGTGAATGCGTTCCCGGAAATGGAGGGTTGGGGGTGAAATTCCGAGTCGATTGATATAAGCATGTGTGGGTCTCAGATCAACATCTGAATTATTATTAATTTTTAAAGGCGGGCCAATCAGGTGCGCCCGCCTTTAGAAGTCAATTATAATTCAGGGCTTGATCTGAGACCCACACGTGCTTGTATCGATCGACTCAGAATTTCACCCCCAACACCCCATTTCAGGGAACGCATTTAGTTCTGGGACACCCTGTGTATACAGGGTGTCATGTTAGGAATGGATAATCCTGCAATTGTGGATTGGTCAGATCATGTCCTACTATATGCTGGAATTTCAGTTCAGTAAAAGTCCCACGGAATTTGCTATTATTATTACTTTTATCATATTTATTGTTATTACTATTAATTATTATTATTAAGGCGTTACCCCCACTTGTAGCGCGAAAAAAGGCCTTTTTCATGAATTTTTTTAAAGAAAACTACAAAACTTTTTTAATCGATCAATATACCATCTTAAAGAACACATCTTGAAGAAATTTCAGTAATTTTTTTATTGACAAATATTACATTGTTTAGTGGCAAATGGCCGTCAATGAAATAATGTTTTTATATACACGGTTTGCGGTGACCAACATTGCGGCGAAGTGGATCATCTGAAAAAAAAATGCGGATGTATTTAGTCAAATATAAGTATAAACTAGTCTTTAATCGAAGGATTTAAAAAAATATTCATTTTTCACAAAATGGCGGACAGTCAAAGTTAATGGTTCGATTTTGATGAAAA
>OZ023315.1:11488672-11748672 GCA_964007375.1 Ophion obscuratus | reverse complement strand
CGGGACTCGACCAATATCTGTGTGCAGTAGCATGATTCATCAATGGTCATGGAAACCTTCGTAAAAGTGTATTCGAGCATGCTACCTTGTATAATATAGACTTTTTGAATGAAAAAAAAAGAACGTATTGCCTCGATCAATTGAATGCATCCCGATGAGTATGCATATTTTTTTGTTGATAGCTTATTTACGGTAGGTATTCGATTTACTTTGTCGGTGAATGAGAATAGAAAAAAAAACTACGAATTTCACTTCTTTCGGTCATTCCTAAAAATACATCGAGAGTTGCGAGCTTTATACAATGCAATATATATATATATATATATATATATATATATATATATATATATATATATATATATATATATATATGTAATATTTATTGAAATAGGAATACGCATTGGTACGGGTATGCATATATATATAACATATATGTATTGGGATGACCAGTCTAGCGGTGAGAAATATGTATATATATATTTATTTTCGCCATCTTTGCCCTGCTGGTCTGTAGAATATTTTACATTTTCATATAAAGGGTGTCTCAAAATGACCTCACATTTTAAATTGCGCGCCATTTTTTTTTTGTGGCGAACATAGAGTATTAATCTTCGACAGCTGGCATCAGGAAGTATTGAGGTTTAGTCATGGTGAATTACACGACCGAGCAGCGCATAGAAATTGTTATTTGCTGCATTGTTACTGCATAGTTATTGCAGACGAAGTTTCATGGTCGTGTTATCTCGCGCCGCGACGATATCAATTGGCCACCATGATCGTGCGATTTGACGCCATTGGACTTCTTTCTTTGGGCTTTTCTGAAAGGAAAAGTGTATGCCAATGATCCACAGACCATTCCGGAGCTCAAGGAAGCAATTGGACGCACCATTTATGAAACTAGTCCGCAATTATGCCAAAATGTTATTGAAAATTTCCTCAAAAGAGCGAACGTTTGCAAACAGGGACGTGGCGGCCATTTATCGGATATTGTGTTCCACACATAACCTCCATGTTTGTACCTTACATTAAAATAAATTATTTATATTATATTAAAATAAATATTACCTTATATTATATTAAAATAAAAATATTCGTAATTTTCAAATAAATAATACGTTTTATTAATAAATTAAAATGTCAGATCATTTTGAGACCTCCCATCTCTAAGTTCTCCGATTGAGAATACATATTATTTTTCTGTTTGCTCTAGTCCTCCTTCGCTCTTCTTGGTCCCTCTTTCTCTCCTTTGTTTTTGCCACCCTCTGAAATGTCCTGCAATCCCAACGCTCGTATTATTTCTTCTAATTCCTCCCTTAGTACTTCCTTACTATTTTCTCAAATCCCCCACACACCCATATGTAGGTACTCCTTTTTTGCTTCCCAAGTTCTTCATTATCCTCCTTGTACTCTTTCCTCTCAGTTCGAGACGCATTTCTACACCACTAATGAATACATTTTGGTTTTTGATTTATATTCCGTATTTCATGACATATTTACCAATATAATATTTTATAAAATGCAATATCATGAGTATAGTATATATATATATATATATATATATATATATATATATATATATATATATTAGGTGTAGTAAAAAGAAATCGATTATTTTTGCCTTCATTTTTATGCAGAAATAGTGGATTTCTTTTTACTACACCTAACATATATAATACAGATCTAAAAATACAAATATCAAAATGTGATGTATTTACAAAAACATATCATGTTTTTGTATTTCTTCTGCGCAAAAACTCGACAAAATATCTATACAGCGGATATGCCATAACGTCGTCTCAAAACAGGGGTGCATTCAATCAGCGATCCTAACGCCACCGAAGCTCGGAGCAAACTGACCTAGGGTGCGCTGCAAAGCCTCCCCCACCTAACTCGAACGGCCCGAACGTCCTGCGACCTGTCGGGGCACGGCAAAAAAATATAATTCAGAACTTTTGAAACACACCCTGATATCGCTAATATTTCGAGTTTATGGTCTTGCCAAATGGCCAACCTTACGATATGACGCTTTACATCTGACAATTTCAACCATATGTGGCACCCTTGGCACAGCAGACCCAAAAACCTCCTCGCGGCGCTGCTATCGCCAGGGTGCGCATGACCGGAAGCAAAATGACAATAAGTACTTCCGTTCCACACTATTCCTGCTGGCGCCAGAAAAACGACGCTCACGCGATCGTGGTTTTATTGACACGCTAACACATATAAATAAAGTTATTGTTATCTTTATAATAAATTCTGTGGACGTTATTACGCGCGAAACCCGTCGTCTCCTTTCGTTCATACATGACCTCCTGGTGGGGCCATCTTTTGCCAAACGGCGGAGACTTATTTGTACTCCCTATATATATATATATATATATATATATATATATATATATATATAGCGCCAATGAAAAACCTCACGAGACGCTTTAACGCACACGAGACGAGAACATTTTTGGCGAGAGGGAAAATCGGGTCTTGGCTCTGATACACCACCGTTATGCAGAGGAATAAGTATTGAGACGGGTATGCATATATATATATAACATATATGTATTGGAATGAACCAGTCTAGCCGTGAGAATTTCTCGTCAGAATATTTATATATATATATATATATATATATATATATATATATATATATATATATATATATATTCCCGATCGCACACATCCACAATCTATCTCGTAAAATACATACTCACGTATATTTTCTAGGACACATCTATAGACCACAAATATAATATATAACCGACGAGTGTCTCATAAAACTGGGTCAACATTGTGTACCCTCGCCGCCGCTGTATAGATACATTAATACACGCGGATGCATACCTATATTTATCAAAAAGTTTCGGGAGATAAAATTCTGGGTTACAAGAAACGTCGATGGTAACAATAATGCAGTATCAATACATTGGACACCACTTGATGTGTTTATCTCACAATTTATTCATATTATTTTTATAAATGTGGATAGATAATATTAATATGTCGTGTATAGATTTTATAATAATATTGATGTTAGTTTGGATTAAACGGAGAGAACATTTATGGGGGAGAAGCTATGCTGATCACTGTGACGGGTTAAGGGGCTGTACCAGTGCGAACGCTGAACATTTGGGTGATTTTCGGAAATTTTTTCGAAGTAAAGTATTCAATTAAATGTTTTGGAAAATTAAGAATATATTTGGTTGTATTTGACCTATATTAGATCATTTTTTCATTGAAAACTATTGAGATCCAAGCGACTTATGCGCTGTTCTCGGAGGCGCCAAAAAAAAGTTCCTCCACTGCTGACATGATTCCGGCCGATCGAGTAGCTGAAACCGAAAAAGAAAAAATGTCGTTAAACTGGAAGGTATTTCCTGTAAAATGACGTAGGATTTTCAAAAAATATCAAAATCTAACAAAATGGCGTAGTTATGAACAAAAAGTCGGTTTTCTTGCCTATAAAATGGTCGTTTTTTTCAATGCCGAATCGTCAATTTTCGTCCAATCAAAAATATCCTACGTCATTGTAGAGTAAATATATTCAAGAGTACTCAGTTCAAATTTCAAGTCAATCGGATAATTGCTCTTTGAGTTACAATGTCAGCAAATTTGAAAAATCTCACTTCGAGAATGACGCGTTTAAAGATTTAACCATCGATTTTTGCAAGATAAAATGATTAGAGATACGGCCTCGAAATTTTTACTGGATATTTTTTAAAGTATCAACGGTCGAAAAAGGCAAAAAAATCGATATTTTTAAACTCTCACACTGATATAGCTCCTTAAAACATGGATTTTTTTGGGTATTTTCTCAAAGAATACATGTTGAAGAATATGCCAAAAAATGTCAAGTTATAATATTGAAAATTGAACAAGTTACAGACGATTTAGTGAGAGCAAGTAGTACAACGATTTACGTATACTGAAACTTTCAATCGCGTTTTTCTCGAAACGACTTTTCTCCACCTGGCCGGAATCTTTACAAAAAAATTATTTGTAGAATAGAATATATTTATTCTACACGTCTTGTCCTTGTTTTATTATTTGTAGAATAGAATATATTTATTCTACACGTCTTGTCCTTGTTTTGACATTTCCCACTTACAATATTCGTTACATTTATGTACATTGTTTATCTATATTTTTACATTTACTTAAGGACTATGCCACTTTCACGTTTTGAAGAATACCCTCCCGCTCTTTGTCTGCGTAGTACTACTAGTTTAGCGAAGAGGTATAAACTGATTCTCGTAGTTTTCAGTATGCCGCCCCGAGTCTCCTGAAAGCTATTGAGTATTCTCCTAGTTCCTTGATCATTTTTCCTTCAAGCGTTTGTATCGACCAGTTTTTTAAACTTTCTCCTATATCATCTCCAGTAGTCGACCCATTTTACCCATTTATTGTTAATGTTTTCCCTTGCTTCTCCATATTTCCATATATGCTCGAGCATCTCTTCTTCCGTTCCGCATACCCTACCAGGGTGTCTAATTTTGACCAGAACTGAAATTGCATGACATTTAAGGATTTTTGAGGCCTTACCCCCACTTGTAGCGCAAAAAAGGCCTTTTTCATGAATTTTTTTAAAGAAAACTACAAAACTTTTTTAATCGATCAATATACCATCTTAAAGAACACATCTTGAAGAACTTTCAGTAATTTTTTTATTGAAAAATATTACATTGTTCAGTGGCAAATGGCCGTCAATGAAATAATGTTTTTATATACACGGTTTGCGGTGACCAACATTGCGGCGAAGGGGATCATCTGAAAAAAAAATGCGGATGGATTTGGTCAAATATAAGTATAAACTAGTCTTTAATCGAAGGATTTTAAAAAATATTCATTTTTCACAAAATGGCGGACAGTCAAAGTTAATGGTTCGATTTTAACGAAAAAAAACGGCCGTTTTTTGGCTATAAAATGGCCATTTTTTTTTTCGAAAAAAAAATCGAACGATTAAAGACTACATTTTTATGTATTAAATAAGCCTGCAAAATTTCAAAAAGATCGGTTCATTAGTGTTCGAGTAATCTTGGTCACCTACTTCAGAAATGCCATTTTGAGAAAAACGCGTTTAAAGTTTCAATTAGCCGGTCGTTTACGCAACGGATTCTTCTCTTTCAACGCTCATATCTCAGTCAATTTCGTTCGGATCGACTTGACATTTTCAGGACATATTCTCAGACACTTGTACATAAAAAAAATGCAATAAAAAACAATCGATTTTTTCAAATTCGCAAGTGGGGGTAACCCCTTAAGGCTAGGAATGGGAATTTTTTCATGACTCTTAGTATGACTTTCTGGCATAGAAGTATACTTAATGATTCTACAGTGCGACCGATTTTCTAATTTTTTATATTTTTATTTTGCTCTTTCAAACAGATGTGTGTTGTATGCCGAAAAAAAGGTATACCGAATAAACGAAAAGTCACCAAACTGTACAATTCTATATGTAGTAAAAAATGTGAGCTAAACATAATTTCAAGATTGCTGTAAAGAAAAATATACTTTAAGAACATCTAGAAAAATATTGCATACATTTAGGAACTTTGAGTAATATCATCTAGTCGCTTTACACGAATAACAAAGAAAAACTAATATGTTGAGATAACGCATTATTTTCTTTTACTTTCTTCTATTTTATTTTCTATCGATTCGATATTCGCTTCTTTATCGACAAGTACCACAAAGTTAGTTCATATTGAATGTAGATTCAACGATAATTTAGTAGGGTATAATAATTCAGGTAGACTGGTAATTTTTCATCACATTTCATGACTTTTTCAGGGTCGAGTGTAATTTCATGACATTTAAGAATTTTCATAGACTTTTCCGATCGGTAGACACCCTGCCTGCACATCTAGCTGCTGTAATCTTTCTTCCCTGCCTTCCCTACATTTCCATACCTAGGTCTTGGCCACTCTTTTTTTATGACCCTCCTTATGTCCTTGTCTCCCAGTAAACCTTCCTCCCCAATTTTTCTTTTATTTCCTTATAATACTTACAGAACGTGGACTTGTCGATTACGTCCCAATCTCTCTGAACGTCCTGGTCCCTCTTTTTTTCTATTCCTTTCTTTAATATATCCCTCATTGTCCTTTTATTTCCGTTATTCTTTATTAGCTCCAGTCTTCTACTTCCTCCATCGCAGCCTTAATTCAATTTCCCCATTTCGATTCGTTCCCGTTCTTAAGGCCCTAGGCCACTCTAGAGGCCGAAAAAATAGGCTTTTTGAGGATTTTTTTTTCAGAAAAACTAAAAAATAAATCGACATTACAAAAAAGGGTGTTTATCATACATATCAGTGACTGTATACAATCATTTTTTTGAAGCGATTAATTTCAAAATGGCGGCCGTGCAGCGGTTATCTTAAAACTGCATTTTTTAAGTCGGCCGGAAACATAACTCAGACAATTTTCAACCGATTCATTTGAAATGTTGAATATATCCTGAAAAATACATTGTCTATGGGAGTACGTAGGATTTTTTTTTATATTTCATAGTTCGTTTTTAACTAACAATTGTTTGACGATTTTTTAGTCAAATGTTTGGAAAGTGAAAAATTTCGTCACTACAGTCACTGATATGTACGATAAACACACTTTTTTGTAATCTCGATTTATTTTGTAGTTTTTCCGAAAAAAAAAATCGCCAAAAAGCGCATTTTTCGGCCTCGGGGGGGGGCCTAATCCCGTAAGGACGTGCGCAGGGCTATGAAAAAGTCGAGAAATCTCAAATTTGAACTCTTCGCGCAACTCTGCGCTTCGGCAGAATCGCAAACGTTTATTTCGTTCACGCTCATAATGTCATCGTTTCGGTTGCTCGTCCGAGATATTTAGGGGACAGTGATTTAGCTAGAAGAAGTACGGTCGAAAATTCGTGAGTAATCGAGTAAACGTTGTCAATGGTGGGCGATTTATGAGCCAACTTCGTTGAGTATCGAAATGAAGCGTTTCTCCCTCTCGTACGTGCGAAAAGTGATTTTTCGTTCTTTTTTTTTTCGGTCGCCCGTAGCACTCCATCATCAGGGGTGCTCGCGTTTTATTAGATTTCGCGAGCCCCGTCTAGCCCAAGCTCGGGGACACTCGGGGCTGTCCACCCGACGGCTTCCCCCCTGCAAGAATGAACACCCGGCCAGTGGCCCCGGTTCGTTTGCACGGCTTAAGGATTCTCCGGTCCGAATCGACGGGTTCAGAATCTCGAGATTCTCTCTCGAGTTCGGCTCGTTACGGCGTGCGAAAAAATAATATCGCACTTTGAAAAAAATAAACAAAAATATTTTGATTTAAAAAAAATCGTACACATTTTCCACGTCGTAAAAAAAAGAGCAGAATAATTATTAAAAAATTAACAAGATAACAATCAATCATAAATAATTCGTTTTTTTTAAATCAAACGTTTAAGTTGAATTTTTTTCACATACTAAAAATAACCTCTACATTAATTAACCGCAAATATTTTTTTTTTCGCCCAAAAATCAACACATAACATAAAATGACAAGAAAAATCTCAAATTGTGAATTTCTAAATTTTACGATATTATTTTCGAAAAAAATGCGTTGTGAAAAAAAAAGTGAGATTGGAAAGTAATATTTTGCCTGGACCTATCCAGCCTGAGACACTGACAGTGAGTATACGAAATGATCTTGAAGTTTGCATCGTTGAAAAGACACGAAAAATAATTATTTTTTATTGATAACATTTATTTTTAGCCGATTTGGACTATGAAAATCATTCGAACGTTTTTACGTATTTTTATTACCGATTTATGACTTCAAGTTGCAAAAAAAGCTTTTGTATAATGAGAATAAAGAAGTTACTAAAAAAAAATCGTTGCATTCCAACGATGCAAACTTCAACATCGTGTACACGAAAGTAGCGAGGGGTGCAATTTTCGACGTCTCGACGTCGAATGCCTTAGAGCCCCAATCTCGAGACACTGAAATATCGAGAGAGCTGTTGGATTGGACACGAAAGTTCGAATGGACCGCGGATCGTATAGGGTACATAAGATTCTCTCTCTCTCTCTCCCCCTTCCTCTCCAGCCCTATTGTTTCCTCTTGCCCCAAAAATTTCGATCTCCCCGACCCCAAATTGCCTCGCGGGGGCGAGGGTGAGGAATCTTTTAGGGGAGAAAGTCACGGCCTCTCGCGTGACGAGCGTTAACGTTTCTCCATTAAACCAATATGAAAACACATCAATCTAACACGCCGACGCGCCCCCCCAGAAAATAAAGCGAAAAAAACCAGCCATCGCAATAAGGCGTGCGAGACTTTGACTGCCAATTCAAAAAGTAACTGTGAAAAATATTTTTTTAAATAACCAATACCACGTAAAACAAAAACGAACAAAGACTTGGAAAGATCCTAAATAGTTCACGCACAAATTAGCGAGTTCGATTCGCAAGGCGTACGTGCTCAAACCGAGGCTGGTAATTCATCATTTGCAGGACTTGAGGGGTTAGGCTGCTGTGAAAATGACGAACGCTCGTTCTTCGCTCGAGGTAGCTTAAATTGACGAGCAAGGTCCAACATATGGTGCAGGAATGGCAGATTGAAGGTAAACTTAAGATTACAACCGATAGAACCGCTAGTCAAACTTTTAACGCGTTTTTATCGAACCTATGTTTTTCAAAAAAGTGTACACGATTTCTCGAGCATCTAAAGAACGGATTGACTTGAAATTTCGTACATTTATTCAGTGTAATAGTACATTGACAGAAAAATACTATTGATATGAACTAATCGCGTCTATTTGATTTTTGTTTATGCGAATTAACTAGATGTTTCGTGGAATCAAATTTTTCCTTTAGCATTTCATTATTGAAATTATTTACTTTAAATATATTTATTTATTCAAATCAAAATATATTCAATATCGTTCAATAACTAAATATTTTATTTACTCCTAATAAATCTGTGATTCGGTTTCGTGTACTCAAAAAAAAAAAAAAAAACAATTTAGTAGAATTTACTAAATGGATCAATTTGATTTTTTTTAAATTTAAATTAAATAGAATTTTCGTAGAGCCAACCATTTTTCTATTTGATTGAATGTGTGTGTGTGTGTGTGTGTGTGTGTGTGTGTGTGTGTGTGTGTGTGTGTGTGTGTGTGTGTGTGTGTGTGTGTGTGTGTGTGTAGGTTATGTTAGAAAAATATATAGCATGTTATTCGATAAAACTCTCTAATTATCACAATGATATTAACTAATTGATATAGTTGATGTGATCCAGCAAATAATTATCGGAATTCATTTGGTCTCTTACACCCGTATTCATAGTCGTTCCTTAAGAAATAAGGCCTTCTTGTTCTTTGTTCTGAACAAAGAATAAGGAATAAGGATTCCTCAAGAAACGACTATGAAGACGGGTCTTACCCATATCTGCGATTAAGATGATACAATCACTCGGTAGCATTAGGGCAGCGTGCGTAGCTATGAGTAGATAGGTTCTAGATTCGATTCCCATATAGGTGAAATATTTTCTTCGATAGAAATCATCTCAAAAGGCCAGGGAATGACGAATTACGATACAAAATCGTTGTCGTAAAACTCTCAATTGAGTATTTGATTTTATTTTGGATTTATGAAATATTTTATGCATATAGTATACTTATATTTACAGTGTACATTGTAAGCAAATAGAGATTTGTCTATTATTTATTAATTATCTCTATTATCTATAAATATAATATACTTAGATTTACAGTGTACTTATTTGCTTACAATGTACACTGTAAATCTAAGTGTACTATATGCATAAAATATTTCATACATCCAAAATAAAATTAAATACTTAATTGATAGTTGTACGACAACGATTTTGTATCGTAATTCGTCATTACCTGGCCTTTCGACATGATCAAAAGGCCAGGCACTTTATTTAATTTGAATATATTCAATATTAAAAAAGAATAGCTGAAACAAATGAAAAAATATCTTTGAAACAAATCAGATCGTAGTGGACCGTGAGCCAAGGAAAAAATCTATTTGATTTAAGTAGATCCCATTTGAATTAATTTTTTTTGGCAATATAGTTTAGTCTTGACCGATGTTTTTCGTCTTACCATTTTTTTTTCATTAGTCATTAACAATAATGATGACATCTGAGATAGACAGTCATTATTATCACGCAGTGCGTACAATTGATGAAGGAAATTTTACAGCATATTGATTACATGTCGTGATGCAACGCCATGCACTCATTTAGTATCCTAAATATAATAAAACATTTTGATTTCCATATGTCGTTTACAAATGGAAATTGTACGTAAAATGATCGCAATTTCGTTTACGTTGATGAAGATATTTCATGAGCTCATTCAGTATCATGAATGTGAGATTCACCGTGACTTAAATTTTTCGTTTCAAAATGCAGTATCCGTAGTCAATGATGAGCTCATAAGACGGCAAGTTTGAATTTCACAATGAATATTTGCAGATTGACGTCATATGGAAGTCATCCAATGACTTTGGTTGACGAATTCACTGAGTTAGCACTGGCAGTAGACATGCCATGCAAACAATATGACGGTGATATGATGTTCTCAGTGATACATTCGATGACGGCGATGTGCATGTTCCTAAGTGATACATTCGATGAGCGGAATATGACGACGTTATGTATATTTATCAGTGATACATCCCACGAGGGCAATATGACAATGATATGCGCATTTCTCTCAAGGAACATCCCTCAGGTGACACCCTTCGATTTTGTTGAAATTTGGATATGTTATAAAGCACCGAAAAGTGAGCAATACGTATTTTTTTATCGGCGGAAAAACGGTCTTAAGGGCTGAAACGCACCCTCAAAAATGGGGATGTTTTTCGTTTGTCGTCGATAACGTTTTAAGGTATTACCCCCACTTGTAGCGCAAAAAAAGGCCGTTTTCATGAATTTTTTTAAAAGAAAACTACAACACTTTTTTAATCGATCAATATACCATCTTAAAGAACACATCTTGAAGAACATTCAGTAATTTTTTTATTGAAAAATATTACATTGTTTAGTGGCAAATGGCCGTCAATGAAATAATGTTTTTATATACACGGTTTGCGGTGACCAACATTGCGGCGAAGTGGATCATCTGAAAAAAAAAATGCGGATGGATTTAGTCAAATATAAGTATAAACTAGTCTTTAATCGAAGGACTTTAAAAAATATTCATTTTTCACAAAATGGCGGACAGTCAAAGTTAATGGTTCGATTTTAACGAAAAAAAAACGGCCGTTTTTTGGCTATAAAACGGCCATTTTTTTCGAAAAAAAAAATCGAACGATTAAAGACTACATTTTTATGTATTAAATAAGCCTGCAAAATTTCAAGAAGATCGGTTCATTAGTGTTCGAGTAATCTTGATCACCGACTTCAGAAATGCCATTTTGAGAAAAACGCGTTTAAAGTTTCAATTTCCGGTCGTTTACACAACGGATTCTTCTCTTTGAACGCTCATATCTCAGTCAATTTTGTTCGGATCGACTTGAAATTTTCAGGACATATTCTCAGATACTTATACTTCAAAAAAATGCAATAAAAGAAAAATCGATTTTTTCAAAATCGCAAGTGGGGGTAACCCCTTAACAGTACGAGATAGTAAAAAAATTCAAATTTCAACGCTGATTTTTTTGTGCACTATACATTGGAGTTGAGAACGATAACGTTGTCGACGAAAAAACGAAAAACACCCCTATTTTCGAGGGTTCGCTTCACCCCTTAAAACCGTTTTTCCGGTGCTTTATAACATATCCAAATTTCAACAAAATCGAAGGGTGTCACCTGAGGGATGTTCCTTGTCAGTGATACATTCCATGACGGCGATATGCATGTTTTCAGTGATACATTCGATGAGCGCAATATGATGGCGATATGCATATTTTTCAGTGATACATTCCATGAGCGCAATACGACCTTGATATGTCTGTTTTTCAGTGATACATCCTATAACGGCGATACACATGTTGTTTCAGTGATACATTCGGTGAGCGCAATATGACGGCGATATGCATATTGAAAAAAATCAAGAATGATAAAAATTGGCGAAGAAACAAAGAGAGTTTACACAAGTGTTAAATAGGCTAAGTAGGAGTATTAGAAGACGTAGGTTCAAATCCCGAGGGTAGGTAAAAACTTTAAGGGGCTATACCAGTGTGACACTTAAAAAAAATCGATTTTTTTGCCTTTTTCGACAGTTTATACTTTCAAGAATATAATTATTATTTATATCACTTACATCACTATAATTTTATCTTGCAAAAATCGATAGTTAAATCTTTAAACGCATTTTTCCCGAAATGAGATTTTTCAAATTTGCTGACATTGTAACTCAATGAGCAATTATCCGATTGGCTTGATATTTGAACTGAGTACTCTTGAATATATTTACTCTACAATGACGTAGGATATTTTTGATTGAATGAAAATTGACGATTTGGCATTGAAAAAAACGACCATTTTATAGGCAAGAAAACATACTTTTTTTCATAACTACGCCATTTTGTTAGATTTTGATATTTTTCGAAAATCCTACGTCATTGTACAGGAAATACCTTCCAGTTTAACGAGATTTTTTCCTTTTTCGGTTTCAGCTCCTCAATCGGTCGGAATCATGTCAGCAGTGGAGGAACTTTTGTTTGGCGCCACCGAAGGCAGCGCATAAGTCGCTTGGGCCTCAATATTTTTCTATGAAAAAATTATGTAATATAGGTCAAATATAGCCAAATATATTCTTAATTTTCCGCAACATTTAATCGAGTAGTTGTCTTCCAAAAAATTCCCGAAAATCGCCCAAATTTTCAGCGTTCACACTGGTATAGCCCCTTAACGAGGCAGACTACGTTTTAATCCAATTATCATATGAGCCAATATGAGCTCCATAGGAGCACTACAATTTCTTCACGCCGTGACACCCATATGAACCCCATATACACTCACTTATTGTTGGATATTCGGGAGCCGATATTGCTAGTGCTGAACTCACTGGATGCATACTCGCGTGAGAAAAGCTTTGCTTCATTTGGATTTGTTATTGTGAATCATCATGTGATGCAAATATGACTTGAAGGGGAGCACTCATAAGAGACACATAGCTGTATGATTTTCTATCCCTCATAGACGATATGAGGCACAGAAAATCACACAGCTTATTGGCATCTTCATATGATGCCAATATGAGCTACGAGTGTCAATCTGGGATTTCACCTCGAAAAGTCGAAAAAAAAATGCAAACATTTTTTTTCAATCATTCAAAGACTATAACAAAAAAAAGCTCGGTCAAGTCCTATCCAATATTATCGATTACGAGAAAAAAAACTCGGTTTTTTTTGTTTCAGATCAACCAAGTTGCCAAAACCAAGTACACGTTGTCAAGTACAAGCCCTTCACGTTGAAAAGTCCTTCACGAGATTGTTCATAATTTCTTTAATTACCTATATTTTGTATGAAACTTGGTACGCAACTTTCTCAATGTGCATACCAAGAAATACCCAAACAATTCTTCAATCGTCATAGTTATTCCGTCAAAATAATTTTTACCACAAAATCCTGATTTGCAGGTCGCCACAGTAGCCTAGCCCCTTAATATTTGTGCGTAGACACATGGTGCTCGTGACGAAAACCTTTCGCACGAACGAGTCGCCCCAAACCACCAATAAGTATCGATCACACCTAGCTAATAACCATAAATACACCATACTTCGGGTATTTCACCCTGATAGGTATGTACTTGATTAAATCCATATGCGTGTATGCACGGAGACACGCTGTCTATCCAAAGTATACGTACCTATATATTTCAGGTGTCCAAAGAATAAACCCACACACATTCATAGATGCGGAATATTTGGAACTCGTTATGTATGTATACCATTGGCTGTCAGCACATCTAGCTGTTTTGACGACAGTCGTCAACCCCTTTTCAACCTAATCGTTCATTTTGGGTACAGGACGAGCCTCTACATGGGGGATGTCCTCAAAAGCACATCTCCCATGTATGTGTGCGTATGTGTGTATATATTTACACACACACACACACACACACACACACACACACACACACACACACACACACACACACACACACACACACACACACACACACACACACACACACACACACACACACACACACACACACACACACACACACACACACACACACACACACACACACACACACACACACACACACACACACACACACACACACACACACACACACACACACACACACACACACACACACACACACACACACACACACACACACACACACACACACACACACACACACACACACACACACACACAAATAGACACTAACCCCGGGATCTACCCATGTTTACACATGTATTGCGCTTCATAAAATAGACGGGGGATAAACAGGTCCTATTATGGATCGCCTTCAATGTATGGATACACGTTTCTGCTCGCAGAGAGTCCACATTGATTATAGAGGCCCCGGGGTAGTCACACACCGGTCGTGTGCTGCGTCCATGTGCGTGTGTGTGTGTGTGTGTGTGTGTGTGTGGCTCACGTGAATACGGGCGGGCTGCTTTCACGAGCAACCACGTACGGTTTAATGATTGATACGCTACTTATTCCTTTTATCGTTCTTTTTTTTTTCTTCTTTTGTTCATTATTTCCTTCAACCACTCGGCCGCGAATCTCGTTGTCCCGATTGACGTCACAGCTCACCGTAGAATTACCCTTTTAACTTATTAATCCCGAGAGAATTGTACTTTTTTACTTCGTTATCTCGAGATAATTATTTGTCTAAGCGCCCCGATTTCCTGTACTCGATGTCAATCGCGACACGAAGAGATAACGATTAACGTATAGTGCAATAATAATAATATTAATAACAACAGCAACAACAAAAATAACAATGATAATAAAATTACCAATAACAACCACAACAACAACAACAATAACAACGATAAAAAATAAGAACAACAATAATAACGACAAAAAATAAGAACAACAAAAATCATAATAACAGCAACAATAACCCTAGAATCGTAGCCTTATTTTTTCGACCTATTATGGTAACCTAGGGCGATAAACCACCCTAATTTTGAAAAATTCATATCTCCGGTAAAATTTGACGAAAAGGTTTCAACTTGGGCTCGTTCTTTTCGTTTTTTTTAAATGCAGAATCACGTAGGCCTACGCGATTTCGCTCGAAGTAGGAAAAGTTAGTAAAAAATGAGGTAAAAGGGTGAGAAACATGAAAAATTTGTAAAGTGCGCGAGATTTACACTCGCCTGGGGTGGTTTTTCACCCCAGGTTACCGTTCTAGGGATAATAATAATGACAACGACAAAATAACAGCAACAACAATAATAATATCAATGACAAGAATAATAATTATGATAATAATGATTAGGGACAGTAATGATAATAATGATTAGGGGGCAGCAATGACTCAATTATCGTCCCCAAAAAAGAAATTCCGATCGACCAGCATCGTAATCGAGTTTCACCAACTTCCTACTTCCCCCCGAACAAGCGAAACTCCCATTTGTCGAAACGCAATATGAACGAAACGGCACGTGCATAGAGAGCCGGGTTACGACGATAACGACAAAGCGTGTAACTAGGCAAATATTTCCGGTATAATTATCACGGTGGTTGGAATTATTCGCGTAGAGGAACACGAGCGACGAGGGTCGAGGGATGAGGCAAATGTTTGGCGTGTTGTTCAATGGACGTGGAATGTTTTTCATGAAAGCGGCCGTTGATGGCCCCGAAAAAACAGACGGAAACACGCCATACGATACAGACCGTGGACGATCTACAGAGAAAGAGAGAGAGACAGAGCGAGAGATAATATTGTACCAACGGAACGGAAGGGAGCACGTGTTAAAAAGTTATTTATAAGCTTGTTCTCGCGCTCAGGAAGATCGTGACCAAGATCGTTTCGAGGACTAATCCGGAGAGCAAAATCCTGGGTGGATATACAAACATACACACGTGTATGCACACATCCTATTGTGTGTGTATGTATTTGTGTGTACGGGGGGGAATGGTCATTTCGAAGACATCGAGTTCGAGGACCGTCATCATAGTGGCCACAAACCCCAAGTCCGCATATCCAAACATTATGTAAACCCCAATGTCTCTCCCCTCAATTTATATATATATGTATATATATGTGTGTGTGTGTGTGTGTGTGTGTGTGTGTGTGTGTGTGTGTGTGTGTGTGTGTGTGTGTGTGTGTGTGTGTGTGTGTGTGTGTGTGTGTGTGTGTGTGTGTGTGTTGTGTGTGTATAGAGTATATAAATTATGCGCAAATATTTCCGGTTTAATATATATGTGTGTGCATATATATATGTATACGTATATATAGAGATTCCTCATTGTATATATTTCGGGCTTGAACTATGGATCGTAAGATAAATACAGTATTATATGCTTTCCCGATGGTATAATGTGTAATAATAAGCGTGTACGTGTACAAAATCGATGGGATATATGTTCCTGGCACATCGTCAAAGTACACAATACTTTGTATCTAGTAACTCGCGCGCTAGTACATCGCTCGCAGCACACGCAATGCCCCCACGGACGTGTAAAGTGCAAACGCCTGATACCGATGGAGTTTTTATGTTTCTGGTAAGGCGGCACGGAGGAATTGCGGAGAGATCGAAAATTCAAAGTGTGGAGGAAGAAAAAAGGAACGAGCGTGATGATATTCGAGCATCGTGGTCGTGAGAATTTATTTGGAGAGTCGAAATGACAATTCCGTTTGTTTGGAAGGTACTTTTTTTCGTGAAGATTCATCGTATTTGGGGTTGTCGAGGGCACTGAAGGATCATTACGACGTTGTAGGTTGCATGGTTGGCATGCAACGAAAATTAATTCCTTTTAACTAACGAATTTTTTTTTGGCGGATTTGGGCAGTGAAAATTGGTGAAATGTTTTTATGGATTTTTGTTCGAAATTTACGACTTCGATTTGCAGAAAAAAGTTTTGGATAATGATGAAAAATGAAAATGTATCGTTGCATACGAACGATAGAAACTTTAACGTCGTGTTTCATTTGAGGTGAAGGGGAACTGGCTTAAAAATTTTCATAGCTGTAGATAATATTATGACTGAATTAATTTGATAATGTTGGACACGATTGGGTGCTTAATTTTTTTTAATATTCTTTGTACGAAAAATTGTTACTGCGTTGATTTATAAGTTGTTTACCTCTTCATTGTAACTACGAATGAATAAAGTAGCAATTGTTGTAATTGTTACTTTATTTGTCATAGGTATATGAAAAATTTAATGAAAAAATTGTTACATAGGATTACGTTATATGCAATATAAACGAATAAAATAATCAAGCTCAGATAAACATTGGAAAATAAATTTACCCGCAATATTATCCGTCAGAGATCATTGATACAATATTTATATTGGTATTAACCCTTAATAGTCACACTTAGCTAGAATCACGTTATAGTCGTACTGGGTCCATGGGACCCAGGCGTTTTGAAATTGTTATAAATAATGAAATAATGCATTGAGCGATATGAAAAAAAAGTGAGGTATAATTTGAACCTTGTTGAATACAAGGATATCGGTTAGAAATCAAAAGTTAAATTTTTAAATATGCCAAAAAAAATTATGCAAAAAAAAACGTGAAAAATGACTCTTGTTTACAAAAATTGCTGTAACTCTTGTAATTTTTGACAAAAAAAAATTTTTAATGGTTTTATAATCTGGAAACAGTTTACTTTGAAATAGACATAGCGGCTTCTGTGGACGTTTCAAAAAGTATATTTATTTCATCCAACGTAGGTGCGATTTAGAGGGAAAGAATGAAACGCTTACGCATATAAAAAAAATTATGTTTTATTGGAAAAAAAAAGTTGTACGGCATCAAAATAATTTGTTAAAAGAATATATAATATATAATTTTTTTATAATATATAAAAAAAAGTTAAAAGAATATATAATATATAATTAAAAAGTACAAAGTACTACCAAAACTTTTCTCGTTCGAAACCAAAAGTACAATGTTCAAGATTGCATCGTGGAAACGCAACGGAAGTTAATTTTTCTTCTATGGCTCGGATTTTTTTTGCCATTTTGGGTCATGAAAATCGCCGAAACGGTTTTTTTTTATTCTCATTAGAGATCCACGAGCTTAAGGGGCTATACCAGTGTGACACTTTTTAAAAAATCGATTTTTTTGCCTTTTTCGACAGTTTATACTGTTAAGAATATCCTGTAAAAATTTTAAGGCCGTACCAATGGTACCAAATGGCCGTACCAATGGTATGCTCGAATGGCAGCCTTCTAAAGAGCTTTAGAAGGCCCTCTTCAAATGCGTTTTTCTCGAAATGTAATTTTTCAAATTTGCTGACATTGTAACTCAAAGAGCAATTATCCGATTGACTTGAAATTTGAACTGAGTACTCTTGAATATATTTACTCTACAATGACGTAGGATATTTTTGATCGGATGAAAATTGACGATTTGGCATTGAAAAAAACGACCATTTTATAGGCAAAAAAACCAACTTTTTTCACAACTATGCCATTTTGTTAGATTTTGATATTTTTCGAAAATCCTACGTCATTGTACAGGAAACACCTTCAAGTTTAACGACATTTTTTCCTTTTTCGGTTTCAGCTACTCAATCGGCCGGAATCATGTCAGCAGTGGAGGAACTTTTTTTGGCGCCTCCGAAGACAGCGCATAAGTCGCTTAGATCTCAATATTTTTCTATGAAAAAAAATATGTAATATAGGTCAAATATAGTCAAATATATTGTTAATTTTCCAAAACATTTAATTGAGTACTTTTCTTCCAAAAAAACCCCGAAAATCACCCAAATTTTGAGCGTTTACACTGGTATAGCCCCTTAATGAATGACGAAAAAGTAATCGATTATGACAAAAATGAAGAAATGAAAAAAAAAGAACTTTCGCTGGGTTTCAACGCTGCGAGCTTCAACGTTATCGAAAAGTTTGGTTGAAAGTTAAATAAGGGGGCGTCTGTATTTTAAAGCCAAGGCGCTTGTGTCGGGCGTTAATTAATTTATAGACGATATTCTTCCACGTATATGTATTATTCATAAATAATTATAAGGATAGGCGTAGTCGAGAGATGGCGGCGAACGGAGCCGTGTACTCTCGTTTCGCGCCTCGTTCCTCGTCATAACGTCCCACACACACACGTGCCCGAGAGCGCGAGTACGTAAAAATAGCGAGTTAAGAATGCAGACTCTCGCGAACTCGAGTAAAACTGCTCGCGTGAACGAGCTCTCGCGAGCCTCTATTGCACGATGCCTTCGTGCTCGCGAGAGAAAAATCTCTCTCTCTCTCTCTCTCTCTCTCCCTCTCTCATATCTCCGTCGTCTCTTGACTATTAGAAGAACGCAAGGTCCCGGCCACGTTGACTTTTCATCTACAAACTTTCAGACTTTACTTCACAAACGCGCGCTCAATATTTTCTTAATTAACCTTTTAAAAACACTTCACTCACCGAAAATCCGGGAAATGTTAATGGAAAAATCACACGAAATTGATAAAAATTACGAGATTCAAATAACCGTCGAGATAGTTCATTGAAAATTAGAATTCAACGAAAACATCGAAATTTTTAGTTGAAAATCAGAAAAATTTAGTAAAAATTCAGCTCAATTTTCTTAATTTTACAGAATTCTCCTGATCTTAAATAAAATATTTCGATTCTTATGAAAATAATTAATGGGACATCTGAAGAATTCAGTAAAGTTCAAATGATTTAATCAAATTCGGAAAAAAATTTCATAAATATTATAGTTGGCTGTAATAATATGGATTATTAGAGTTATTTAATAATAACCCGATAAATTTTATGAAAATAAAGAATTAAATAAAATAAAAAATAATTCATATCGGTTGATTATTTTTATTTTTATTCAATTCTTCCGAAAATCGGAAAATAAATATAAATAAAAGTTGTTTATTTTTATTTTTATTGAGGAATTAAATCTTATGTACTTTTTTCCGAATTTGATTGAAACTTTTCAACGTAAAGTCACGTGGCTCAAATAAAAAATCAAATGAATCGCAAATAAATTAGAAAAAATCAATTAAATGACTCGAACAAACTTTAGAAGAACCGAATAAAAATTAGTGAAATAAAAAAATCAAAATCAAAAGAATCCAAAAAATCTAATATCCAATAAACCTTGAGAATTCATTTTTAAAAAAGGGGCAATCTTCAACTCCGGACGAAAGGCCACTGGGATGCGCATAATCAGCGTTCGAGTCAACGCAAAGTCTTACGATGTTAACGGGTGTAAATGTCAATCCGTCCGACACTTCGGCAACTCAATCACCATCGATCCTACGACGCAAGCAATCTTTTTGTCCTCTAAACATTTCGTTGGGATCAACGGGGAAGCGAGCGAGTGAACAGACGTATGTTAAAAATGAATCGACGTCACGATAATGTTGCGTAAGTTGATGGCGATCCGTTTTCCCTAAACCTAGGACCAACCAAACACTTATCGCCACGCAAACTCCCTTCAACGTCACCAGCGACACACCACTGGCTCGGCATTTTATTTATAGCGTTTTCCTAGCGCCCTCTCTCTCTCTCTCTCTCTCTCTCTCTCTCTCTCTCTATCGCTCTCTCTTCGCTGGCACTCGCCAATGTCCTCACTTTGCAGTGCGGTCCATCGCTTGTAACGACACTCTACCCCATCCCAAAAGTGTATTTTCACACAGTGAAAATTTGGCGGTTCTGTGATAAACCGACGTATGTATCTAGAAAACCACAACGCGTACGCGTGGAATATTTCCGAGTTAAACGTAATTCTCCCTTCTCTCTCTCTCTCTCTCTTTCTCTCTCTCTCTCTCTCTCTCTCTCTCTCTCTCTCTCTCTCTCTCCCTCTCTTTCTCTCCGCCACGTAGTAATAAACATAAAATGTGTGGTCGCACACGTAATAATCGCCATACCCATTTGTCGGCTATTTTTGACAAGACAAATTGTCACCGCTAAATACGTGAAAATTTCATCCAGAGATATATCCATTTATCGTATGTAAATGTGGCAAACGCCACACGTGCGAACATATATATATATATATATATATATATGGTATTCTACGTGAATCCGGTGGACTTTTTCCCTGACTCCCGCCAATTCGATTTTTTTTTAATGATTCCATTGACTCTAAAAGACACCCCAAATTTTGTTTTACATTTTTCGCAACAACCCGTAGTGAAAAAAAAATTCTCCGGTAAAAACGCCCCGATTTATAAATCTGAAAAAATTCCCAAAAATGCGTGATTATAGGTAAACACTTTCGAGCTATCACCCGCAGTGGAAGTATGATTTTTTCTGTGCTTTCTGAGCGATTAACGTTTCAAGAAATCCGAAAAATTGACTGCTAACTGTTCAACGTCCATGATTGTGATTTGGTTATTCAAAAATGATCAAAAAAATTCATTGTGGGCATCAAAATATTTAAATATCCACCCAAAGTATGCGGTTCTTGAATCGCAAAAATCACTGCATTGAACTTCAAATTTTACACACTTCTTTTACATATAAAAAAGCAGTGCTTGAGCGAAGGAATTTTTTCCCAATGCATAGCTTTTTTTATGACCGGAAATAGAACGTTTTTTTTCACCGAAAATCGATACTTTCACTCTGAACTGCGGCTATTTTTTCAACAATCAATATTTTGTTGAATCTTTCATCCAAGCACTGGATAATTTCGTGCAAAAACTAAATGCGTTTGATTTGTTTATTTCGCCCGATTTGTTTCCGAGCAGCAAAACAATGTTTGATGGGGAAAAAAAACAAATTTGAAAACCTCCACACATTTTCCCGGAAAAAAAATCCGAGAAATTCCTCTTTTTTCCGGCCACGACATAGGAGTAAACCGTTAAATTCTTTTGGTCAATAAAATATATTTTAATACAATATCTCTATGATTTAATCTCACAATACTCAATAATAATATGTATTAAATTTAAATATAAATTCACAATCTTAAAATATACATATATATATACGACATGGAAGTTTGCATTGTTGGAATGCAACGAAAATCATTCCAAATTTCCCTCGACAGATTTGAACCGACAAAATCAAGCGAATATTTTCAACGATCTTGACTCACCGCTCTACAGCCTGAATCTGCAGAATATAATGTTGGGCAATAATGAAAATGAGAAATTTAAAAAAATCTGCCTTGCATTTTAACGATGCAAATTTTAATCCCATTGTATATAATATTTGCATTGAAATATTTCCAATATTGTTAACATATATTTTAGAAAAGATATAGCGAGTTCCAAATATCCTTCCTCCATATACATAAAATACATTATATCTATATATATATATATATATATATATATATATATATATATATATATATATATATATATATATATATATATATATATATATATACACACACACACACACACACACACACACACACACGTATAAATATATATATTTATTTGTACGCAGCACAATTCATCCTGTGACATTGCAATATGTACGATTACTGTGTAACCGAGAGTTAGGACAAAAAAGATAAAAGAGCGACCGAGGGAGACATAGATATGTTCGTCAGTTATTTGCCCGGCTTTAGGGAGATCAGTTATTTCGAGGGCTTTTGCGGTGAAGGAAAGCTTTGACCTCGTTTCATTGTAGGTTCCTACCGATATGGGAGAGTCAAGGTGGGCGAGGGGGAAACGAACGATGAGGCGAGAGAAAGAGAGAGAGAGTGAGAGAGAGAGAGAGAGAGGCTTTAGGCTCATCGAAGTGCAGTAACACCCACACATATCGACTTTATCACAATCCCTCGCAGCTTTAGCTACAGACTGCACACACGAAGAGAATGCACATGGGCACCACACCGCATATAGGGACATGCATGCTCATCACGGTCCATCGAGATTCGAAAAGTTTTACGTTTCGAGCTTCCCTATCTAATTCGAGCAGGCTCCCTTCTATGACCATATATATATATATATATATATATATATATATATATATATATATATATATATAACAAACTCAATGGAACATTTTGAACAGCTGTACGTACGTCAAACGATTAATTAAAAAAAAATTAAGATGGCCCCGAGCCCTAAAATCGTTTACTTTTTTTTCTATCGCTTTTCACGAAACATACATATATCGCGTCAGCTTTGTTATTGCCTTTAAATATATAAATATATATATATATATATATATATATATATATATATATGTATGTATGTATGTAAGCGATAACAAGGCTGACGCTATACCGACACTGCTTCGTGAGAGACAGCAAGACTAAACCTGTTAATTAGATTGACTCCAATGGGTTTCGGTACTATTTGCCGGAAGGTCGAGCCACCCATGTGAGAGAGAGAAGGCGAATCAGGCTCTATATAACACACACACACACATATATATGCGGTTATGAGTCATTACTGCAAACCCTTACCTATATGTGTATGCGTGTGTGTGTGTGTGTGCAGATACGAACCAAGTTTGACACGTAGGCCGTCATTGATTCAAAGTCAAATCGAGTGCGAAAACTTTTGTGAAAATTGAAAGTTCCAAATTGGATTCGAGGTCGAGTTTGACCTAACAAGTTTGAACTCGTAGAGTCGAGTCCCATTTGGTGTCGATGTCCGAACACGTTTCGCATCGCGAAATTCGGGTAAATCTGGGGCTCAAGTTCGCGCCAATTTAGCGCCAAAGTTCGAGTGATTTTTCAGCTTCAATTTCGAATAGAGTTTGAGTTTTAAGCTCGAATGAAGTTTGAGCCTCAAGTTCCAATCAAGTTTGAGCATCGAGTTCGACTCAAGTTTGAGCTTCAAGCCCGAATCAAGTTTGACCCTCAAGCTCGAATCACGTTCGAGCTTTGAGTTCCAGTAAAGTTTGAGCTTGAAGTCCGAATCAAGTTTGAGCTTCAAGTTCGAATCAAGTTTGAGCTACTAGTTCGAATCAAGTTTGAGCTTTAAATTCGAGTGAAGTCCGAGTCAAGTTCGACCTTAAAGTTCAAGTACGGTTCGAGCTTTAAGTTTGAGCCAAGCTCCAATCAAGTTAGCGTCAAGTGCCAATCAAGTTTGACGCAAGTTTGAGTGAAGTCCGACCGTGAAGTTGCAGTGAGACTCGAGCTTCAAGTTGAAGTCAAGTTTGAGCTTTAATTCCAGCCAAGTCCGAATCAAGTTTCAATCAAGTTAACCTCAAGTTTCAATTGGGTTTGAGGCGAGTTTGAGCTTTGAATCAAATCAAGTTAACCTCAAGTTCCAATTAAGTTTGAGGCACGTTCGAGTAAAGTCTGAGAGCGTCAAGTTCAAATGGATGTTAAGCTTCAATTTCGAGTCAAGTTCGAGCTTCATACTCGCGTAAACATCGAGCTACAGATTCGAGTGAATTTTTTGAACTCCAAGTTCGTGTAACGTACGAGCATCAGGTTCAAGTCAAGCTTTTATCCGTGTTCTCCGATTCTACGGCACGAATCGAATTGCAACGTAGATTTGATCGCGAACAACTGGCGATTGATGCCAGACACGTTACTTCGCGTATATGCGAACGAGACAATCCGTGAGACCGTACCTAAAACGAAGACATCAATATGCATACGTGCGTTCGCCACGACGATCCATACGCCCCTCGCGCACCAAGAGCCATTGATAAACGCGCGGGTTTATACGAGGCCATTATATCCACAATGGTAAATAACACACGTACATATGTACCTCGAGCCATCGAATTCAACGAGCCTGAGCTCTTTGCTGAGTTAAACCACTTTAAAAACTTTAACAACTTTGCATGCATATTCATATATACCTCTACATATATATATATATATATATATATATTCTCAGCTCTACAAGACGACAATCTCCTCAGGATTTGCCACGAGACTTTCCGTACCATTATAGATTTGTATATGTATCCATATATAACACATTACGTCAAAAAATTACAGTCTTGCGGACATAAGTTTGAAGTCTGCATCGTTCGAATGCAACGAAAATTCGTTTCAATTCCTTATTTTCACTGTTATCCAAAATCATACTTTACAGATTTAGGTTCTAGATCGCTAAATAAAAATCCTAAAAAATGTTACCCTAATTTTTGTTCCTCGAATGTGCCAAAGGAAATTTGAAAAATAAAAAAAAATTGTCTCTGCATCCAAACTATGCAAAATTCAACGTCATATTCTTTGTACATATGACTTGCCTTTCTGATTTTGTATACCAGCATTCGCCGTTTATCAACGGATATTATTAAGGGGTAAGGCCACAGGGGAATTTTCAAAAAATCGTTTTTTTTCGCTAAAACGGTGCTTTATCGTCATAAGGATAAGTTACTATTCGATTTATAGCAAGAGATTTTTTTCACCGACTTTGAGCGTATAACGTAAAATGTTAAGTGCATTTTTCTCGAAACAGCTTTTTTACAATTGGCGTGACAAATAAATTCAACAAATTTCACTCGATTTACTTCAAATTTAAAAGTTACGTTCCTAATTGCATTTCGCAGAGAAGTACGTATGGAATTTCTGATTAATCGAAAACGTTTCATTTTATGAGCAGTTTTATACGAATTTTTTTACTGAAAATTCAAGTCCAATTCCCGTACGTACTTCTCTAGGTATTCTAATGTAGATTGACGAGAATTTTTGTTTTTCGTTCTAGGTAAAAAATTGTGGATGCTAAATGTCACGCCGCGGAGCGCCTAAAAAAATATAACAAAAGAAAATATTAGTAGTCGGCCATTTTGTACATCGAAAAAAAATATATATATATTTTCTAACAGCTTGATATTCGTACTAAATAGATGTGTAATTAATTTTATGAGTGAATCTTTTTTTCATATGAAAAAAAAAATTGTTAAATTCGCACACGATTTTATACCTGTTACTGTTCGTGTGGCCTAACCCCTTAGTCACTAGATAATAGATATTATTAAATATCTAGATACTAGATATCATGAAATATTTATTGCTACATCTAACAAGGAACATCCCTCAGGTGACAACCTTCGATTTTGTTGAAATTTGGATATGTTATAAAGCACCGAAAAGTAAGCGATACGTATTTTTTTATATCGGCGGAAAAATGGTTTTAAGCCCTGAAATGCACCCTCAAAAATGGGGATGTTTTTCGTTTTTCGTCGATAACGTTTTAACGGTAGGAGATATTAAAAAATTTCAAATTTCACCGATGTTTATTTTTCTGTGCACTATACATTGGAGATGAGAAGGATAACGTTATCGACGAAAAACGAAAAGCCCCTATTTTCGAGGGTTCGTTTCACCCCTTAAAACCGTTTTTCCGTCGTTAAAAAAAAATACGTATCGCTTACTTTTCGGTGCTTCATAACATATCCAAATTTAAACAAAATCGAAGGGTGTCACCTGAGGGATGTTCCTTGTAAGTATTAAAGATATTGAGGATATTAAATGTATCCAGGATATTAGGATATTAAATTGTTATTATTCCAATTTATAATTAAAAATTAACCGATGTATAAAGATTTACCAACCGAAAGGATGATAGAAAAAAAAGAAAAAAAAACTGTAAAACGACGAAGCAAAAAAAAACATCCATTGACGTAGTTGGATTAAAGGAAAGCCACGGTATACTCGAAGAAGTATTTTTTTCCGAGATACGCGAGTGAAGTGTGGAGCAATCTCCGAGTAGCAGTTCCGAGTGTGTACATACGTCTTTCTTCGTACTCGCGGACAGGTATTGACGTCAATTAGCCGTAAAGCCCAGGCCCGACGAGGTTCGTTATGTAGCGGCTATTGTTCGTGTGGGTTTCAAGGCAGAAAGGGTCCCCGATGAAACGAGGAAGCAAAATGAAATGAATAGAGAGACAGGGACGAAGAGGAAAGAGGTTCGGGGGGGGGGGGTTTGGAAAGTTATTACAACGGACACAAGTGTCCAAGAAGCCAGCACCGTCTCATTCTGTCCTCGTCGACGTCATCGTCGTCGTCATCGTCGTCTGGAGGTCAGTGGACCAGTAGACCGATCGAAATAAATCGTACGTGACGCGAAAGATTCGCCCCCGAGTCCGAGAGAAATCCTCTGCCTAGTGACATTGAAGTTTGCATCGTTGGAACGCAGCGAAAATTATTTTCTTTTTCAATTGAAAAAAATTGATTTGGCCTGTGAAAAAAATCACGCAAACTTATTAGAGATTTACGACCTCAATTTGTAAAAACAAAGACTGTGTGATGATCGAAATAAAGGAATGTAAAATGAAGAAACAAAAAAAAATAGTTGCATTGCAATGATGCAAACTTCAACGTCGTCAATTTATTCGAGGCCTGCGATAAGCATAGGCTTGACGTTTGCATCGTTGGAATAAAACGGTTTTTTTTTACTTCCTCCTTACATTTGTAAGTGGTATCGATAATCATATTTTGTAGATTCGGGTTGTAGATCGCTAAATAAAGAGCCTAAAAGATGGTCGCGGGAACTTTATTATTTCTTGTGATACTTTATTTCCATGAACTTTATTATTTCTGCAAACTCTATTTCTGTTCTTTATTACAGCCTACATCCGTTGAATAAATTTTGGGAAATTCAGTGAAAAAATATTTCGCAATAATAAAACTTAGTTGCAACGATTTATTTTTTTCCCATTGCACGAATTTCATTCGGTCCATTGAGGCTGTGAAAAAAAATCAGTTAAACGTTTACGTATTCTTATTAGAAATTTACGACCGCAATTTGCATAAAGAAGGCTGGTTGGAAAGAAGGATGATGACCAAAACAAAGAATTGGAAAAATTAAGAAAAGAATCGTTGCATTCCAACGATTCAAACTTCATCATCATCGTTCAACAGAATTCCGGTCATCAATCCCAAATTCGGGCCTTGGTTGCAACGAATTTATTTTCTTCCCATTGCACGAATTTCACTCGCTCCATTGAGGCTGTGAAAAAAATCACTCCAACGTTTACGTATTCTCGTTAGAGATTTACAATCTCAATTTGCGAAAAAAAAGATTTGAAATAATGATGAAAACAAAAAAATCAAAAAATGACGAAAAAGGTTGCATCACAACGATGCAAACTTCAACGTCGTCCATTCAAAGCCTACGACAAGTACATTTCTCCCCTGCCAACCGACCTGACTTCCGGTCATTAGCCGCAAATTCGATCCTTAGTTTCAACCAACTTATCCCTTCGTACGTTTGCACCTAGCTTCGCAAATCTCTGATGAAAATGTAAAAAATAAGAACGGCCCCTGGTACGGCTGGACTTCCGGTGCGCCTCGAGAAGACTCGAGATAGATGCACCTGTAGCTCGTCAATCGAGCGGACGTAATCGACAGGTGTACACGAACCCAGGCAACACACTTCGATAACGGGAGGTACAAGCCTTACCAAGGGAGATCACCCGAGATTCTCTTGTCGTCCATAAGCCCTTTGATGACGGTACGCCGATGTACACGTTTCGATGTGTACTTTATATATACGTACACACATTTACGTATGTATATAACTTCTATGCCCACACGTGTGTACGTAGGTGAGCGGTATTGTTCTTGTACAGAGGTCTCCTACGTGCACGAACCTAAACCTATAGACGATGGGCTATGGAGAACGTACGGAGGCTTATCCGAAATAAGACTTGGGGGTGTCGGGGCTTATGGCTCATCCTTTACTTATATATATATATATATATATATATATATAGATGACTCGCGTCGATAGATCGTCGGCTGTTCTTATCTAGCCAATAGAGCAAGTAGACCTTGGCTCAGCTACTGCATGAAGTCTGTGACCATTTGCGTAAAACGGGTACTTTTAATGATGTTAAAGTTTGCATCGTCGGGATTACCAACTAAACTCTTTTTTCGCAATTTTAGGTTAAGGATTCCTTATGAGGATCTTCAAAAATAATCCAGTGACATTTCTAATCTAAATGTGGCAAAAAAAGTTAGGAAATAGTTTTAAAAAACATTTCGCTGTATTCTAACGATCCAAACTTCAATACCATTACTTTTATCCGCTCCTGCGGTATCGACACGGCCTTGCGTATTCAGGCGGCCCGAAAAGTGACGTCCAAAAGGAAACACTAGATGCCTGGATACCTATCCGAATCAACGGTCTTGAACTTTGCATTGTTTAAATTGCAACGATTTTTTTCTCTTTATTTGTATCATTTGACATTTACGTATTTATAATATGAATACGTAAAAACATTTGTTTGATTTTCTCATTTGGTCCAAATCGGGCAAATACAATGCGTGCAAGTGAAAAAAAAAATCATTTTAGTTGCATTCCAACGATGCAAACATCAACGTCATGCATACATACATACATCGATATATATATATATATCAGAGTGGCCCAAATTTGAGCTCTATTTTTTTCCTGTTTCTCACTATCCAATCTCTTCTTCAAAGAAAAAAAAAATTGTCGCGAGATTTGCGTTCGTTAAAAAAATATTTAGAGGTCGCTCAAGCCTCCCAAGCGAGTGTCCATTAAAAAAAAAAAAAAAAAAACAATTTTTCCTCGTTTACTCCTCACCTATGAATTTGACGCTTTGTTATTTTTTAATTAAGGAGTAAGGCCACTGTAAATTTTTTTGAAAAATCGATTTTTTTATTGGCTTAAAAAATAGTTTAAACCCTCTAGTTGAAAAATAGTTTAAATCCTTTTAACTTCTTTTTTAAATTTTTTCCAATAAAAAACTATTCGCAAAACTTTAAACGCGTTTTTCTCGAAACATGGTTTTTCAAAATGGCACGCAGCATAACTCGAACAATTTTCATTTTTTTTACTTGAAATTTTAACCAGATGTGAACATTTACATTATCTTGAGAATGTCGATCGGAATTTTCAAGAACTTTATTTATTGATTTTTTATTAACAAAAAACTTGCCGTTTTTTTCGTCAAAAATCAATTTTTTTTTTTCAAACGCACGCCAAATCCACAAAAATTGATACTTTTTAAAATCCGATCGACATTCTCTAGCTATAGTCCTCTAGATTAATGGTTTTTTTTTGTTCTAGATTCAAAAGTGCACCAGTGGTGCTGCGTGCCGCGGAGCCCTGGAAGCAAAACATGTCCCGGGAAGATAGCTGTGGAACCGCCATTTTGTTTTTTTTTACTGTAAAAAAATGTTATAATAAAGTTTAATGTATGCCCGATAACACCATTAAAAGTTTTTTTTCAAATACCTTCAATTTCGGGAGCAAAAAATTAGTGAAAAAACCTTTTTTTTTGGGCCGTTACAGTGGCCTTACTCCTTAAGCTCGCGGAAGCTCTAGCCGGCCAATGAGTATTTAGTGGTCGCTCAAGAGCGTCGAAAATTCCAACTGTAGCGATTTTTTTTTCTTCTCACTCATGAATTTAACACTATGTAAAATTTTCAAAACAATTAAACCTTTTTTTCATTAGAAACGATTTTTTTTGTTCACCTCACACCTAACCCTATAAAACTGTGGACCTATAATTGCGTTTACGGACAAGAGCTTTAAAGAATTATTTTACGAGAACAAAGATTATAATTCTTGGGTTAGTAGCGTGAGGTAACTTTGAAAAATCTGTTTCTAAAGAAAAACGATTAATTGTTTTGAAAATTTTACAAAGCGTCAAATTTATGAGTGAAATGAATTTTTTTAAAATGGCGATAATTGGAAATTTCGAAGCTCTTCAGCGACCACTAAATATTCATTGACCAGTCGGAGCTTTCGCGAGGTTAATTTAAAAATTATAAAGCGTAAAATTCGTGGGTGAGAAGTAAACGAAAAAAAAAATCGATTTTTTAATGAAAATTTCCATTTTTGAGAGGCTTGAGCGACCTCTAAATATTTTTTGACCGCTCGCAGATTTCGTGACAATTTTTTTCCTCTCTAAAGAGGATAATTGGATGGTGTGAAAAAGGAAAAATAGAGCTTAAATTTGGGCCACTCTAATATATATATATATATATATATATATATATATATATATATATATATATATATATATATATATAAGAAAGGTTTATTTGAGGCCTATTATAATGCACACATGTTTCGCTCATCCGCTAGAAAACTGTCATAACACGAAAATGGTGTTTTCAGAAAAACGCATTTAAATTTTATTTCCCATTCGTGAGGATGGGAAATAAAATGCTGTTTTCAGAAAAACGCATTTACATTTTATTTCCCATTCCTGAGGATGGGAAATAAAATGCTATTCTCAGAAAAGCGCATTTTTATTTTATTTTCCATTCGTGAGGCTACTGTGACTCCAATATTTATCTAAATCAGCCTGTGATGTTTTTATTTATCGTAAAATTTATTAACCTTTTTGAGGGTTATGAATAATATGTAGGCAAATGCAATAAACGATTTTTCTGTGCCATGCCAGTTTTTCTTCGAGAATGAGGGATACAGTGTAATCCCACGAACATCCTAATTTTATTAACCTTCGATAAAAGGCGAGACAAAACAAATGGCAAGAATAAGGCTGTCGGATGACTCACGTGAGATATATGAGCGTGCTCGTTTGATTTTCCAATTTCCTGGGAACGAGTCCACTCCCTGATGCAAATATATACACCTCCTGAATCTGTCTCGTCCTCCCTCTCGCACTCTCTCTCTCTCTCTCTCTCTCTCTCTCTCTCTCTCTCTCTCTCTCTCTTCTTGCCTCTCTCGCTCGCACCTCGCTCTCCTTCATTCTCGTTTCTCGATCGGCAAATGATTAAGGCCAACGACAGCGTCCAACTGGCCTGCCTGTTACGACACTCAAATCTGACCGGCCTTCCCCGTATTCGACCGAGCAAAAAAAAAGGCAAGAAACGCGATTGATATTGATTTCTCGAATACCAGGGACGCCCGAGCGATTCTTTACCCGAGGCGAGTTTCACTTTCTCGCTCGTCGTCGAAAAGTCTGCACGGGCGCTTTGTATTATTTTTTCTGCTTCTTCTCGTTCGAATGGCGATGGTTGATTGCGAGGAGGATTTTTTTTCGATGACGTCTCGTGGATCTGGGATAGGAGGTATAAGTTGAAGCGAGTGCATTTTCGTCGATGAGTGCGCAACTGTTGTAGGCTGTACGGACACGATGATGAGCGAGCTTTCTAATTCTTTGGCCAAGAGAAATACACAGGTCGATCACCGAACGATATTGGCTATTGCTGTCCTTTTTCTTTGCCTGTCTGCTTGATGTATCTCTCTCTCTCTCTTTCTCTCTTTCTCTCTTTTCCTTTCTGCTCCACTCTCCTTCTCACGAACGTAATCAGAGTTGGCTAATACCAAACACAAATATTGAAACGAGACTCCCCGAGACTTCTCGTTTGCAAATCGAGCTTTGCTCTCTCTCTCTCTCTCTCTTCTCTATTTAGGTATCTCCTACTATTCGATGCTGACACACACTGTACGTATATACAGTCACGTCAATGCGCCTGATTGGCGTCGAAAGTTCAAATTCCGAGGGGCTTCGAGTCGAGACAAGAGTACAAGACGTTCGCCTCGTTTAGCGTAAAAAAATAAACATGTGTACAAAAAAAAAGATAAAAAAAATAGGAGATGGAGATTCGGGCGGTATTACGATACCTTTGGCCCCTGATTCTGACCACGCAGTCTTCACATTTGACCCAAAATAAGACTTTCTTCAAGAGTCGTAAAAATCGAAATTCGACCCTTAAGGGGGTAAACGGGAGTTTTTAAGTTTATACGAGACAAAAAATATTTTTTTGTCATTTTTGCTTGAAACTTGGTATATATACACTCCAATACAAGTAATTTAACATGGATTTCAGCCATTTCTAAAATTGAACCTTTAAGGGGGTTAAACGGGAGTGTTAAGGGCTGTATGAAAAAAAAACCTATTTTTCGACGAAATTTACTTGAAACTTACCAAATTTGATTTATACATAGCACTATACCGTGTTTTCCTCGCTGTTCGGTGCGTGTAGACAGTCCAGTAGTACTTTGAACTCCTTACGGGGTCTTCCCACTTTAGACGCTAAAAAAGGCTATTATCATGAATTTTTCAAATAGGTTTGTATTATAGGTATTGATATAAAAGTTGTTACACTTAATAACTACACTTTCGAAATACATAAGATAAATAAATTATTTATTTAAGTCACTATTTATAGACAAAAATTTATCATATCAAAAAAATTCGTGAAAATTGCATTTTTTAGCGTATAAAGTGAGAAGACCCCTTAACTGTGTATGCCACACATATGTGAGCATTAAAAAAACATCCAAACAAACTCAAACAAACCCAAACAAATCGAAACTTTAAAACCCCCGTTCCCCCCCTTAAGAGTCGAATTTCGATTGCTGCCATTTTTGAAAAAAAGTTGTCTTTTGGGTCAAATATGCAGGCTGCGCCGTCAGAATTAGAGGCCACAGATATCGTAATATCTCCGAGATTCGAATCGCCTCAATTTCTCTCTCTCTCTCTCTCTCCCTCTCTCTCTCTCTCTCTCTCTCGCTCTCTCTCTCTTGGTAATTTTTTATTACTAAATTCGAATTAATCTTCTGCTAATACTTCAAGTTTTATTAATACCACCAGATTATACTTTATTTCTATTTTCTTTAATCCGAACTCTGCACTTTTCTCGTGTATTCTTCCTAATTTGATGGACGTTCCCGGAGTAAATATATTAATCAATCAATTTCTGCCTCTCGCACTTTTCGGTCGCGCAACTTTTCTCTCTCGTACTTTTTTTCCGAATAAAAAAACGGTGAAAAACCCTCAGCCTTGCTCAAAGTTCATTTTCCGACCGTATATTTTCAACCTCTTTTTTTTTTAATACGAATAAAATTCGTTCGGCTCTGGGATTGATTAAAAAAATGGTCGGGAACGATTTAAAATGTATGGCATTGACGTTTGCATCGTTGGAACGCAACGAACGATTTATTTCCCTATTGGCCAACTTTTTGGCCACATTCTCGAAATCACTCGATCGTTTTAAAGAATCCGGATCAATGATCTGTAACCTGAAAACGAAAAAAAACGACTGGTTGATAATAAAATGGAATAAATGAAACGATAAAGAATTATCGTTGCGTTCCAACGATGCAAATGTTCACGCCGTTGAAGGGTGCCGAAACGGAGATAAAATGTCGATTTTTTTTTTTTTTTGGAGCAAATAAAATCGGGTGAAGGTGTCGAATCAGTGGACGAGTCGAATCACCGAATGGAAACCCATTGGCCATCGCGCTCTGAAGGCTCCGGTTTCACAATATCGCGAGGTTTAATTGACCGAGCGGCTCAAAGTGAGTCACCGTGGGTCGATATTGTGGATTAGAGAGAGAAAGAGAGAGAGAGAGAGAGAGAGAGAGAGAGAGAGAGAGAGAGGGTGAAAAATGTGAATATAAGCTTTTCACAGCATCAGGCCACCGCAACTTTTTGCACGTGAAAGCTCTCGTCCTGTACAAACTTTGCCTCTATTATGCATTTATTATGTATACATACACATACAACACGTGTATACAAATATACACCCACTCTAAAGCAAAAACATTACCTCGATGCACCGTTCAACATCCCGTGTACACCCGATTGTGCGGCTTTTAAATAACACACGTTCGCCACTTTTTATCCCCCTCGTGCTCGTCAATTTAGCAAAAAACAAACAAACAAGCTTCAAACACGATATAGAATTCCATCTATTTTTAATGGAAACTGTACACTAGACTGGCGCAAAAAAAATGAATTTTATGTTTTTACATTTTTGTCGAAAATGTTATTGAGAATGACAAAAAAAGAGTGCTGACCAAATTTTAGCCCTTTATATTAATATTTAGAGGTCCCTCGTCGCGATTTTCTATTTCTCATTCATTTAACACGGTAAAAGTTTTGTTTGCCGTTACTGAGCTTTATAACTCGCCTACGGGTAAACACACGGAAACGCCCAAATATATCGTTTATAGAAAATTTAACGTTCCACAAAAAAGGTCCTCGGCATTCATACGACAAATTGACTCGTTCAAATTTTATTCAACATTAAAGTTGAATTGATGATAAATTTCATGATTTTGTGAGATTTTTGGACTTTTGTGACAAAATTATTGATTTTTGTTGTTGTTTTTTTTTCTGATTCGTGTTGGAAAGTATTGTATCCTTTTAAAATTATTCCCTAGATATTGATTTATCATGTTATGGGAATTGAACTCGGTTTCAGAATAAATTTTTGTACTAATGTACTTTTAAATAACAATATATTTACATCTATTAGGAATTGTAGAAACTATCTGAGGAATAATATGAAAAGGATACGATACTTTTGAAGCTGAATCAGAAAAAAAATCAATATAATCGTTGTAGAAGTCCAAAAATCTCATAAAATCATGAAATTTATCATAGATTCAACTTTCGCGTCGAATAAAATTCGAACGAGTGAATTTATCGTATGAAGGCTAAGGCACACGTAGCTTGCCCCGATCAAAATATTTTTGCGTGCAATCTACGATGACAAAGCTCGGCTGCATTTTTTTAACTGCTAAAAGCTACGTCCCGATAAGACAAGTCCGTGGAACATTTGCATTCAATAATGAGTTAGTACCTGTAGAGGAAAAGTATTCCAATCTTTATTCAGATACATGTATTTTTATTTTATTTTTTTTCTTCAGTTTTCTGAGTTCCACCGTACCCTTGTGGGTTTTTGTTTATTACCCCTCAAACAAACCCTCGAAAATAAACTAGCATAAATACCATGCCCATGATATTGAAGTTTGCCTCTTTGGAATGCAAAGAAATTAGTTTTTTCATTCCAACATACTACATAGAGACATTCATGTAAATATACATTTTTATTCAAACACAATTATAAACAATTAATACGTATAAAAGATTACACACGCGGTACATCATGTTTCCCACGCATTATTGACTCAGAAATTTCCCGAGTTTTTCAGGTTTTCCACACAGTTTTTTGCAAATATTCTAGGTAGGTTGGGGTTGAATAAAGAACATAATATTTTTAAGATCAAATATATGAAAATATTGAATATTAAAATAATCTTAAAAAACTACCGAAATCCGAAAAATAATTTAAACACTATAAAGTAAAAAAAAAGACATGAGAAGCAAATACAGAACCTGTTCAGCAAGTACAGATCACGAAGAATAATGTAAATATAAAACAATATTTATTTTTATCATTTTCATTTTTTTCCAAATAGGTTTTATTTTTCGTAATTCTTAACTGCTTAACTTGAAGGACCACCGGAGCCGACCTCCGATCGCCCATGATATTGAAGTTCGCCTCGTTGGAATGCAAAGAAATTAGTTTTTTCATTCCAACATTCTCTCGCGGTTCGAAGCTTCTGGTAACCTTTTTTAAGATCCTCATTAGGGACCCACGTTCTAAATCTATCGAAAATTATTTTCCCCAACAATAAAAATGGAGAAAAAATAAATGAATGAAAATTTTCGTTTCCTTTCAACGATGCAAACTTCAGCATGACCGGCCATCCACCACTTGCGGTTTTTTATTCAGATATATAACCATATATACACATATTTATTTTTTAATATATCCATTAAAGTGGAATTTGGTTTGATGAGATCAAGATGTACTTTTGCTGTAACTACGAAATGAGGCCGATCTGTGGGTACGGGAATGTTATTTTACACAACGGATCTTCATCGAGATAAAGTAACGAGCCTGAAACTTCCGTTCGTGAGTTTTACGAGCACGTAGGAGCATATATTGTGCCTCTGTAAAGCCACAGACACACACACACATATATATATACACATATATATACATATATACATATATACATATATACATATGTATATATGTATATGTATATGTGTGTATATATATATATATATATATATATATATATATATATATATATATATATATATATACATACATACATACATACATACATACATACATACATACATACATACATACATACATACATACATATATATATATATATATATATATATATATATATATATATATATATATATTATATATGGGTCATTCCATGTCAAATCGACAAATTTTTTACCTGACCCCCTTTGATTTCGCTGAAAATTTTCTATCTTTTTCTACCCCCCGAAAGTTATTTTTCAGAATTTTTTCAAATTTTTTTTCCCGACTCAAAAAAAGTTATGAATTTTTGAAAAAAACCGCTCTTTTATTTTTAAATTGCCAGAACTTTTTCAAAAATTGACCGTTTGGGAACTTTTTTTTTTTTCAAAATTTTTGTTTTTAAATGTAGTTTTCGAAAAAAAATATGAAAACATTTTCAGAATCCCAGATATATGAAATATTTTAGTTTTTTTGAAAAAACCGTAATTTTCTCAAAGTCCGACCGTTTTTTTTTTGTTTTTTTTTTTGCTCTAAAAATACTTCAACTAATTCTGCAATGATCCCCGTTAATCAAAAGATGTGACGACAATCGCTTCTAATTTTTTTTCTTGATTATAAAAAAATTTTTGTTGAATTTTTGCTGATTTTATATAATTTTGTTATGAAATTTTTTTAATTTCCTCGTGAAACCTCAAAAGTTGAAAAATAAAATTTTATTGGAGAATTTCAAGTGATTATCGTCCAAGAAATTGTTATTTTAAAAAAAAAATAATTTTTTTCTCTCATTGACGTTATTTTTTTACTCTTATGGACGTTTTTTTTTGGTACTGAAATATGACAACTTCAAAAATACAATGGGTTTAAAAGTTACCTCCAGTTGATACAATGTGATAATTTAAGAGCTATCGATTGTCGGTAAAAAAGATATCATCTACATTTCATTTAAATAATATGGAGGTTATGTTTTCAGAATAATTACATTGTCGTTGTGTTCATCGTGTCACGTAGACTTACTATTGCTAAATAAAGTACCTATTATTTATCATAAAGTGCTGTTAATTTATATTTTGTTAACGAGTGATTACAATGCCGAAGTTTTTTGATCGATGTTGCAATCCATTCAATTTGGAGAAGCATAGAAAAAAAATATCCCTGCGAAATTTACCGGAGCATTTAGCAATTCGATACAATTTGTCGACTGATGAGCGAATATGTAGTTCATGTTATAAAAAAATGCTTCAGCCCTCTGTTGACAATACTTCTGATGAAAGTTAAATAAAAGATAATATAATTTGAACACATACAAAAAAATGTTTTTAATTTATTTAAAGATGTTAAGAGACGGTGAATTTATTTAAGAGTATGAAAAGTCCTTTTTTTTTACTTTTTTGAAAAAAAATAACAATTTCTTGGACGATAATCACTTGAAATTCTCCAATAAAATTTTATTTTTCAACTTTTGAGGTTTCACGAGGAAATAAAAAAAATTTCATAACAAAGTTATATAAAATCAGCAAAAATTCAACAAAATTTTTTTTATAATCAAGAAAAAAAATTAGAAGCGATTGTCGTCACATCTTTTGATTAACGGGGATCATTGCAGAATTAGTTGAAGTATTTTTAGAGCAAAAAAAAAACAAAAAAAAAACGGTCGGACTTTGAGAAAATTACGGTTTTTTCAAAAAAACTAAAATATTTCATATATCTGGGATTCTGAAAATGTTTTCATATTTTTTTTCGAAAACTACATTTAAAAACAAAAAATTTGAAAAAAAAAAAGTTCCCAAACGGTCAATTTTTGAAAAAGTTCTGGCAATTTAAAAATAAAAGAGCGGTTTTTTTCAAAAATTCATAACTTTTTTTGAGTCGGGAAAAAAAATTTGAAAAAATTCTGAAAAATAACTTTCGGGGGGTAGAAAAAGATAGAAAATTTTCAGCGAAATCAAAGGGGGTCAGGTAAAAAATTTGTCGATTTGACATGGAATGACCCATATATATATATGTAATTTAAGAACTATCATTTTAGGCCCGTTATATCTATGCAACGTGGGCTCTGAGCACACCTGGCTGTTTTCAGAACAGTCGTTAACATTTTTTCCTGCAGATCATTAATTTTCGGACCTGGACGGTCCTCGAAAGAACCTTTAGATAAAAAAAAACAGTCACATCAATCCAGAGGATATTTTGACGCCTTTGGAGTTTACGTAATGTTAAGTGCGAGGACAATGGGCCTTCTACGAGGACGGTCCTCGAAGTCGAACGTCCTCAGAATCACCGTTGCGCGGATATATACACATATATATAGCTTGACGAGATTAGACACCGTGCGGCTCTACGTTAGGAAATTGCCTCACCTTCATTTCCTTGCTGTCACAATTCTGAGCCACCTCCGCTCCCGGGTGTGAGATCCTCCCAACACTGAGCGCCTTTTTACGACCCTGACGTTTATTTTTCTTCCCTCCTGCTCGTCTAACCTAATGCCAGGCTGTAAAAAAAAACCCAGCACCTCCGGGAACTCCTCAAAACTCGTCCGCTACAATTTACACGCGAGTGATGTGTGACGAGTGAGGCAAAAAAAAACCTCCAGAAAAGGTCGGAGAAAAATGTCAATTAAAATTTGAATGTAATCGGTGATCTATGTAAATGTGCCAAGGACGAGTGGACACGCGCAATTTTATTTTTTTTCCTTCTTCTTCATTGCGAGTATTTTTTCTCGTTTGGTGAACGATCGCCGCGGCTCTCCGCGATTTCGAAACCTTCGCCTCGTTACGATGCTCGAAGGTCTACTCGCGATCGGCAAAACTCGGTCGACGGTTTTGTTTGGTGCGACGGATTCGGGACTTGAAAAACGATGGGAGGATTTAAAGGAATTGGTGGAAACATGGAAATTGGAGGGGAAAAAGCTCGGAGAGTTTATTCGAATTATTTATTTTCTCGCGATCTAATTAATATGATTTTTTTTAAATAAATTAAAGGAAACCTGAACAAACTTACCGAGTAGTTATGGAAAATATTTGATCGGGGGAAAAGGGGTCCTCGAAAAAAAAGCTCGATGAAATCGTCCAAATATTCTCGATATATTTTTTTTGTCATCTTAAGCCTTAGGCCACAGTAACGGGTATAAAATCATGTGCGAATTTAACAATTTTTTTTCGTATGAAAAAGTGATTCACTCGTAAAATTAATTCCACATGTATTTAGCATGAATGTCGCGCTGTTAGAATTTTTTTTTTTTTTTTCAATGTACAAAATGGCAAACTACTCGAAACTTTTCGAAACAGCATTTTCTAATTGACGTGAACAAATAACTTCAACAATTTTCACTCGATTTACTTCAAATTAAAAAGTTATGTTCCTCATTGCATTTCGCAGAGGAGTACGTACGGAATTTCCGATTAATCGAAAACTTTTCATTTTATGAGCAGTTTATGAGCAGTTATAACGAAATTTTTCACTGAAAATTCATTTCTTAAGTTCAAATACCTGCAACTTTTGAATAAAACAATATTTTTTAAATTCCGTACGTACTTCTCTAGGTATTCGAATGTAGATTGGTGAGAATTTTTGTTTTTTTGTTCGAGGTAAAAAATTGTGGATGCTAAATGTCGGGCCGCGGAGCGCCTAAAAAAAAGATAACAAAAGAAAATATTGGTAGTCGACCATTATGTACATCGAACAAAAAATATATATATATTTTCTAACAGCTTGATATTCATACTAAATAGATGTGTAATTAATTTAATGAGTGTATGACTTTTTGATACGAAAAAAATTGTTGAATTTGCACATGATTTTATACCCGTTACTGTGGCCTAAGTCCTTAATCATCATTATTATTTTCTGATTACCATCCAATTAACTACTATGATTTTTCGACAAACCAAAGCAAACCTAAACAAACTTACCGAGTAATTATAGAAAATAGTTAATCGGGGGAAAGAAGGTCCTCGAAAAAAAAGCTCAAAGAAATCGTCCAAACATTCTCGATATATTTTTTTTCATCATCATCACCATTATTATTATACCCAAACACAACCATTAGACGTTGAAGATTGCATCGTTGGAATGCAACGATTTTTTTCCTCTATTTCTCATTTATTTATTATTATCATTATCCAAAGCCAATTATTTGGTAAATTGAGATCGTAAATCTCTAATGAGGTTACGTAAAAACGTTTGATTGATTTTCACAGCCCAAATCAGCCGGGAAAAATTGGGACAATTAACAAAAAAAAAAAAAACATTGCGAAATTCAACATCGTATAATTTTTGGAATACGAGTTTTGTTAAAGTGTCGAAACGTGATGACGATTTTTTTTTTTATATTGGCTCCGAAGAGATTCACCGACGTGGTTTTATGAGACTGAAGTTTGCATCGTCGGAATGCAATGAAAATGAATACTTGTGAAATTCTCTTTATTTCATTCGGCAATTTTTGCCTACAAAATATCCTCAATTACTTTTTAAAACAATTATTCGATCTACAGCATAACTATGCAAAACAGGATTGTGCATATGAATAAAAATAGGGAAATGAAAATATGAAGAACTCTCGTTGCGTTACAACGATGCAAACTTCAACATCGTGTTGTTTTTCGATGCTGTCGAAGTTAACATCATTGGAATGCAACAAAAATTCTCTACATCTTCCATTTTCTTTTTCAAAATTATTATACAAAATATTTTTTGCAAATTTCAATCGTAGATCTTCGGAAAAAAGAAAGCTGATGAGAAAAATAATTGGCGATTTTGCAAAAATAAAATTGAGCCTGATGGAACAAGAATTTACTTTTCATTCCGACAAAAAGGAATTTTTTTTTCGCGCAAAGAAAAAAATACAAGAAAAAAACATTTCCCTTCATGCAAAAGTCGATCTTGGATTTTTCTTTCGGCGAATTTGTCGGTGCGGTAAATTGTGTTGGTAATTGATGTGGTCACGAGGCAAATCGCGATGTGACGAATCGTTTCACACGAGTTTGCTCGTATGACATCACGTCGTTTCGTCATTTATATGCAGTCTGACGAGAATGCCTGCAATGTCCTTTTTCTAGTCGTCTTCTATTCGAGTCCACGCCCGTTCGTCATCGCGACACACGCACCGTTATTATTGGCTCGTTACTCACAAACGCGGGTCTATCGCTGTCGATGATGCGCGGCATCCGTGACGTTTAGATTCGGCTTTCGCGTCACGCTCTTCACCAAATTCCACAAACTGAGACATGAGATGACGTGAGATACGCAAGTACCAAATGCACTTTACGAGCACACCCTGTGCCGGCGGGGTGGCGGCGAGGGGGGGGGGGGGGGGGGGGGGCACAATCCTCTCGGGTCAGAAAATAGAATCGGTTGGCCTGCGACGACGTTATTGATTGAGTAATACGCGTATACCATCATACTATCAAAACGTCGATAAAACGTATATTGAACTCGGAAAGACGTCTCTCTGATTTGATAAGAAAAAACAAACAAAAATATTCACGTTGTTGAAAGGTCAAAATGTATTTGATAAACATTTGTTATTTTTACAGATTCAATTTATTCCGATGGACTTTTTTTCTTCATTTTCAATGATCATACATACGAACGAAGATAAATGTAAAAAAAAATACGCGTAAAATAGAAGAAAATAATAAATAAAAAATAGATGGATATCGATAGAGTAAATTCATTCTTGGTTTTTTAATGCATTGTATTGTATGGAACAATTGAACCGTGTTATATTTTGTCATGATCGGTCTCGACAATATTTTTTTTGCATTTTTTTCGGACGCCTGTATTATTATTATTAACAATAATAATAACAAAATTACTATTGTTGGGGAGAATTCTTCTTGTTATGTCACGAGGCGTGAATAAAGATTTCAAATTAAAAAGGACGTATACAAATTAGAAAAAAAAATGTTCAACTCGACATTCTCTTTTCCCATTTTGCGAGTTATATTCCATTCTTGAAGAATTAAATCACATATTTGTCCTGATCCTGATTATTTTTTTTTCTTTATTGTCTCCGTGTGGAAATTTTTTTTTCTTTTTAAAAATGTAATTAGACGAAAATGAATAACAAATTACGTATAAAAAATGTATCCATATATTTTTTGTTCTTCCATGTAATGATAATAATGACAAAAATTATTTTTATTATATGAAAGTAAATTATTATTATTGTCTATGTTTATTGTGTTTGATTAATTTTCTTGCACGCAATTACTTGATTTTTTTACTAGATTTTGAAAAATGTCACTGTCGTATAGTATTCAATGCCCGTTTAATCTTGCAAATTGAGAATTGCACCGGACAAGTGTCTGCGTCATTTTCGCAAAATTTGACCAATGTGCCTAAGGATAATTACGGCACGTTAGTTAATTGAAAAAAAACCACCAGGAATTGGCAATAAATCGTACGATCAGGGGAAACGCGAGGAGCGATGATAATGCCAGTCGTAACGAAGTGTGCAGCTGTGTGTGCGGATGTTTTATTTTCGATGCGAGCAAGATCGAAGGATGCGAGAACGTCGTGGCGCCGATTGTCCACGGAAAATCATGAACTTCCGATGACATTTTGGCGCGGAATATTGAATATTTAAAAATAAGCGTGAAAAACTTTTCTTCTGTTGGACAAACGATAATTATAAATTCTCAACGTTATTTCCACGTAGTGCATCCGGTAATGGTCATATTTTCTCGACACTTCATTACAAGAGTGACGCGTCATTTGATTGTTTTGTCATTGGCGCGTGTAATAATTTAGCACTTCGATTAGTATTCATGAAAGTGACGGGAAAAAAAAAAAAAACTCGATGTCACTCGACGGACAATAACGGACGCGGGATCGGTGCGCGGCTCCGCTGACCTCGATCAATACTCGGATGGGTGACCGCTCAGCTTGCTTGCTTCCCGACTAACGAACGGGCGGCTGTTTCACCAAGTTTTATTTGGGTTTATTTTGTGGTATTTGGGTTGGTTGGGTTTGTTTTAGTGGCATTAGGTTTGCTCGTGTTTATTTTGGTGTATTTGGGTTTGTTGGTTTTAGTTGAGTTTATTTTGGTTTATCGACTCAAGTTTTTCGCAGTTTCCCTGTTCCCTTCCGCAATTGCGTCACAGTAGTGCACGCGAAATCGGAAGTGCCGACCTAATCAATCGTGCGATGATGAAGCTTTAAGGGGTTGGACCACTCCAGAGGCCGAAAAAATAGGGTTTTTGGGATTTTTTTTCAGAAAAACTACAAAATGAATCGAGATTACAAAAAAGGGTGTTTATCATACATATCAGTGACTGTACACAATAATTTTTTTGAAGCGATTAATTTAAAAATGGCGTCTGTGCAGCGTTTATCTCAAAACTGCATTTTTTAAGTTGGCCGGAAACACAACTCGGACAATTTTCAACCGATTCACTTGAAATGTTGAATATATCTTGGAAAATACATTGTCTATGGAAGTACGTAGGATTTTTTTTTATATTGCATAGTTCATTTGTTATTAAAAATTATCTGACGAAATTTTTCACTTTCCAAAAATTTGCCTAAAAAATCGTCAAATAATTGTTAATAACAAATGAACTATGCAATATTCAAAAAAATCCAACGTACTTCCATCGACAATGTATTTTTCAAGATATATTCAACATTTCAAGTCAATCGGTTGAAAATTGTCTCAGTAATTTTTCCGGCCAACTTAAGGTCGGGGTAAAGTATTAAAATTTTTTTTTTCATTTTTTTTTCCATTCTTTAAATGAATGCATAATATATCAAGAATATTGTGTTAAAATTTCAAGTCGATCGGAGTAAAATTGACGAAGTTATGAGTATTTGAGCGTCTATTGGTCCATGCCGTTCCCTTCTCTTCTGCGTTTTTCAAACCGTTTTTCTGAGACTTGTCATATTTGAAGTCCGTGTGCACGATAACTCAAAATCTACTGGACCAATCGCTTTGAAATTTTGCACAGTACTTCTTCACATAATTCACCAGGTATTGTCGAGAGCTTTTTTGTTTTTTTTAATGATTACTAATTTTTCAACAACAAATTAGCCGATTTTTTAGCGACAATCGGGTTTTTGGCTCCCAAGTGCTACGAAAAATCGAAAAATCGAAAAAAAAAAAAAATCCTCCCGTCATTACCTCGAGAAACATCTCCTTTAACAAATGCATTTTAATTTTTTTGTTTCAGATGATTCTGTTGCGAGTTATGGTGCACACCGCAAACCAACTTTTTTTCGAGGTGCCTCCGGGGTTTAATTTTCACTCGCTCAATTTTGAATATTTTGCAATGCAAATTTAGGAGAATGTTGTTCAAATGTTACTTTATTATATGTAAATTTTTCAATAAACGAACACTATTCGTTATGCCAAAAAAAAATCTTAAAAACATGCCTTTTTTTCGCCGAATTAACTTTCCCCCGCCGTTAAAAAAATGCAGTTTTGGAATAAACGCTGCACAGCCGCCATTTTGAAATTAATCTCTTCAAGAAAATTATCGTATACAGCCACTGATATGTATGATAAACGCCCTTTTTTGTAATCTCGATTTATTTTGTAGTTTTACTGAAAAAAAAATCCTTAAAAAGAGTATATTTGGGGCCTCCAGAGTAGCCTAAGGCCGTAATGAGCTCATAAAAGCCTGCGACGAAAACATTGTAAATTTAAAAAAAAAATCGTTTTAACTTGATAAGTGCTATCCCGACTTGTTTGGTCTTTCTCGGTCGCATGCGAGACTCTGGAATCTCTCGTTTGATATTCATACGATGCACCTAGCTGGCCGGGGTATTCGCGTCTCGCAATAGAGACTCGAAGTCTTCGTGCTCGTGTACGTACGAGCAATTGCACACATTTTCATTGCCAAGTGCCTAATCGGAGACGTCATAGCGAAGCAACGAAGGCCGCGCAACGCATTCACCACATTCTACCACTTTATGATCAATCTTTGGAGATCTCTGCCGATTTATTATTCATATATACTTCTCGTTCCACCCACCCCCCCCCCCCCAACCCGTCTCTCAGTCGACTTCTCTCATTCAAGATATCGAACTTTACGCACACTGTGAGTCATACTTTAACTATCGACATGGGTTGTGCATTGAAATCCGCAGTAATTCCGAACGATGATCAATTCCGAATGATGTAATGGCTCGTGCATTTCGCTGAGGCATCAAAAACATACCTGCAGGTATTTAAAAAAAGGTACATTAAAAGGAATGTTGGATGGCAACGTTATTTTATGGGCTTGAAGTTTGCATAGTTGGAACGCAATGAAAACATTTGTTTGCACATTTAGACTACGAAAATCACCGAACCGTTTTTCCTTGCATTGGGGATGTGTAAGTTAAATTCGCAAAAAAAGATTTTAGATAATAAGACGAGTAAAGAAAAACAAAGGAGAATTTTCAAACTTCAGCACCATGTTATTTTTCCGTTTGCTTCAACTGAATCACTAATTGTATCTTATTGAAAAATATATTTACAACCAAAGTTAGAAAGTTACTTTTCATTGAGGCGTTACCCCCACTTGTAGCGCAAAAAAAGGCCTTTTTCATTAATTTTTTTAAAGAAAACTACAAAACTTTTTTAATCGATCAATATACCATCTTAAAGAACACATCTTGAAGAACTTTCAGTAATTTTTTCATTGAAAAATATTACATTGTTTCGTGGCAAATGGCCGTCAATGAAATAATGTTTTTATATACACGGTTTGCGGTGACCAACATTGCGATGAAGTGGATCATCTGAAAAAAAAATGTGGATGGATTTAGTCAAGTATAAGTATAAACTAGTCTTTAATCGAAGGATTTTAAAAAATATTCATTTTTCACAAAATGGCGGACAGTCAAAGTTAATGGTTCGATTTTAACGAAAAAAAAACGGCCGTTTTTTGGCTATAAAACGGCCATTTTTTTCGAAAAAAAAAATCGAACGATTAAAGACTACATTTTTATGTATTAAATAAGCCTGCAAAATTTCAAGAAGATCGGTTCGTTAGTGTTCGAGTAATCTTGGTCACCGACTTCAGAAATGCCATTTTGAGAAAAACGCGTTTGAAGTTTCAATTTCCGGTCGTTTACACAACGGATTCTTCTCTTTTAACGCTCATATCTCAGTCAATTTTGTTCGGATCGACTTGAAATTTTCAGGACATATTCTTAGATACTTATACTTCAAAAAAATGCAATAAAAAAATCGATTTTTTCAACATCGCAAGTGGGGATAACCCCTTAAGATGTAATTCCATGGATGCCATGTCAATTGTTGGGTTTCTCAGTATTATCAATGGGCCACGATGAAAAATAATAATGGAGCCAATGGTGTTGAACTTTTCATCGTTGGAAGACAACGAAAATTCTGTTTTACATTTTATTTTCAATATTTTTATTATTATAGGCAATGTCTTTTTATAGATTTATCATGTAAATGGCTAAATAAATATCTGAAAAAATGGTTGGAGGACTTTTGTGGGCGAAATCTGGCAAAAGAAATTAAATTCGTTGCAGTCCAACGATGCAAATTTCAGCATCGTTGGAGTCATTGGTGTAGATACTTGAGTAAAACGTCTGTGCACCAGAGGATGAGAAGAATATTGGGTCGTCTATACTGGTAAGGTTTTCCATAGTTTCCCCGTACCCTTGACAAATGCGGTATAGCGAAGCTTAAGGCCTTAGGCCTTAGGTATAAAATTATGTGCGAATTTAACAATTTTTTTCGTATGAAAAAGTGATTCACTCATAAAATTAATTACACATCTATTTAGTATGAATATCAAGCTGTTAGAAAATATATATATATATATTTTTCGATGTACAAAATGGCCGACTACTTTCTTTTGTTATCTTTTTGGTCTACTATTTTCTTTTGTTATCTTTTTTTAGGCGCTCCGCGGCGTGACATTTAGCACTCACAATTTTTCACCTAGAACAAAAAACAAAAATTCTCGTCAATCTACATTAGAATACCTTGAGAATATTTGAACTTCAGAAATGAATTTTCAGTGAAAAATTTCGTTACAACTGCTCTTAAAATGAAAAGTTTTCGATTAATCAGAAATTCCGTACGTACTTCTCTGCAAAATGCAATTCGGAACATAACTTTTAAATTTGAAGTAAATCGAGTGAAAATTGTTAGTTATTCGTCACGCCAATTGGAAAAAAAAGGTGTTTCGAGAAGTTTCGAGTAGTCGGCCATTTCGTCCATCGAAAAATATATATATATATATTTTCTAACAGCTTGATATTCATACTAAATAGATGTGTAATTAATTTTATGAGTGAATCACTTTTTCATACTAAAAACAATTGTTAAATTCGCATATGATTTAATACCCGTTACTGTTGCCTAAGGCCTTAAGGAGGTTGGAGCGATTCAGTCGAGTCAATTGACGGTTTATTCATTTTTTTTCAATGAACCTCAAAAAAACGCATTCGATGTACAGATTTATTCTATATATGCTAATTTTTTTAAATATATAATTAAAGGGCAAAATTATGCATTTTAACATTTTTATTACGTAGAGTAGAAAAACTTTTGTGTTACTACCAACTTGAAAAAGCATAACATTATCGACGATTATTATGAAAAAACTACGACAACGAATGTTTTATACAATTCACAATGAAATTTTGAGTAATTCATAATTATGCCTATTCATATTTACGTCACGAGATTATTGGCCCATGTTTTACGATGGGCAAGATGAGGTTTTTTTTTTCTACATTTTCACAAAGCTTCAGTTTGCGTTAATCCGTTGTTAGAAATGGTTTATCTTGGTGCTAAATAACAACAAAAATTACATAACCTTTAATGTGAAAGTCTTGCCCATCTAACCGCACGTTAAATTACATACATTAAACTATTTTTTATCTCTGGTGTTTGGTGGTGAAAAAAGTTCAAAAAATTCGTATAGGCTCAGTATAGTGTAAACAATAACAAGTATTTTTTATTAAATTTAACCTTGGATTGTGGCCAACGCTCCAACCTCCTTAAGGCGGCTGTGGACGCAACGGAATGTTAGGTTGCATTAGCAAAGTGCAGGTAGGGAGTGGTAGGAAAAGCTTCAACTGGGAGGGGTAATAGGGACTCAGGATATTAATTCATTCGTCATGATATTGTGTATGATGATGATAATATTAATTATATTATCAGTGATTATGCAGTTTGAGGACTTTTCCGAAAAACGACGGACATTTCTTTTTGCCATGAGATGCTTTCATTGGTCAGTGACATTTTCCATTAATTCCATAAGTAATGGGGTTTTGAAGTTCCTTGTTAGTTTGTTTGGGTTGTTATTCAGGCCCCAAAAATTATCAACGTAGTACAATTGTTCATTTAAATATATTAGGTGTAGTAAAAAGAAATCCATTATTTTTGCATGAAATTGAAAGCAAAAATAAAGGATTTCTTTTTACTACACCTAATATTTAAAAATTACGTTTAGTGTCTTTGGGGGGGCTCCGCTCCCTCCAGCCCCGCTAGGGGATCTACCCCTTGTCCTCGCAGGGGGGTTGCACCCCCGGGAGACCGCCGGCCGCATCAGACACCTTCCCCATACAACACACAAAAAAGGGGGGGGGGCAGGGTGTATTTAGGGAGGCTCATTTTATAAATCCCCCGCTTCCCACATCCAATATACTTGTTCCGAAAATGTTCGAAAATACGCTCTTTTATATGGATCTGAAGTTTGCATCGTTGAAATGCATCGAAAATTCTTTTCAATTTCTCATTTTCGTGAATATCCAAAATCGTACTCTGCAAATTTCTTACAAATCACTGAATAAGAATCAAAAAAAAAATGTTTGCAAAATTTTCAAAGCTCAAATCTGCCAACGGAAATTTGGGAAATTAAAAAAAATATAGTTTCATTGCACTCCAACGATTCAAACTTCAACCCCATTTTTTCATAACGTGTATTCGTGAACTTCAAAACCCTATATCTTTCTATGGGAGGGAGACCGCCGCGATTTATTTTCGGCACTGCATTTAAAAAGGCCTTCTTTATAAATGTCCCCACCCCCCACCCCCAATATAGACGTCGAAATATTAAAAAGTGCCGAAATTTATTACGTGTTTCCGCGAACTTCAAAACCCCATAACTTATGGAATTGATGGAAAGTGTCAGCCTCCCCCGACGGCATATCACTCGATATAATGGAATAAACAAGTTCACGGTGAAAAGAAAAATGTTCCCGTCCTTTCTCGGAAAAGTCCTCAAACTGTATAATCACCACATTATGTAATAATAATAATAATAATAATAATAATACATACATACATACTTTTATATTTTATGTACACTTATCATTATGAGATAAATAATGATAACATAATAATAGTAATAGCAATACTGAAATAAATATGATCAATATAAATAAATACTTATTACATATTATGTACACTTAATATCCATTATATATAAAATACGTAATAATAATAACAATAACGACCCACTTCCCCAATAAGTAATTAAAATAATACCATTTTTTCTCGAAAAACTGCACAAAAATGAATACATGCAAATATATGAATATGCAATAGAAAAAAAACGAAGAAAAAACTTTAAAATTCTAAATTAACGTCGAGTATTCGAATTGTTAATTGTTCATTGTTCCACTTTTAATTTGCGCAATTGCGAATAGCCGTGGGAGCGAGCATCGCTGCGTGTATTCCATCTCGTATGGAATAAACGAAGTGGCAGAGGAGTTGACGCAAACCCGGAGAATGACGTGTGCTTGAGCTTCTTTTCTATTCTGGATTATATGATGGAACACACACACACATACACATTATAGATTGTGAATTTAACCCTAATCATGATTGCCCAGGTAGGAAATCCAAAGGCTGACGATGGAAACAAGCTTGTGCGAGCCTTGTTTCACCGAGCCTGAGTGAGACAGACCTGGGCCAGGTTTCTTTGCATCGTTTGGAGCAGCCTGGAACCAAGACTGGCTGCTTAGCCTAAACTCAGGGTTATTTCAAGCTTTATTCAGCCGGTGAATTTTAAGGCTAAAAAATCAAGGCTGGATACAGGCTTGTTTCAGGGTGTGATAAAAAAAATAAGTTACAAAATAAATATTTTTTCTGTACTTTTATGAAAAAAAAAATTTAGCAATAAATGCGAGAACATTTTGAAATTGTGTATCTGCACAAAAAAATTACGCTACTGACATTTTACTTCATCCTCTATCTTAATTTTCTAAATCAATTTCACGCAATAAACATTCTTTACAAATTTATTAAATTTACCTCAATCTAGAATATAGAAAACTAAAAACAGGCCTCATATAGCCTCGAGAAGAGTTTGGGATAAGCCTGGTCATAAATGATCGTGAAGGCTTCATTAAGGCTCGTTTTGTGCCTTGTTGTTTCGTCTTTTCAGGCTTAGTACAGGCTTTTCTACCAGCCTTTGGTCAAGCCTGTGTGCGTGAGCCTGAAACCGCGTTATCATTCAGAGGTTCAGCTAGGCCTGAAATCAGGCTGATGCTGAGCCTGAATTAAAAAATGTGAGCCTTGTTTCAGAGCTTGGCGAGCCCTTTTTTCATCGTCAATTCCTATCTGGGTGGTCCTCAACTCCGACAGTTGTCATAACTCCAACTTAAATTCTTCCTCTTGATCTTCTTATAAGAGTGATCGAATAAATCCAACAGCGGCCGAGAAAAAAAATCCTAAAAGCGGAGGATTCGTGAAATGCGAAGGTGGTTACGTAGGGTTCTGGCACTTTTTTTTGGAATTTCAGTCGATTTTTACGACCCCCCAGTGTGTAACTCACGACACACGTCGTGCCGCGAACCAGTCGACGAAGACGACGAGGCCGTGGTACAGCATTATCGAGGTACGATTGTTTGACGCGTACCATAATTACTTCATTGTACAGCCGGCTCGTACGTGGAGGCCGAGAGTCCTCTGGTGGCTGCGTAGAGGAGAGAGTCGAGGATTTGTAAACGACGTCTGTCGATACACGTCTCTCTTCGTTCTCCTCTCTCTCTCGCTCTCTCTCTCTCTCTCTCTCTCTCTCTCTCTCTCTCTCTCTCTCTCTCTCTCTCTCTCTCTCTCTCTCTCTCTCTCTCTCTCTCTCCCCCTTCCTCCCTCCCTCTCCATTTCTCCAACATATGGAATCTCTTCGAAACCTCGACTCGGGTTGCATCCGAGTGAAAACTGCACTACGAGAAAATTGAGAAAGAACATGTGAATGGGCCTCAATCCATTTCTACCGAGATCGCCATGAAAAATTACACACACACACATACACACACACACACAAACATCAACCCTCATGAGAAAAGGTTTTATATACGGTTCGCGAGATTTGGATGACGCGATGAAAAAAAGTATCAAAAAAACTGAGACAAAAGAAGTTATACTTCGACGCAGGTCTCTACATCAACCCACCGTACTTACGTACAAACTGACTAAAAGAGAACAAACTTTGACTCGACTCGTCGCAGTTTTAGCGGGGAGAATTTGCGAAGCTCCCTCAACGGAAGAAAAAATTCTCGCTACGTTTTGTGAACTCAATTGATCGAATGATCTCAAAAAAGGAAAACAATGATCGTGATAATAATATTAATCATAATAATAATCATAATAATAATCGTAGAAGAAGAAAACGGAAAAAAGAACCTCTGCGAGGGAAATAAAATAAAAATATAAAAGTGCGATGGTGGAATGAAGTTAATGAAGCATAACCTATCCAGCATGCTACACCGGATTTATCCCGAGTTAATGTACAGACAACGTTGTCAAGCTCCGAAATAAATTTGCCTCTTTTCATCTATATACATATAAATTTCAAGAATTAGGCGACAAAAATTACAATTTCTTTACTTCCTCACACACACACACACACACACACACACACACACACACACACACACACACACACACACACACACACACACACACACACACGCACGCACACGCACACGCACACGCACGCACGCGCGCGCGCGCGCGCACACACACACACACACACACACACACACACACACACACACCCTTGCGTCAATTTGCATTATATAATCGATTCGACCCGTTTCACAGGGGTGGCGAAAACTCTCATGGATCGGAAACGCGGGAAAACGGGACCAAACAGATCTCGAGAGCAAAAGACGAGACTTCAATACAGAGGGCGAAGACGGTTTGCTCAGGAACGGGGGGGGGAAGGGGGGTGATAGAGATTCAATGTGGACAGAAGCGTAGAAACGAGAACGCGAGAGTACCGAAGAGGTTTTCTCAGACGGCGCCAGTATCGAGTATCGAAGCATTTGTACAGGAACCCACGTATACGCCCCCGCACACTAGCGGAACGAAATAAAATGTGCAGGAGACGGACGGACGTGAAGACATGTGCAGCCGTCTATAGATATAGGCACCTTGTGCGGGGAGGATCGTCCGTCACGAAAGAGGATAAAAATGGAGGGTAAGGACAGCGAGAGGGAGGAAATTGGCAGGGGGGGAATCCTTAGAGGATACGTCGAGGGACTCGGGAGCGTGACGCAGGGGATAAAAAAGAGGGTTTCATCGGGAACACAGGAAGGCGAGCAAACGAGAGAGACGGAGAGATGGGAGAACGACGGATGCTCAGGAGGCAAACGTTTCAGATGAGATGGGTCGATCTTCCTTCCTTGATGCCGTATCAGACTGTCAAGCAGACAAGGTATAGCCTCCCTTCTCGATTCTCATCAGCAGATTTATTGCGTGCCGTATATGGGTATACATGAGGAACGGTGGTTTCTAGGACATTCAACTTCAGGGACCCTCCATGGGATATCAATATACAGGGTGATTCGCAACCATTAGGGTTCCCTTGCTGAGAATATAGGGTGTGTCGTTGGAGGGAAAATACGTTTTTTTTTCTCGAGGTATAAAATCATGTGCGAGTTTGAAAATTTATTTTCGTACGAAAAAGTGATTCACTCGTAAAATTAATTACACGTCTTGGTATGAATATCAAGCTGTTAGAATTTTTTTTTTCGACGTACAAAATGGCCGACTACTCGAAACTTCTCGAAACAGCTTTTTTCCAATTGGCGTGACAAATAACTGCAACCATTTTCACTCGATTTACTTCAAATTTAAATGTTGCGTTCCTAATTGCATTTCGCAGAGAAGTACGTACGGAATTTCCGATTAATCGAAAACATTTCATTTTATGAGCAGTTATAACGAAATTTTTCACTGATAATTAAATTCTTAAGTTTAAATACGTACAACTTTCGAATAAAACAGTATTTTTTTAATTCCGTGCGTACTTCTCTAGGTATTCTAATTTAGATTGACGAGAATTTGTGTTTTTTGTTCTGGGTAAAAAATTGTGGACGCTAAGCACAGACGAACGAAAAGATAAAAGAAAATATTAGTAGTCGGCCATTTTGTACATCGAAAAAAATATATATATATTTTCTAACAGCTTGGATATTCATACTAAACAGATGTGTAATTAATTTTATGAGTTTATGACTTTTCCATACGAAAAAAATTGTTCAATTTGCACTCGATTTTATACCCGTTACTGTGGCCTAACGCCTTAAGGGGGCCAGTCCACTTTGAAAATGTCAAAAAATCGAAAGCAAGCAAGACTTGAAGAAATTTACGATGATGACCAAGCAGAAGGGATTTTGTACGGTGCAGGAATTGCCGATTGAGTTTAGTTAACAGTTTTTCATAGTACAAACTTCAAACGCGTTTTTCTCGAAACAACGTTTTCAAAATCTAGCTCCATCGTATCTCTAAAACTGATAAACCGATACTCTTGCAATTTGAACCACACATTGTAAACATGATTCGCAACAAAATGACCCTCGATGGTTTTCAAATTTGGATTTTTACTCTTTTTTTTGCGAAAAACTGCGACAAAACGCATTTTTTAAAACTTTTTTCGTTTTTCGTCTGCCATTTTTATATTTTTTGATTAAACTTTATATCCAAGGGTCATTTTGTAGCTGGTGTCATACTGAATCTAATGGACTTTGATTTTATTGTTTCAGACAAGCCGTTGCCGAGTTGTGATGGAGCTACCTAGCCCACCTATTTTTAAGGCGTTACGTTAAACTATAGTTTTTGTACTTAAAAATGAATGAAAATTAATTACAATTTTTAAAATGTATTTCAAGACTTTTTTTCAAGCCCAACAGCTTTGATATTCATATCTTCTAAGAAATCTTCAAAAAAAGTCGCGAATATAGGCTTTTTCGTGGCTCCAAAGTGGACTGGCCCCTTAAGAAATTAAAATGTCAAGTTATTTTCAGACACCTAATATATATATATATATATATATATATATATATATATATATATATATATATACACACACACACACATATTAGGGTGGCCTTTGATATGGGTAAAAAAAAAAAATTGATCGCGCCGCCCTCCAAAACGGTTCCAAACAATTTTAAAAAAAACCTACGCCAAGCCCCAGATATGTCCGTTAAGAGGAAGGCGTGCCTGTAAGCATGAACTTAAATTTAAATATCAATTTTTCTTCATGATTGGAGAAATTTCGATTTTTTAAATCTAGTCTATTTGTCAATTTTTCAACACGATATTTCTGTGGTTTAAATAAAAAATTCGTATTGAACGAAACAGTATCGATATCTTAAGTGTACATTTTTTAAATGTTATGTTTTTTCCGACCAATTGGGTGACTTGTGCGAATAAATAATTTCTTTCTTTTCACTAAAACGAACAAGCTCGCCATGTTTAAAATGTCCCTATGCATTTTTGGCAAAGTAGTTTTCAAATACGTTTTTTATCCATAGCACTGGAAGTCTGATCTCAGTGAAATATTAATTTCTTTATATCTTAGCACGCAAGGAATATTTCTAAAAAAAATTAAAAAAAAAAAAACAATTCTGGCCAATCCGGAAGTTCGATGTGAATGGTTTATCGTGAATTTATATCCTTCGTACTTAATAGATTTTTCTGACAAGATGCAAATCTAAAGTTTGATTTCGATGTGATTAAAAGTGTTCGACAGCAGCTAAATCGAACTATTGTTCCAAAATAATACGATGGTAAAACTGAACGCTCATCAAATCTAGTATGGAGGACCTTATTGTTTGATCTGTATATTGAAGAATACCAATATACAATAGCTTCGGAAAGTGAAAAAAAAAAAATTGACAAATAAACTAGATTTATAAAATCGAAATTTCTCCAATCATGAAGAAAAATTGATATTTAAATTTAAGTTCGTGCTTACAGGCACGCCTTTCTCTTAAGGGGTTACCGCCACTTGCGATTTTGAAAAAATCGATTTTTTTTTATTGCATTTTTTTGAAGTATAAGTATCTGAGAATATGTCCTGAAAATTTCAAGTCGATCCGAACAAAATTGACTGAGATATGAGCGTTGAAAGAGAAGAATCCGTTGTGTAAACGACCGGAAATTGAAACTTTAAACGCGTTTTTCTCAAAATGGCATTTCTGAAGTCGGTGACCAAGATTACTCGAACACTAATGAACCGATCTTCTTGAAATTTTGCAGGCTTATTTAATACATAAAAATGTAGTCTTTAATCGTTCGATTTTTTTTTTTCGAAAAAAATGGCCGTTTTATAGCCAAAAAACGGCCGTTTTTTTTCGTTACAATCGAACCATTAACTTTGACTGTCCGCCATTTTGTGAAAAATGAATATTTTTTAAAATCCTTCGATCAAAGACTAGTTTATACTTATATTTGACTAAATCCATCCGCATTTTTTTTTCAGATGATCCACTTCGCCGCAATGTTGGTCACCGCAAACCGTGTATATAAAAACATTATTTCATTGACGGCCATTTGCCACTAAACAATGTAATATTTTTCAATAAAAAAGTTACTGAAATTTCTTCAAGATGTGTTCTTTAAGATGGTATATTGATCGATTAAAAAAAGTTTTGTAGTTTTCTTTAAAAAAATTCATGAAAAGTGGGTAACGCCTTAACGGACAGTGCTGGGGCTTCGCGTAGATTTTTTTCATTATTTGGAACCGTCTTGGAGGGCGGCGCGATCAATTTTTTTTTTACCCATATCAAGGGCCACCCTAATATATATATACATTAAAAGATAAAAATGGAAAGATTTACAACTACTCCATATATTTATAACTCACTGGAAAGAGTTTTTATTTTTAACTTTTTTCCATCATGAACGGAGGGGCTCGACTTCCGCTTCGATAAAAACCTTATCTATACGCACGTAAAGAACTGCCCTTTCAGTTTAGTCTGTCGATTCGACGAGTTTCTCTCTCTCTCTCTCTCTCTCTCTCTCTCTCTCTCTCTCTCTCTCTCTCTCTCTCTCTCTCTCTCTGATCTGCTCGTTCGTTCGAAGCCCGCGCTATCTGCATGCGGGCCTCGATTAGATCCACGAGCGGGAGGCCCGCTCCTCTTCTCATCAGAATGCTAACGAGAGATGGTAATCTCAAAAGGCGAGCTCTGGTATAGGCATATAGGACGATCGGAAAGTTATTTCGGAGACCCCTCTGATCCCGGTTAAAAGTTTACGCAGCGAGCACACACGCAGCGCGGAATTGTCGTCTCGCGGGGACGGAGTTGAAATTACGTCACGGGAATTTTCGTCATCCGCCGCGCGGTTCATCGACTTGTATCGTTGATGTGAGATCGATGGGAACATTGTATCCGGAGAGCGAACGAAATCGACTTGTAATCTCGACTTTAGCGCAATTGCGTCGATCACCGTTGAACAAAAAAGGTAGGGAAGGGGAGGGAGGAGGGAAAAAACGATGTATAATCTGGATGTAATTATTTTTACACAAATCACAGTTATTCGATTTTTTCGTTTAAATGGCGACGGAAGCCCGTGCGTCTTGTAAAGAGCTGTAATCTGGTGAGGGACCTGCATAAGCCTAGCTGTTGAAAAATACGATGTTTCATTTTTGCAATGTTTTCTAGCCTAGGGCCTCAACTTCAATTTGGAACAAAGATCTTCAAAAAATTCTAAAAATTTACCAAGTTACGACGATTTTTGTGAAGACTCAGGGCGAACCGCTCTGCTGCGATTTGCACTTTTTTCTTTTGCGTTTCTCTCGAACACTGTGTTTTACGAAACGGTGCAAGTCGATGGTGTTGAAGTTGGCATCGTTGGAGTGCAACGAAAATTCTTCTCGATTTGTTCGTTTCTCTATTTTTATTATCATCCAGAATTTTTTTTGTTGCATTTTTAGTTATAAATTTGTAATAACGATTTTCCAATATGTTGCAGCGACTTTCGTAGCCCAAACGTGCGAAAAAACGGGGATACGAATAACGTATATTATCGATGCATTTCAACGATGCAATCTTCAATGCCATGTAAGTCGTATCTCAAGATCTGTTCGTCCGAATCGCTTCAAAATCCGACAGAGCATAGTTTACAACAGTTTCCATCGTATGACCGGATGATTGTTCGATATGTTTATCCGTTTGTTGCTAACAAATATCTAAAGTTGTTTTATTCGTCGAAAATTGAACGTTTTTTTTCTCTACAGCCTGCCATTCTCGCAATTTTGAACACTTCAAAAAAGTATCAGGTCATACGAAAGTTCAATTATCATCCTAAAAGTACATTTTTCATTTTTCGTTTCAGGTGAGCCAGTTGCGAGAACCACTTGCACCGATCAGCCGTGCAGGGACGGCGGCCCTGTCTTTAAACAATAACAACTCCATTGTTGATCAATATTTCTCAATATAAAAAAAGTATAAACTTCGCAAGACTATGTATCAACTGTGTGTAAAATCCCCACTTCGTTGCCCCGATCCTCTCATCATAAAAAAATATTGAAAATCGACTTGACGTTCAGGCCCCATCTCATGCAGACTCCCTTAGGTCAGCCTGAAGAATCTTCAACCGGGTCTGTCAACTATTAATTGATTGTCCAAGTTTACTCAAGTGTCACAATGAACAATGAATTGTCCGTGCAAATCGAATGGGCAATACAAAAACTAGACTTGAGCTAATCTTTTCATCATAGAAAAATATTGAAAAGCGACCTGCCGTTTAGGCCCCACTTCACGCAGACCAAGCAGATCGAATGGGCAAGAAAAAAAGTAGACTTGCACTGAGAGAAAAGCCTATGGTATTTACCACAAACGCCTATGGTGAAAGACCTGATAGTAAAATTCGTTATAGTTTATTGACACCGCAATCATAATATAGTTAACACGAATATAAGCGAAAAGTATACCTAAACATGCCATTTGGGTGGCGTGTTTGACCATCTATCATCCCCGAAATGATTATTCACTATAGTAAAAGGCTTGACAATATAGGTGTGGTTAATTCACTGCTATGACAAAATCGGCGTACAAATACTAATATTGTATACTGTACGTTAAGTTTTGTTCAGTCAAACTTCTACTATTCTTTTCAAGCTTGTACAATTCACATGGTTAACGTTAACGTTTTTCGAGTATAATTTGTTAGAAGACCTTACGAAAAGTGACTGATCGACAAAAATTATAGTAAAGTTTACTTACAGCGAAGGCGTAAATCATTTGCAGTTCGAGCAGCCGCAGCTTAATTAGTTTTAAGAACTACGCATGTCTCACAAACTGTTACATAGTATGTTTGTTGCATTGCAAAAATAGGATATCAGTTCAACCCTTCTTCATGTAGTTCGCCTTCTGTTCTCGTGAGACACACTTTACTATGCATTTAGCAGGTCGTATCGTACAATATGGTAAAAATCACTATTATATGGTACAAAACTATTGCGAAGCGCCAAAAATCCATTTAAACAGTGACTTATATTATAAAAAAAAATAACTGTGCAAAAGTTCACCTAAATCGCAGGTAACAGCTATTCGGAAGTACAGCCGGGATTACATTTGTCTCTCATGCCATATCTGTGGTAAAGATGCCAAATGTACTCGGCAGCGTAGTGGCAGCGTGCATAGGATAGAAGGTAGGCATTTGGGTTCTAGGTTCGATTCCGATTAGGCGAAATATTTTCTTCGAAATAAATCATTGCAGGAGGTTAGGAAATGGCGAATTATAATAAAAATCATCGAGGTAGAAGTCTCAGTTGCGTATTTTATTTTGGATTTATGAAATATTCTATGCATTTAGTACACGGGCATCGACGTCATGTACCAACACTTGAATAACACACGAAATACACATATAGCAGGTCGTATCTTATAATATGGTACAAAACACTATAAACATCGTCGCAAATCACAGGCAACATTTTTCATCAATGTATACATAGTTCACTATTAGAATCTAGGGGAAGTAGATTTAACATATATGCATAATTCATGCAACTGCAAAAATATCAATAAGCAGTACTATACTTTTGGCAGTAACTATGGTTATAAATGATTATTATCCCCTCAGGGAAATATAAGATATAGTTCAAATATGATGGTATTGAAGTTTGCATCGTTGGAACGCAAAGAACGTTTCATTTTACATTTTACTTTCCATATTTTTATTATTTGTAGGCGATCTTTTTTTAATAGATTTATAATGTAGATCGCTAAATAAAAATCTTGAAAAATAGTCGAAGGACTGTTGTAGGTGCGGATTATGCCAAAATAAATTTAATTCGTTGCAGTCCAACGATGCAAACATCAGCATCGTTCAAATATGGTTGAGAACGCCATACATTTCTAGACTTGAGCTAGACTTGAGCTAGAGCAAATCGAATGGGCAAGAAGCAAAAACTAGACTTGAGCCAGAGTAAATCGAATGGGCAAGAAAATAACTAGACTTGAGCTAGAGCAAATCGAATGGGCAAAAACTAGACTTAAGGGGTAAGGGCACAGTTGAATTTTCAAAAATCGATTTTTTTTCGCTAAAACGGTGCTTCATCTCATACGAATAAGTTACTTTTCGATTTACAGCAAGAAAACCTTTTTTTCGCCGACTTTGAGCGTATAACGTAAGCCCACCTCTGGCACAGCCATAGAGTACCTAAAACTTTAAACGCGTTTTTCTCGAAACAGTTTTTTTCCAATTGGCGTGACAAATAACTTCAACTATTTTCACTCGATTTACTTCAAATTTAAAAGTTATGTTCCTAATTGCATTTCGCAGAGAAGTACGTACGGAATTTCTGATTAATCGAAAACTTTTCATTTTATGAGCAGTTTTGTACGAAGTTTTTCACTGAAAATTCATTCAAATACCTACAACTCAATTCAAATCCCTACAACTTTTGCATAAAACAATATTTGTTTAATTCCGTATGTACTTCTCTAGGTATTCTAATACAAATTGACGAGAATTTTTGTTTTTTGTTCTAGGTAAAAATTTGTGGAAGCTAAATGTCACGCCGTGGAGCGCCTAAAAAAAGATAACGAAAGAAAATATTAGTAGTCGGCCATTTTTTACAACGAAAAAAAAATATATATTTTTTCTAACAGCATGATATTCATACTAAATAGATGTGTAATTAATTCTATGAGTGAATCACTTTTTCATACGAAAAAAAAAATTGTTAAATTCGCACATGATTTTATACCCATTACTGTGGCCTAACCCCTCAAGCCAGAGCAAATCGAATGGGCAAGAAAACAAACAAGACTTCAGCTAAAGAGCTGAAATTTCGGCCGATTTTTTTAACCCCCAAGACGTTCGAAAGGATCGAGTTTTTTTTCCCGACACACCCTTAAATATACATGAACATACAAACACACAGCGACGTCTACGTTAACCGGGGTAAATCTTATTGATTCCGCGAGTTGGCGCCACCGTCCTCGAGGTCGCGATTGTTCCGCGAGGCGCACCTCGTGCGCATTCTCCCTTTCGGTCTTTCCTCCTCGTCCCTTCCGCCCGGCGCGGCCAGCCCCAACCACCCCCAGGTCCCTCTCGCGTCGTCGTATCCTCTCGTGCACGCCGTGCACGCCCGGCCGACCTCCTCGCGCACCGCGTCGTCCTCTGGGGAAAGTTGGGGTGGGGCAAGCGCAGGGGGGGGCTGGCTGGTTTGCGCGTTCCAGGGGGCCGAGGGAATGCACATCGTAGGGTTGCAGGCGGCCGGAGCGGCGACGGGAGAAAAAGATGGTGGCGGTGGTCGCGCGAGGGGCGCAGGAGCGACCTCCGGCGCGCTTTCAAGCTCGCGACGCGGCAGCGATCCCCTCACGGGCGGCGCGACATGCAACTGGCGTCACTATTGTCCCGTTGAGATGAAGAGCGAGAGAGAGAGAGAGAGACAACTTGGACGCCGCCAAACCGCCTCGTAACAGCCTTCTGCTTATCGTCGAGACTCGTTCCTGAGAGAAACGCAACTTTGATGGACACCGAGAGGAAGAAAGGGTAAGAGGGTGGAAGGGCTTCCATGGAGGGAGGGAGGATCGACCTAGAATGTGGTGTAACCTGGCTTCGTGACCGGGATCACCCTGGATCTATAACACACCAGTCTCTCTCTCTCTCTCTCTCTCTCTCTCTCTCTCTCTCTCTCTCTCTCTCTCTCTCTCTCTTCCGGTTCTGCCCTTCGCTCACACAACGTGTACATTGGCGAACGTCAAATTAGGATGAATAAACACGAGCCTTTCCGGATCAAGAGAACTTTCCACCCAGTTGCCCGGAAAAATGGGTCATCCTTGAGGCGCTACATCAGAGTGGAAAAAATGTTTGACTGACTTTTCTTTTAAAGGCTCGGTGCTGATGTTTGCATCGTTGGGACGCAACGAACATTCTTTTTTCTTCTTTCCTTTTCATTGTTATCGAAAATATTTTCTTGCCACCTTGTTTTCTGCTTTCGATCCTGGAAAACGTTTGAGTGAGGTATGTAGCCCAGATACTCAAAAATCATGCATCGGTGATGTGATGAGAATTAATTTTCGGTGCGTTCCAACGATGGAAGTTTCAACACCACTTCAAGTGACGTATAAATGTCAGAACAATAATGTGCAAAAGGAATTATAGGCGATTTTTTTTTTTTTTAATATTTTTTGCTTTTGGAGGTTTTTTTGGGAAGCGCCTCCGAGCGCTTGGAAAAACACGAAATAGCCTAGAGGGTAGGAGTAGCAAATTGGAGTCGTTCAGTCCAGTACGCGCAGAATTTAAATGAGAGCTTTCATTCTGTCGTGTCGACGATTGCTGCCAAATCAGTTTTGACACGTATACGCGTTTGAAATCGGGAGAACGCATTATTTGGACAGTTTTCTTTCGATTGAGTTGGAATTTTAATTGTAGCTTCTTACATGGATTCTCTGAGGATTTCTCCGAAATTTTTCACTTTCCAAAAATTTGCCTAAGAAATCGTCAGATAATTGTTAATAACAAATAAACTATGCAATGTAAAAAAAAATCCTACGTACTTCCATAAACAATGTATTTTCCAAGATGCATTCAACATTTCAAGTGAATCGGTTGAAAATTGTCTGAGTTATGTATCCGGCTAACTTGAAAAATGCATTTTTGAGATAAACGCTGCACAGCCACCATTTTGAAATTAATCGCTTCAAAAAAACTATTGTATACAGTCACTGATATGTATGATAAACACCCTTTTTGTAATCTCGATTAATTTTGTAGTTTTGCTGAAAAAAAAAATTCCCAAAAAGCCTATTTTTTCAGCCTCTAGAGTGACCTAAGCCCTTAATGTAAATGAAACTTTTTTTTAGATGCTAATCTATAAGTATTGGCGTCCTCCAGCGGAACGCCTAAAAACAATCTTAGTGTAGCTACAACTGAGACGCTATTTTGTATTTTCTTTTTTCATAAAAGTATTTTGTGTTGTGTACGTCAAGACATGTAGAATAAACCCTTCAAACGTCATTTTGATTGCTTTTTCAATATTCTCAAAAAGCAATTTCGCAAAAAAAGTCTCCTTTTCCGGTGAGCCGATAATTATCGACGATAATGCAGTCCTCCCTAAGCATCCAGTGCACCGCTGAGCTAGTGTACGTCCTCAAGAACTTTTTCGCCCTACTGACTGCCATCAGGTTTTCGTCGACACACGATTTTCCCTTTTCTTCTCGTTCAATTTAAATTCCAATTCGAAAACCCGACGTTGGCTCATTATGCATGCTGCTGCAGTTTGCATCGTTGAAATGCAACGGGCAATTTTTATTAAATTTCTTTTTCTCTATTTGTATTGTGATCCGAATTATTTTCCGATATATATGGATGTAGGTTTCCAATGAGGATCTCAAAAAAAGTTACCCGAAAGTTTAAAGTGCCGAAAAAAGTGCAATGGGAAAAAAAATCGTTGCAACGAGGCAAACGTCAATATCATGATGATGCCCCAGTCGGATGACTTCGAGACAAGATCGATCGAAGAAAATTAGTAACAAAATATGCTATCAAAGTTTGTATCCATGGAATCCAACGACATTTTTCGTTCCTAAACTTTCCAAATTTCCATTGACAGATTGAAGTTATAAAAATCACGCCATCATTCTTCAGGCTTCTTATTTAGCAATCTACATCCCAACCCTACAAAATACGATTTTCGATAGTGATAAAAATATCGAATAAAAAAATCATTGCATTCCAACGAGCCGAACTTCGAGGCCACAGCAAAATTGAAAATCGTAACCGTAACAAAATGATAATAAAATCCAGAGAAATGGAGATATCTGGAGAGGAACAGAGAGTCAGAGAGAACGAGAGGAGCGGGAAAAAGAGACCCGGATGATTCAGTTTTCGAGCCATAAAAGTCGTCGTACTCCATCTCGACGTTCCTCCGCGCTTTAAATAAGTATACATATATTTACAAAGGGCAGGAATATTTTAAATCCGTTATATCCATGTGATGTTGGCTATCGGTACATGCGGCTGTTTTCGGATGGTCCTCGACATTTGTTTTACAAAACGAAACGTTGATTTTTGAGACAGGACCGTCCTTGAAATAACCTTTACATAAATATGCCCCCATTTGTCCAAAGGTGGTATATACATATGGGTGTGTGGATGTGTAGGTATGTATGTACCAGCGTATCTGGACGAAACGAGAACGAGCAGTGACGTCAAGGGATGTCTGCCTCTCTGGGCGCAAGCCCTGTGGCGTCGGGTATGACGTCATCGACAGCCACCCATACCCTCTCGACGTCTCTCTCCCGCTCTCGTTCTTCCTTCCGCTCCTCTCTGTCGCTCCTTTTTTCATCCTGGCTGGTGCTTTCGCGATATGAGGGCAAGGCGCCTTCGGAATCGAGCGATAGCGGAATCCTACCCTCGTCATCGTTGCTCTATCCTATCGGTCTTTTTCACTCCCTTCCTCCCTCTCTCTCTCTCCCTCCCTCTCTCTCTCTCTCTCTCTCTCTCTCTCTCTCTCTCTCTCTCTGTCTCTTTCTCTGGTAATTCGAATCTTCTGCACTTAACTTCACGAGCGCAAGAATCTCTTTTTTCTAGAAAAGAAAAAAAGAGCAGCACGAGTTTCCGCACGAGTCAACCGCGATTGTCGTATGACAATATTTGCGATCCTCGAATGGCCATCGGCGTTTTCACGTGACAGAATCCCCCGCGGCTATTGCGGCTCCTCGTTACGTGCAATCTCGTTCTTTTCTGCGGAATCGTCTTTCGCCTCAGCTTTTGCCTTTGAATTTTGAAAATCTTCGGAAAATCACTTGAAAAATTTGTTTTTTTTTTCTTCATGAAATATGATCAACGATTTCTTTTGTTGCCGATTTATAGATCGACCATTCAAATGTATAAAAAATAGTTTGTAAAATAAGAAAAATACGGAATTAAGGCGGGAGCCGGAATTAGAAGGATCGAAAAAAGCGTTTTTTCGGGATTTTTTTAGAAGGGAAAAAACAATCTTTTCATGTATAAAAAAATGTATCAACATGATACGGTAAGTTACTACAGATTTATTAGCCTATTCCACGTGCGTCTTGTCAGTGCAGTCCCCAATCGACGGGAAAGATGCAGTTCGTAATTATTGACGGAAACAAAAAAAAAACAATAAAATTTTAAATTGCCGTATATTGTTCTTTTGGGTGAATTGAGAAAAAGCTGAAAAAATCGTGAAATTATTACTTTTCCCAGGTTAGAAAAAAAAATGTGTTAAAAAAACATTTTAACGTGCTATAAAAATGATTTAAAAAGACTTTCACAACGACTTTTTTAATACAGTTAGAAGACATTTTCATACTGAATGAAATAAAATTTGGTTGGATTCAATAGGTCGTTTAGTTTTTTTGCCATCACGCCCGCCAATTTGGAAAAGTCGTGACAATGAAAACCGGAGAAAACGCGCTTCAAAGTTTTCAATAGGAGAAAATATCAATATCAAATATCAATCGCTTTTCTGCTTTTGGCCTTGTATCTTCGAAAATATTTACAATTGGCCTCTGTACTTTGTAAATATATCCTTGGATAGTTTATCTAACGATTAAAGACCTTCTAATTCAGGCTCCGGCCTTAAGGAGTTACGCCGAGTTTTGAAACTCGAAAAATCACTTTTTTCGAAACCAATACATTTTGACAGTCATCTTATAATGTTTCCTGAAAATGTCAAGGTGATCGAATCGAAATTTATAGGTTTATAGGCTTTTATGTTGACGCCCGTCGGAACGCCTTTTTCTCGAAAGTTCGTTTTCAAAGTCGACGAGGAAAATATTTCAAAAAACTACTGCATCGATCTTTCTGGAATTTTTTGGATTTTCCTAGATGTAAAAATATAGCATTTTATCGAAGAATTTTTTTCCGATGTGCGCTTTCGATTACGTGAACGAAAAATGCCAATTTTTTCGCAAAAATTTCGACGCACTTTGAACACGCGCTATTTTGCTAAAATTTGATATTTTGGTAATTCCTTTAAATAATCACAAGAATAATTAATATACCAACGAAATCTCTTTATTTTTCTATATTAAATAACCTGGTTCAAAAGGGCATTGCTCACCGCACAAGATGTTTTTGACAGTCGCTTCCAGGACATTGGCTGTAAATCGATTATATTAAATATTTTTACACAAAAAATTTGTTCTCTGAATGATACTTTTTCCAATACCTAATTTTTGTACAAATTTATCACCATGATTTTCTATTTAAAAAATGCCAAAAATGAGCATTTTTCGAATGTTACATCTAGGCATAACCAGGGCTGCGAAATTTGCAATGAAAGTGTAATGCATTATTCGTTACTTTTTTAATGGGTAATAAAAAAATATTTCATTACCCATTACATTACATTTAGTAATGTAAAAAGTTTCTATTTCTCATTACATTGGATTTTGTAATGTAAAAAATTTCCATTACTCATTACATTGGATTTTGTAATGTAAAAAGTTTCCATTACTCATTACATTGAATTTTGTAATGTAAAAAATTTTCATTACCCATTACATTTGATTTTGTATTGTAAAACATTTTCATTGACCATTACAATGTAATGGGTAATGGAATTTTTTTACATTCTACATATATTTTCTCTCTCTCTCTCTCTCTCTCTCTCTCCCTGTCAACACGAAAAAGTAATGTAAACATTCCATTACTCATTACTTTATATTTTGTAATGTAAAAGAATTCCATTGCACATTACATTACATTTTGTAATGTAAAAAATTCCATTACTCATTACATTGGATTTTGTAATGGAAAAAAAATTCATTACCCATTACATAGTAATGGGCAATGAAAATGTTTCACATGACAAAATATAATGTAATGAGGAATGGAATTTTTTTACATTACAAAATCCAATGTAATGGGTAATGAAGTTTTTCCATTACAAAATCCAATGTAATGAGTAATGGAAATTTTTTACGTTACAAAATCCAATGTAATGAGTAATGGAAATTTTTTCCATTACAAAATGTAAAGTAATGGGTAATGGAATTTTTTTACATTACAAAATCCAATGTAATGCGTAATGGAACTTTTTTACATTACAAAATGTAAAGTAATGGGTAATGAAAACGGTATTGCATTACAAAAAGTGATGCATTATTTGCAACCCTGGGCACAACCCGTTAAAAGCACAAAAAAAGAGTATTCGTTGCAGTCCAACAATGCAAACTTCAACACCATCTTTTCCTGCGTTTTTATTATTCCCACGTTTCGGCGTTCGATGTTTGGGTTCGTTTGAGTTACGAATTCCCCGACCGTTTTCTGGGTAAGGTTACATCTTCGAAACAAAAAACAATTGCGATTTTTTTAGTATTTTTTTTATTTTGAATTGATTTGCGACGAAGGACTTTATTTTTTTGTCGTTTTAATTATTTCCAGGTTGCGTTGTTCGAGTATTGATTAATCGGTGCCGGTAAATTGGCAATTTGCCTGGATGTTTCCCTTAACAGCGTATTGCGGGAGGTTTCATCTTGCTCTCTCTCTCTCTCTCTCTCTCTCTCTCTCTCTCTCTCTCTGTCTCTCTCTCTCTCTCTCTCTCTCTCTCCCTCTCTTCCTCCCGAGCGCTCAATCGCTCTGTGAGCAGCCGCTCTTTTTATTGGAGTGTCTTCAAATCCGCGACGATTTGTAAACTTTATCCTCACGAGTAATCAGGTCTCTTTACGCTCTTGGATTTGGAGGAGAGAAAAATCGCGTGTATCTGTGTGTGCATGGGAGGAAAAGACGTGGCGACGACGAGGACGTCGTCGAGAAATCCGGCGCCGTCTAGTCTTTCCCTCTCTTCTATCGAAAGACCACCCCGTCGACCAACTTCTCTCTTCAGCTCCTTTAACCCCTCTGGCATTTTTTCTCTCTATAAATTTCTCTCTTTCTTCCTGCGTGTGGTAAATGGCGCGAGCTCGTCTAAATGGCGAGAGAGAGAAGGAGAGAAATGGAAAAGAAGAGTCGAGAAAGGGAAGAAGCAAGAGAGAGAGAGAGAGAGAAGTATGTTTATTCAGCTAATGCTTATTCACACATGTGTATGTTTCCATTTATACGTTTTTTTCCACGATCTTGAAAATTACATCGTTGGAATGCAACGAAAATTAATTATTTTTAATTGTCCGAATCTTTTTTTGGCCCATTTAGTATGTGAAAATAAATGAAACGTTTTTACGAATTTTTATTACACATTTACGACGTTAATTTGCAGAAAAAAGGCATTGTATAGTAATTGGAATGAAGAAATGAAAAATGAATGAAAAAATGCTTGCATTCCAACGATGCAAACTTCAACATCATTTTTTTGCTTTCCTGCACAATTTTCATTTTTCATGTATTTTTTTTTTCGTATATGTGCACATATACACACACACGCAGGGTGTCTCGAAGAGTGACGTCCAAATGAAAATCTAGATGCCTCGTATCGCTACCCAACCGAATCAGCCCCACATATGGTCTACGATCTTTAGTGGCTTTTCGAGAATTTTTTAATTTTTATTTTTCTCTTTTCTGTATGTACTTTCCTCGCGACTTTTCAAACTTGTGCTATCGTTGGGTAGTGCACTGTTGAGCAATAAACAAATGACTGACGGAACACTGACGTAAGTGCCTTAGATTTTGATCAAAACTTTAAAAAATAAATTTAAAAGGATCAGTCACTCAAGTTCTGACGATAAGAAAAAATACTTGTACTAGTCTAAATGACTCGCAATTGCTACTGAAAGCTTCTGGTTGTAAGAGAATACTAAAAGATGTCTCAAAATGACCTGACATTTTAATTAATTAATAAAACGTATTATTTATTTGAAAAGTACGAAAATGTTTATTTTAATATGGGGTACAAACATGGAGGTTATGTGTGGAACACAATTTCCGATAAATGGCCGCCTCGTGCCTGTTCGCAAACGTTCACTCTTTTGTCGAAATTCTCAATAACATTTTGGCATAATTGCGAACTAATTTCATTAAAGATGCGTCCAATTGCTTCCTTGAGCTCCGGAATGGTCTGTGGATCATTGGCATACACTTTTCCTTTCCGAAAAGCCCAAAGAAAGAAGTCCATTTGCCAGATGTCAAAGATTAGTAGTCTATGTTCGCCACAAAAAAAAATGGCGCGCAATTTAAAATGTCAGGTCATTCTGAGACCACCCTTTACACACAGAAAAGAGAAAAATAAATTAAAAGGCTATGCTACAGGAAAACTAATAACGAAAAAATGCTGTATCCTCGAAAACTGAAAGAGATTATGAGATTGAAGTTTCCATTTTTTTAATGCAATGGAAATTTAATTTCTGAATTCCGTTAATTTCTTTTGCCAAATATTGCCTGCCAAAATACCTCGATCACTTCTTGAGATACTTATCTAGCGATCTACAATATAAATGTATAAAAAGATCTTCAAAAACAATAAAAATAACAAAGATAAAATGTACAAAAAAACTGTCGTTGCGTTTCAAGCAAACTTCAGCACCATAAAAGATCGTAGAACATACATGTGGATGCATAGAACTGATATTGACACGAGGCCACAAGATTTTCCTCTTGGACGGCACTTAAGGCCTTAGGCCACAGTAACGAGTATAAAATCATCTGCGAATTTAACAATTTTTTCGTATGAAAAAGTGATTCACTCATAAAATTAATTACACATCTATTTAGGATGAATATCAAGCTGTTAAAAAATATATATATATTTTTTTCGATGTACAAAATGGTTGACTAATATTTTCTTTTATCTTTTTTTAGGCGCTCCGCGGCGTGACATTTAGCATCCACAATTTTTCACCTAGAACAAAAAACAAAAATTCTCGTCAATCTACATAAGAATACCTAGAAAAGTACGTACGGAATTTGAAAAATATTGTTTTTTTCAAAATTTTCGGTATTTGAACTTAAGAAATGAATTTTCAGTGAAAAATTTCGTTATAATTGCTCATAAACTGAAAATATTTCGATTAATCAGAAATTCCGTACGTACTTCTCTGCGAAATGCAATTAGGAACATAACTTTTAAGGGGCGATTTAAAAAAAATCCCCACTTGCGATTTTGAAAAAATCGATTTTTTTTATTGCATTTTTTTTAAGTATAAGTATCTGAGAATATGTCCTGAAAATTTCAAGTCGATCCGAACAAAATTGAATGAGATATGAGCGTTGAAAGAGAAGAATCCATTGTGTAAACGACCGGAAATTGAAACTTTAAACGCGTTTTTCTCAAAATGGCATTTCTGAAGTCGGTGACCAAGATTACTCGAACACTAATGAACCGATCTTCTTGAAATTTTGCAGGCTTATTTAATACATAAAAATGTAGTCTTTAATCGTTCGATTTTTTTTTTTTTTTCGAAAAAAATGGCCGTTTTATAGCCAAAAAACGGCCGTTTTTTTTCGTTACAATCGAACCATTAACTTTGACTGTTCGCCATTTTGTGAAAAATGAATATTTTTTAAAATCCTTCGATTAAAGACTAGTTTATACTTATATTTGACTAAATCCATCCGTATTTTTTTTGCAGATGATCCACTTCGCCGCAATGTTGGTCACCGCAAACCGTGTATATAAAAACATTATTTCATTGACGGCCACTAAACAATGTAATATTTTTCAATAAAAAAATTACTGAACGTTCTTCAAGATGTGTTCTTTAAGATGGTATATTGATCGATTAAAAAAGTTTTGTAGTTTTCTTTAAAAAAAATTCATGAAAAAGGCCTTTTTTTGCGCTACAAGTGGGGGTAACGCCTTAAATTTGAAGTAAATCGAGTGAAAATTGTTGAAGTTATTTGTCACGCCAATTGAAAAAAAAGCTGTTTCGAGAAGTTTCGAGTAATCGGTCATTTTGTACATCGAAAAAAATATATATATATATATATTTTCTAACAGATTGATATTCATACTAAATAGATGTGTAATTAATTTTATGAGTGAATCACTTTTTCATACGAAGAAAAATAGTTAAATTCGCAGATGATTTTATACCCGTTACTGTGGCCTAACTCCTTAATACATAAATTTTCCATATAAACAAAATGGAGTGAAGAAATGATCGAGCTCTACCGCTTTCACACTCGACCTAGAGAGCGCAAATTTGGCATGATTGCAAAAAATCTAAGGCAATTGTTTGAAGGCCTAGGAGTAGGGAAAAAATCGACAACACGTGGAACATTTTCGAGCATCTTTGGGCGAAAAGAGCGACCGGGTAATTTTACGGGGAAGATTTTTTCTTGAAAAAAAAAAGGGACGAATGGAAATTGAGAGGGAGACACACTCAGAAGCGATTCCGCGTCCCTTTTGCCGTCCCGGTGAGCCCGGAAATGTTTCGAAGCCCCCGGAGAGTAGGGAAGAAATTCGCGTATAGCGACCCTCGCGTATATCCGGTCCGCAACCCTCTTTTCCTCTATACCTCCTTCTCCCCCCCCCGCCTCCCTCCACATCTATTTATCTCCACGCAGCAACGTCACCCTCTTCCGTTGTCCTCCACCCTCGTCTACATTCTTCTGTGAGAATCCACCCCTGTACACGCGGGAAAAATACCTTTCTCTCTTTTTCCATCCCCCAGCGTTCTTCCCTCTCTTTGGCTCCTTGCAGATCTCGCCGACTTTTCGCCATCCGCCTCCCTGTTTCTCGCACCCCCTCCCCCTCCAATTCGCTCTGTCTTCGTCCCACTATCGGCTTCGGAGTTGTGCCCCGTGGGGGCACATTCGAAAGTCCCGTAATGTTGACATTACCATAATTAGCCATCGCTCGATAGCCTGGAGGGACGATGGTCGGTCACGCGCATGTATACCATGTTCCACGACAAAACGCCAATCACGGAAGCCCAGACAGCAACGAGAACATAGAGAGGGGGGGGGGCACGGACAGAGGTACACAGAGACGAAGGAAGACAAGGAGAGTGCGAGGGACAGATGCAGCAATAATAATGCAGAGGCACTGGATTAGATTGGACATTGGCATTACTGTGTCCCAATAGAAACTTAAGACGATTTCGAAATTCACTAGCACTAAGCAACATCAAATAGTAATTAGAAAAATATGTAATAACCAAAATGGCAACAAAATCAATGATAACAAAATTGTTATAATAAGCATAATAATGACGATAAACTCGAAATGACCCTAATAATAATAATAATAACCATGATATGATATAAGTAATTCGTTAGAAAAAAAAAACAAATAATATAATATGCATAATATACAGGGTGGTAGGAAGGTCGATGCTTCTCGAATCTTCTCTTCTCGAAATAACTTTTTTTCCAATTTACGTGACAAATACCTTCAACAATTTTCACTCGATTTACATCTAATTTAAAATTTATGTTCCTAATTGCATTTGGCAGAGAAGTACGTACGGAATTTCTGATTAATCGAAAACTTTTCATTTTACGAGCAGTTTATGAGCAGTTATTATGAATTTTTTCACTGAAAATTCATTTCTTAAGTTCGAATACCTACAACTTTTGAATAAAACAATATTTTTAAATTTCGTACGTACTTCCCTTCGCTTGGTATTGTAATGTAGATTGACGAGAATTTTTGTTTTTTGTTCTAGGTAAAAAATTGTGGATGCTAAATGTCACGCCGCGGAGCGCTTAAGGTATTCCTTTCACGAACCCAAATATTTTACACTTAACTGATTTTCGTCTATAATGAAGTAAAAATACATCCCAGTATACTGGTAAAATTTCAAGCCAAGTTACCGAACCTTTAACGAAAAATTACGGCCCTAAAAATCGTCTCACTTATACGGCGCTTTATGGACATGTCACGCTGGCCACATGTCTTTCTAATAATTTATACACTAAATAACTCTAGGTGCCTAATACAAACTGCTCAGAGGTGTAAAAAAGTCTAAAGATTCCGTAACAACAATAAAAACAGAGGGTCACCGAACGTTTAAAGAAAATATTAATGTTAAAACTTGGAAAAGTGTCGTTAGCAGAAGAATTTTTGTAGCCGTGACGTTTCAAATAAATGTAAAAATGTCTCAATCTACTAAATTTGCGCGAATTTTGTCATTCTAGTTTATCGTTGTGTATAATAATCCATTATAACTTGTTTTTTTTATTAAGCGCAATTGTAATTTACCGACGGTTCAGAAGGCCCTGCTTATGCCCCCACAGAATACGGCCCTCCGCGAAAGGAATACCTTAAAAAGAAAGGTAACGGAAGAAAATATTATTAGTGAATTGTTAAAGTTATTCGTCACGCCAATTGGAACAAAGCTGTTTCGAGAAGTTTCGAGTAGTCGGCCATTTTGTATATCGAATATATATATATTTTCTAACAGCTTGATATTCATACTAAATAGATGTGTAATTATTTTTCTGAGTGAATCACTTTCATACGAAAAAAAAATTGTCAAATTCGCACATGATTTTATATCCGTTACTGTGGCCTAAAACCTTAAGGGGGTGATGGGTCACCTCGTTATGAACATATCTAACCTAGGTTACCTTAGTCCAAAGTCTAAGGATTTCGAGTTATCATGATAAGTTTTCGACGGCTTGTTGAAAAAATCTTCGAAACTACTGGCCCGATCCTCATGAAATTTTAACCACATATTCTTTACAACTGTAGCTATAGCGCATATCGAGGATTTTTTTAAAACTTTGCTATTTACGATTTTTTTTTCAAAAAAACGGTGAAAAAAACACCTTTTTTTGTTCTTTCGAAAAATGTCCGCCATTTTGTGATTTTTGCATATATCAAAAATCGTTTGGTATGCGCTATAGCCATTAACATACTGAATCTAAAATCGTTTGATTTTTTTGTTTCGGATGATCCATCTCCGAGATTTCACCAACAGCGCAGACCCACAATTTTTTTAGAACATTTTTTTAACCACCATTTTATCTGTAAATAGTGACTTGAATAAATTAAAAAAAAATTATTTGAAGTATATTGAGTTTTTTTTTAAATAAAAATGAGACAAAACAAAAAAATCGTCAGTGATCAGTCAGTGCCCAGAAAGGGAGGGAAAGAGAGAGAGAGAGAGAGAGAGAGAGAGAGAGAGAGAGAGAGAGAGAGAGAGAGACAATGAAGCAGGATGCACGTGACAAGAGTCGCTCTTTCATGTACGCTCGAGCATCTTACGCATTTTCCTGATCTTGGCCTCCCTCCTCTCGACCCTATACTCTCAAGCTCGCGACTCTCGAATCCCGATGCCGATCGATTACACCCGCAACCTACAAACAACCCGGATTCCCCGCCTGAACGACGCACAAATTCGTATCCCTCGTTCGCCCTCCGTCTCTGTTTCCTCGACCATTGGGCGTTCCCACTGACATCGAAAGAAAAAAAAAACCCCAACCGGCTCTAGTATCCTGAGCCCTTTTCACTGTTCAGCCCTAGATATACGCGAAGGACTAACGGCGGATTGGGAGGAGTAAACCGCGTAACTTAATGCAAATTTGCCTCGGTTATACACGCTCTTTTCTTTCATAATCTCACTTGTACACGTGTACACGTACACACGTTTCCCTATATATATATATATATATATATATATATATATATATATATATATATATATATATATATATATATATGGCAGGACAGCCGTTGCGTTTGTTCTACCTCCTGGCCACCTCTACCCTTTTAGCTCCCGCTCTACAGCTGCCCCCGCCTACTTCTTTACTCTTTTCTCTACATATATATAGGTCAGGGGCGCGGTTCTGTTAGCCTCGTTCTCACCCCGTTATAAACCTATTTCGTGAGAAATTATATGTACATACACTAGGGGAATTAATTTTGGATCTTTTTCAAATTTTCCAAAATGTCGCATTCGTTGATAATTTTTACGTTATAATCACTTATATATTTTTTAAATCGAAGATTCCATCGTACCGGGTCTTTCCCCCTTTTTACATTCCCCACCATATTCTACACTGCGAGAAAAGGCCTTTACAACAAACGCCCATGGTAAAAGACGGGGTAGTAAAATTCGTTGTAGTTTATTGACACCGCAATCATAATATGGTTAACACGACTATAAGCGAAAAGTATACCCAAACATGCAACTTGGCATGTTTGAGTGTTTGACTATCTATTATCCCCGAAATGATTATTCACTACTGTAAAACGCTTGACGATATAGGTGTGGTTAATTCACTACTATGACAAAATCGGTGTACAAATACTAATATTGTATACTGTACGTTAAGTTTTGTTCAGTCGAACTTCTACTATTCTTTTCAAGCTTGTACAATTGACGTGGTTAACGTTAACGTTTTTCGAGGATAATTTGTTAGAAGACCTTATGAAAAGTGACTGATCGACAAAAATTATAGTAATGTTTACTTATAGCGAAGGGGTCAATCATTTGCAGTTCGAGCAGCAGCAGCTTAATTGGTTTTAAGAACTACGCAAGTCTCACAAACTGTTACATAGTATGTTTGTTGCATTGCAAAAATAGGATATCAGTTCAACACTTCTTCTTGTAGTTCACCTTCTGTTCTCGTGAGACACACTTTACTATGCATTTAGCAGGTCGTATCATACAATATGGTATAAATCACTATTATATGGTACAAAACTATTGCAAAGTGCCAAAAATCCATTTAAACAGTGACTCGTATTATAAAAAAAATACCTGTGCAAAATTTCACCTAAATCGCAGGTAACAGCTATTCGGAAGTACAGCCGGAATTACTTTTGTCTCTCATGCCGTATCTGTGCTAAAGATGCCAAATGACTCAGTAGCGTAGTGGCAGTGTGCATAGGACAGGCAAAAGGTAGGCAGTTAGGTTCTAGGTTCGATTCCGATTAAGCGAAATATTTTCTTCGAAATAAATCATTAAAGGAGGTCAGGAAATGGCGAATTATAATAAAAATCATCGAGATAGAAGTCTCAGTAGCGTATTTTATTTTGGATTTATGAAATATTCTATGCATTTAGTACACGGGCATCGATGTCATGTACCAACACTTGAATAACACACGAAATACACATATAGCAGGTCGTATCTTACAATATGGTACAAAACACTATAAACATCGTCGCAAATCACAGGCAACATTTTTCATCAATGTATACATAGTTCAGTTCACTATTAGAATCTAGGGGAAGTAGATTTAACATATATGCATAATTCATGCAACTGCCAAAATATCAATAAGCAGTACTATACTTTTGTCAGAAACTATGGCTATAAAATATGATTATCCCCTCAGGGAAATATAAAATATAGTTGAAATATGGTTGAGAACACCATACATTTCTCTCAGTGGCAGGCTCCTCAACGTCTTTGAATCGGGATCATCGATTTCAGGACGGTCCTCGAAATAACCTTTACATAAATATGCTCGCAATTATCTGTAGGCGATTTTTAGAGTCCTCGAAATCGAATGTCCCAGAATTTCCCTTCATCCACATATACCGATGCGTGTGTGTAGGAAATTTATTCGCGCAGACTGCGTTTATTGTTGGTTGTAAAAACAGAAACATAAAAGTCCATTGTAAACGCGAGAGGCAACCCAGATGGCCTTGCGATACTTTTCCAATTTCCGCCCGAATTTCGAGGGGCCACAGTGTGATTCCCGAAACATCGTTCCAACCTGACAGTTCCAATGCACTGCTTCGAAAAGTAATCCTCAACTTTCTCGGCCTTCCAACGAGAAACCCGAAAACTGAGTTTTTCCATTGTGACGCCCGGGGCCTCTCGGTTTCTCGCTCGACATATAACGAATGCCGAGACACACGAAACCTTTTTGCGGATAAAAAATAAACAATCGAAGATCCCCGAGGGAGACTACCAGACTGAAACCCGGAAAAAAGGTAAAGTTCGACACTTTCCTATGGATACCCAGTTAAGAGAATGAAAATTCCGCTCGGTGTCATTTATTCTACGTATCTTCAAGTACCTTTGCAAATTTTTTTCACAAGATTTCGTAACAAAATGGGGATGCTGGAGCTGGATGAAGCAAGGCATCTTTGTCCGACAGCATCCCGTGCAGAAATGTGACCGGGAATTCCCTACTTTGTGTCCCGTCCTGACCAAACTTGCCTTGTCTGATTGACCTGACCGGGGCCCCCCCATGGAACAAACCAGGAAATTCGCAAAATCGTTTTTACGGCTTACCCTCTATGTTTGGAAATTACAATATTCTAGCCGGCATACATTGACATGTTCTGAAAAGTGGAGCCTGTTTTTGAGAACTGAAGAAAATCTACTTTGCTCATTTTGTTCACCTCATCAAGGATATTTATAATTGATTGGGATGAAGCTAATACATCTGTTGTAATTCTATTCATCATCAAAAGCATTCATTTCATCAATGATAATCGACGAGGATAACAATGCTTATTATAAATACCGGAATTACGATAACTAATGATTCGAGCATAAAGAATAGCCAAATTATTTTACGAGACAAAAAAGTAAAGCAGGTCATTCGTGGTTTTTGAACGCCTTGTCGCCATGTTGGGAAATATCGATGTTCCGGCCGGGAAGACATTACCTGAATGTATTTCGCCAACGATCCGCCAGGTGGCTACAAGCGAAGCGCTTCGCGTAAGCAAGGTAACATCGTACGAGGATAAAAGTTCGTCCTGTGAGTTGTACCACGTACAAAAGTGCTATGCTTAAAGCGTGCACTTACGCTTATGATTTTGCGATACTTGTGAAATAACCCTTTGCGCTCGAGGCCTTTTTGGCTCGGATAGTGATCTATCCGACAGGCCCGACCAGAGCCTGATATTATCTAGGGAATGCACATCAGCGGCAGTACTTTTTCCTGACTCAAATTTCTACACGGGATATCCTACGGCCAACAACATTACGTCGCCAATTCTTCACCGATTGACTTGACATTTTTTTTACAACCTGACAACAACGTTCTACATCGAAGTACGCAAAAGATTTACGATAGGCTCGAAACTGATTGCGAAAAAAAATTGTTTTCGGCGATGTTTTTACCGATGATAATTTTTTTGTTTTTTTAATACACAAATTTATGCAATATCGATATTTTCACATTTTCCTGTATACTTCGAAGGCTTACCTAAAACCCAAATTATTTTAAATTATCGTTCAGGGTAAAAAATTGAATTCGTGCCTTGGAAGATCGACTTTACCATGGCGCTGAAGTTTGCATCGTTGGAACGCAACGAAAATAATTTTTTTTCACTTTCATAATTTTTCTTTGGCAGAGTTGAACTACTGAAAAGACGCAAACATTTTTTAGGATTTTTATTTCGCGATCTGGAATAAATTTGCGTAATTTGATTTTGGATAAAAATAAAAGTGAGACATTGGAAGGAACTTTCGTTGCGTTCAAACGATGCAAACTTCAGCCCCATGACTTTACCAGGGAAAATTTATTTTGATCAGGCCTGTATAGATCGTGGAATTATTGCACGGAGGCTCGCGAGAGGTCTCGAGCGCGACAGACGACGACGACGGCGTCGCACATTTCACTAACTAATTCGATCTAATACCGTCGGTGGCGCGCACTCGCGTCAGCCCGCATTGTCACCGAGTGCACACACCGAACACGCACGATCGCACCGGAGTGTTCCCCGTCTACTTTCGACGAGGATTACGCGTGACGCGCTTTATTTGTTACCCACACACGCGCGCCGCAAACTACTCTCGCCTAATTCACTCTGAAGTTACACGCAGGAGATCTAAACGCGGCATGTGTGCAGATCAAATTGGTGTGTGTATAAACGTATAAAAATATAATTGATGAGTAAGCAAGTACATTTAACAATTAATGACCATGTATGTGTGTGGATTTTTTCACCATATATACTTTTTTCAAATTTGCGAATTAAGGGGTCTTCTCACTTTAGACGCTAAAAAAAACTATTTACATGAATTTTTTTGATAGGTATATATTATGGATATTGATATAAAAGTTGTTACACTTAATAAATATACTTTCGAAATAAATTTTTTTAATTTTTCATTTATTTAAGTCACTATTTATAGACGAAAATGGTATTAAAGAAATAGTCCTGGAAAAATTGATGGCGCTGAAGTTTGCGTCGTTGGAATGGAACGAAATGACTTTGTTTTCGTCCTGACCAATTTTTTTCACCACCTTAAAGCTACGAAAATCATTGAATCATTTTGGAACGTCCTTTTTAGGGGTCCACAACCTGAGCTTGAAAAAAAAATTTGTATGGTGGAAAAATTACGAAATAAAATATAGAAGAATTTTCGTTGCATTCCAACGTTGCAAACTTCAGTGCCATAAAAAATTGTAACGCTGTTGATGAAATCTTGGAGATGGATCATCCGAAACAAAAAAATGAAACAGTTTAAGGTTCAGTATGCTAATGACTATAGTGCATATCATACAATTTTTTATATACGCAAAAATAACAAAATGGCGGAAATTTTTCGAAAAATACAAAAAAAGTGTTTTTTCACCGTTTTTTGCAAAAAAATAATAAATATCGAAATTCATAAAATCCTTGATCTGCACTATAGCTATAGTTGTAAAGAATATGTGGTTAACATTTCATAAGGATCGGTTCGGTAGTTTTGAAGATTTTATCAACAAGCCGTCGAAAAACGTTGTTTCGAGAAAAACGCGTTTGAAGTTTGTTTGGGTTACATAAATACATGATTTTTTTTTCAAATGTATTTCGAAAGTGTATTTATTGAGTGTAACAACTTTTATATCAATATCTATAATATGAACCTATCAGAAAAATTCATGAAAATAGCCTTTTCTAGCGTCTAAAGTGAGAAGACCCCTTCAAAAATGTGTTGTGTTAATTATCGATCCGATTAGTCGATGCACAATACATTTTTACGATATTAAAGGATCATTGGAATGCAACGTGTTTTTTTAATTGCAATTTTTTGCTAGGTTAAAGCTACAATGAACTTTTTTAAGGTGTTTGGAACGTTAGGGACAGTTTAAGATTAAAAAGAATAAAAATATATGTTATTGTCTAGACTATGCTGAGTCTTTACGTTTTTTTTTTTTTTTTTTTTTTTCAAATTATTTCACCACAATACACAGGAGATAAAAAATAGTTTAATGTGTGTTATTTTACGTGCGGGTAGATGGGAATGTAGTTTACAAGATAAACCATTTCTAGCAAAGGATTAAAGCAAAATAAACTTTTGTGAAGATTTAGAAAAAACAACATTCCCATCATAAACCATATATATTCAATATTAAACCATCAAGGCCTGATAAAAGACCTTGGCTGGCGAATGCAGAGCATTGCTGCCAACCTCAATGTCCGCGAAGTTGCCGTATTTCCGCAACAATTAATATTAATTAATGGTGATAATAAATAATCTCGTGACATAAATATAAACAGGTATCATTATAAAATACTAAAAATTTCATTCTAAGTTATATAAAACATTCACTGACTCAGATTTTTCATAATAATCAACGACAATATTATGCTTCTTCAAGTTGGCAGTAAAACAAAAGATTTTCTCATTCACGTAAGAATATTTTGGATAACAATGAAAACGGAGGAATGGAAAATAAAATAGAATTTCCGTCGCACTCCAACGATGCAAACTTCAACGATGCATAATGCATTTTTACGATATTGAAGTTGGCATCGTTGGAATGCAACGAAAGGTATTTTTTTCTAATTACAAAGTTTGTTTTTTTGGCAGATCGACGCTGCGATAAACCTTTTTTAAGATCCTCATTAAAGACCTACAACGTAATTCGGCTGAGAAATATTTTGGATAACAATAAAAATGGCGGAATGGGTAATAAAAAAAGAAATTTCCGTCGCATTCCAACGATGCAAACTTCCACGGCATACATTTTCTTCATCACATATTTATGCATAATACATGTTTACGATATTGAAGTTTGCATCGCTGGAATGCAACGAAATGCCAGATCAAAGCTACGGTACATTTTTTTAGAGATCCTCATTGGAGACCTACAACCTAACTCTCGAAAAATATTTTGGATAACGATAAAAATGCAGAAAAGGGAAATAAAAAATAATTTTCGTTGCATTCCAACGATGAAAACTTCAACGGCATACATTTTTTTCATCATATATATTTTTTTATTTACGAATGTTGTAGATTTATGTTGTACAAGTTGATGTTAATATATGTATACATGTAAACAATACTGGTGGATGAGCAGTCGGAGTTTGGCTCCTGCGATACTTCGAATTCAGCAGCGTATAATAATTATAATACTAATTATCATTAACTTAAAATTAAAATCATTATAATTTCGTGAGAACCCAATTATAATGAATAATTCATAAATAATAAACGAATAGATGTATAAATGTACTAATCAAATATTTTAACTGATACATTCGCAACTTGTACATGTAAAAGTAGTGATTAAATGTTTAATGTATAACAGATGTCTTGTTCATTTACGAATGATATAAATTCATGTTGTCTAAATTAATCTTCCGTTGACACGCTTATCTCTGGCCACGATGCTGACATACCGGGTCAAATTGACGCGGATGGTACCTTATCCGCCTGCCATTAAAAAGCCTTCGATTGGTTTTTATTTCAAAACATCAGGAATACAATTTCAATACTTCTTAATATGGCTGCATAATTGAAATTCGAAAAATATTAAATTAAGATGCTGTAAAAAAAACTGAAAAGTTTTAATTTTGGAAAATTGAGCATTTTTTCTAAATTCGCCCGAGTCAAAATGACCCAGTGTCTGAATGGAAGGTTAAGACTGATCTGTTAACACGTATCTACAATATATATGTAAATAAGAGAATAACTACTCTATTCATAACTAAGTTTGTTTGCGTTGATTTTTCTCAAATGTATATAATTTTTAATACAAATTGATTGTTTATATTTGTCTTCATGTCAATATATATATATATATATATATATATATATATATATATATATATTCATATAAATCTATCGATCACTACTAGCAGATGCCTTTGAAGTTTGCATCGTTGGAATGCAACGATCTACACAGCCAAATGAACCGAACAAAAATTGAACAATTAAAAAGAAATTAATTTTCATTGCATTCCAACGTTGCAAATTTCAACATCATAGTAGCAGTAATTTATTTTTCAAGATCCTTCCGGATTTCTATGTATTATATATGACATAAAAAACATTGAAAGGAAGTGTAAATCAATAAATGTACAAATGAACAAATAGGTGTACAAATAAATTACTAAATTGACTAATATTAAATCACGCGCCGCAATGCATTGATACACCACGTTGAGTACGTGTCGAGAGCTCGCCTCTTATACATTGGATGGCTGGGCGCTCTCACGCGAGAACGCCCGGCCGGCAGCCACCTAGCGGATCTCAGCTGAACCTTCCACGAGCTTCCTCGAGCGACTCGAGAGAAACGGCTATCGGAAAATTCATTCGTGGGGATCCTCGAATAGTCAACGGAACAAAAGCAATAGCACTACAATTTCCAAAAAGCTTTGTTTTTTATTCTTCAGGGCGAGGAAAAAAATTGCTGACTTTCACGGTCTTTTTTGAAAGGAAAGATTTCTTCCTCATTTTTGAGACTTAGAGTGTGTTTCATCACTACTTTCAGCTGTTGCATGGCATTTTTTTTATTAATCTTCAAAAATGTCGGAGGTATGGCACGGTCTTTCAAACTGCATTTTAAAAACTGGCCTGACGTATAGCTAAAAAACTAATCGACCGATACTGATGAAATTTCGTATAAATATTTCTAACGTTATTGTCTAAACTATGGAACTAAATGTTCTTGAAAATTAAAATAAAAGTTTTTTTTTTTTAATAACAGGTAGCCGTTTTTCAGGAAAATTAAATATTTTCATTTCAAAGCGTACCATTAATTGATTTTCCACACTTCTCACTTTTTCTTGGTTCATATTTTGCGTATGAGTGTTAATGAAAGAATAATCTTCGTTGGTTTTTTTGTCAGATCAATCCCGTCGACGCGACGCGTCACGCCGTCTGACAATATCCGCTGCAACCCGTTTAGAAGACCGTGCCATACCCATGTCATTTATAAATATAAATAAACAAAATCCCATATAACAGGCAAAAGTAATAATAAAACATACCCTGAGTCTCAAAAATGGTGAAGAAATATTTCCTTTGAAAAAAAAATCATGAAAATCATTCATTTTTTCCTCGCCTAATGGTATCATCTCCCCCCTTATATATTTGTTCCCACAAAAGAACAACGATCGCACAACTTGAAGCCGGTCGACTGGCCGAGTCCACAAACACAATCCGTTCCATCTTCAAACGTACGACGGTAATAATAATAGTAATGATATTACTAATAATAATAACGGCAATAACACAAGCGCGGACCTAATACTACCGGGCGGGAGAGAAGTAATTCGAGGCAAAAACCCGGTATGATTTTAGCCTACTGTGCCCCACATGAGCCTCGATGCCAAGAATATCCGCACTAGATCTTTCTCTCTCTCTCTCTCTCTCTCTCTCTCTCTCTCTCTCTCTCTCTTTCGCCTCGGCGTCTTTTCGAGTCGGAGGGAGAAAAAGCCCGCGCCGCGAGAGAAGAGTAGAAGAGCACGAAACGAACGGACGAGATCAAGCAGGAGGGGTCCCTCTCTATAAACGTAAACGACCCAATGTCCTAACTTATGTTCCTCGGATGCGGAATAGCTCTAAGCGAAGCCACAGACTCCATAGTCTCGTCTTGTGTACCGCGCCATGCCCGATACACACACACACGCATATTATATATATATATATATACTAGGGTGGTTCGAAAAAAAAATTAATTTTTCTTTCCCGCTACTCAACGGAAAATGTTATTACGTTACGAAAAAGTAATTCATACAAAATTTGAGAGGTCTAAACATTTTTCTAGCTAGTGCTTAAACGACTTTTAATTTTGTTTCATTCGATTTTTCGTCAACTTTTTTTCCCCGCCAATAGACATAATAATATATTTCAAATAATTTAATCAACTTATGACGAAAGAGATTTTCGTTGAACGATTGAGTTTGATTATTCCGCAAATAATTTTTTTTTCAATGCTGCCCATTCCAACTGTAATTTTTGTAACCTTTTGAACTTGATGCAAGGTTGAGAAATTCCTATTCCGGTTTCGCTCCAAATATTAGTTATTTTGTCGATAACGTTTTATGTACTTTCTCGAAGAGAAAATTTAAGAGTATTATGATGTTGAAAGAATAGACTTAATGCTTCTCTATTTGTGGGTAATTTTCGCTCCACAAATTCTTCGATTTCCGACCCAACCAGATAAATTTCGGGACTTTCACTATCGTCCAAGCCCGCGATCATTTTTTACATTTTTATTTTTACGTGTACTGTGACGTACCTCAGTACAGCAACTACTGGAAACAATCAAATGAATCGCGACAAGAACTCACGGACAGTCAGAGAAACAAAGATGCAGTAGCGTCAGCAGCGCCGCGCTTTGTAACTCTCGAATCCGTATGACTTTGTTTTCTTACTCCAAAACAACATATTACTTAAAAAAAACACGCATACTTGTTAGACGTTCAGTGATGTAAACACCGTGTTCTTGTTCATCAAGTGGTTCATATAATTTTCACAGCCGAATTACATATATTGATTCTTAATCTGCAAATACAAATTGTTTATGGTCAAAAAAAAGATTTAAATAAAAAGTGTGTATTGTTACAGAAAAAATTAAATCAAGACTTACATTGGATCACGCAATAACATTTTCTGCATCGAGATAAAAAAAATTAATACCCCGATAATCATGAAAAAAAAACATGAAAAAGATGTTTGAGCACTAACTAAAAAAATGGTTTACAACCCTCAAAATTTGCAAAACTTTCTGTTTCTTAACATACTACAATTTTCTGTTGAAAAACAAGGCGGAAAAAGTTTTCAAATAAATAAATAAAAAAGTACGCTCAGGCCTGTAGGTCAACACAAAGTACTCCCGCCAAGGCCGTGAATTTTCCCCTTCAATTTCAACGGAAACTCGGACTTACTACACTTTTATTTTTGCCACCACCTAAATAGTATTTTGAAACATCTGACACTTGGCATATATCTTTCCTATAGTCATAGGTATTCTACAAAAAAATGGGCGATTTACAAAGATGACATTTTCAAAGTACCAGCGCGTCAAAGTGGCGTCTTGAAGTAAAGAATCATCATTCTACGAAATAAATGGATTAATAAATAATATAAAACAATTATATATAATTACATGACTTTTTACAAATTGTATGAACTATGAATTGTTACATTAAACGTGTCGTTGCAGTAATTATGACGAGACACATTATTTTTACTCGAATTTACAATTGCATTTTTATTTACACAGCTTAGATCAAACAACTATGGTACAATGAGTTAACATGATCTATAAATCTCTTAGTACGGTACATTACCGAGCATCAGGAAATTGCGCTCTATCCTCGGATACAATTTGTAAAATGAATTGGTTTTGCGCATCATCTTTCGATAAAATTTCGTTGTATTCTTGAATTAATTTAACTGCTCTCTCCGCAGTATCGTTTACAACTTTAAGATGTTTTACCAGCTGAAGGCCTGTTTTATAATTATGATCTTTTGGCCACTGTGTTGGATCAATCTTCAAACAATCTTGTTTTATGTCAAAACGTTCGAAAAAATTTCCGCGTTTGAGACGAAACGAATGACTCGACAGTTAAATTACGCAAACTTGCGATGTCACGTACTTCCACTCGTTTTGGACAAACTATTTCGTCGTTAATGATGCTCAGCCTAGACACCATTTGTCTTTTCGTTTCATTCGACAATGTTTCATCAAAAAATGCCAGTGCAACAGTTTCTGGACGCAGGTACGACAAATGATTCCTGAATTTGTTTAACGATACTTCAGAAATTCGAAGATACAACGAATTATCCTTCTTCAAAAGATTTATCATTATTATTATTCATCGACAATTCATTAATTTGCAAAACAGTAGACTTTTTTGCAAGGGCAAAAATACATTGGAATTAAAAAAACATTGCTGTTATTTATTATTAATTTAATCATTCTTTTTTTACTTTTATCATTATTGCTTCGGGCAAGGCACGTCTTTTGCACTGGGAAACATTTACCTACCTTCGGGGGTTAGGCTCGATCTTAATCTGAACCGGAACGATAATGCTGGGTGGCACTCAAGGGTTTCGACACAAACTCGGGTGTCGCCCAAAAAAAAAAGGCAAAAAGAAATCTTAAAAAAAATTATTAGGTTGTTCCTAATAATTACCTATAACCTGAGTCTGTCGAAAAATGTTTTCGATTACATCAAAAATGGAGAAAAAGAAAATAAAAAAGCATTTGCATTGCATTCCAACGATGCAGACTTCATGACCGATCATGCTTTTTTGCCAAGAAAAAACAATTACTAAATAAGTAAATAAAAGCCATTACTGTTATTATTATTGATACGATCATTACTTTTTTCATCGTGGTAAAAATGGGAAAAAAATTGTTTAAAGACCACGGACGTCCCCATCGCGCTGGGAGTTAGTTATTATAATTATTAATTTCACCATTGTTACTTGTTGTTTCTAATATTATTATTATTATTAATAAAATATATTTTATTGCTCCGGGAAAAAACGTGTTGTTTCTATTAGTCATAATGACAATATGATTAATATTATAAGTTTACCACGTTGAATTATATTCATTTTATATTAGTATTATATTATATTATATCAATACTATATGTTTATCACTATGAATGTTGTTTCTGCTAATATTATTATTCTTATCGGTATAACGTAATAGTATTAATATTCCTTCAACGGCAAACATCGTATGACAAAGGCGATCAATCACGCGTCCACGTGAACGACAAAAAGTGCATTAATATAAGTCCCGATCGATCTTATACATGAATTTACGCAGGATTATCGGGTCGGAAGAAAAATTCCTCACGACGACGTGACGCGATGAACAACATCGGCGAAACGCGCAAGTATGCCCGTCACAATGTAACGGCTAGAATATTAAAAAGAATAAAAAATGGTAGACTCGGCGGGCGAGGATGTATAAATATTGCTTCGCACGATAGCACGAGGGCGAACGCGGGACCACGGGAAACAAATGGATGAACGATACGTGGATGAAGTGCAGGCGGTTGAAAGCTCCCTCCTGCCCCTTTCACAGTCTTCCTTTTTCTGTTTGCAAGATCGGAAATATCAGGAAGAATGTTTTCCGTCTGGGCGATATTTTAATCAAAAATTTTCGTCCGGGCGATATTTTATGCAACGCGGATTGGCTGCCGAGCAACACGATACGGGAATTTAGAGTATGCGCGCTTAAGATCTCTCTCTCTCTCTCTCTCTCTAGCTCTCTTTCCTCGTGTCGAGGTCATTCACTGATCGGGGAATTTCCTGGGTTGTTTTTTTTTATTTCTCGGTCACGTGATCTCTGTAGTTGTCGCGGAAAAATTCGTATAATAATAATAAGTCTTGGTAAATTATTATTAATAAATGAGTAAATAATTCTTTATTCATAATTATAATAACAATAATAGTAATTATAACAGTAATAATTCTGATTTAAGCGTTATAATAATAATAATAGTAATAATTTTAAATAAATAGTTATAATAATAGCAATGAAAGAGGGGATATAATGTGGAATATGGGAAATGTATCAAGGGGAAAGGACCATGTACAGATGGAAGTTAAAAAAAAGTAATGAAAGAAAGTGGGGGGAGTAAGATGGCCGAAGAAATGCCTTAAGGGGTCTTCTTACTTTAGACGCTGAAAAAAGGCTATTTTCATGAATTTTTTTGATAGGTTTATATTATAGATATTGATATAAAAGTTGTTACACTTAATAAATACACTTTCGAGATACTTAAGAAAAAAAATTTATTTATGTAACCCAAACAAAATTTAAACGCGTTTTTTTCTCGAAACAACGTTTTTCGACGGCTTCTTAATAAAATCTTCGAAACTACTGAACCGGATTTTTTTAAATTTTAATCTTGATTAAAATTTTAATTTTAAACTTTAAAATTTAAAAGGATTTTTTAAAATTTTAATCTCTACTATTTTTTTGCCAACAATGGTGAAAAAAAAAACGTTTTTTTGTTTTTTCGAACAATGCCCGCCATTTTGTTATTTTTGCATATATCAAAAATCGTATGATATGCGCCATAGCCATTAACATACTGAATCTAAAACCGTTTGATTTTTTTGTGAAAACGGCGAGAAAAACAGGTAAATTTCGGGAATTTTGATCTCAAAAACTAATGTTTCGATTGGATCCGGGTTTATTTTTTATTGGAAAATATGTACATTGAGGTATGTTTAGGAATTAAAAAAAATAAATTCGTTGACTGGAAGCGATTCAAACACGATTATGTCGAAACATAGTTTTCGAAGTCGATGCCGGAAGTATCTCGAAAACGGCTTGTCCGATTTTGTCCAAATTTGGAAACAATATTCTTCGATAGTTTTTCTCGTTTGCCACATAGGATTTTTTTGAAATTTTCATTTTAGACGGAATGGCGACCGTTTTAATTTAACATTCCTTTTTCGTTCGCAATTTCCGACGATTTTGGATTGCATACACATTGCATAAAAAAGCAATGGTTCAATCAAATGAAAAACCCCTGCGTGGCGAACGAGAAAACCTATCGAAGAATATTGTATCCAAATTTGGACAAAATTGGACAAGCCGTTTTCGAGACACATCTGGTACCGACTTGGAAAACTATATTTCGAAATAATCGCGTTTGAATCGCTTCCAGACAACGAATTTATTTTAAAAAATTCCTAAACATAACTCAATGTACATATTTCCCAATAAAAAAAAACCCGGATCCAATCGAAACATTAGTTTTTGAGATCAAAATTCCCGAAGCTTACCTGTTTTTCTCGCCGTTTACTCAGGTACCTCCCCTTAAGCCCTTCGAGAAACTAATTGGAAAAATTGTGAACAAGACAACGAATGCGAGAAGAAACTAAAAGCAAAATGACAGTAGAGCACAAGTTCGGAAATAAGAAAATACTGTAAGGGGAAACATATACGTAGGGCCGGATCTTCTGTGTAAACACCCTAACGGGGTATACTTGGAAAAAAATAAAAAATAAGAATAAACGAATAGTAATAGAAATCCGGTAGGCCGGTCTAGTGGTCAGCTAGCTTGCCTTTGAACTAGAACATCGGGAGGTCGCGGCATCGAATCCCAGTCTTGTAGTCTCGAAGTAAAATAAATACGGGCGTGACGTAGCTCCAGTTCTACGCGGATGTCACGCATGCGGACAAATATGTGTGTGCGTCGTGTGTGTATGCCCGTAGCCCGTGATTTATTTCTCGAGACGAAACGCGACTAGCTCGGGATTTGGGAAGCGATTCTGGGACCGGCTGTATTGGTATAGATTTTCCACAGTTTCCCTATACCCATGGCAGAAATGTCATAGCGAATGCGGTACAGAGGGGGAAGTCGGCTGCGGTCGCAAGGTGGGGATGAGAAGTGGAATATGGTGGGGAATGTAATAAGGGGAAAGATCCCGTACGATGGAATTCACGATTAAAAAAAAACAAATACTAATGGTAATATTTTTAAATAAATAGTTGACAATAATAATAGTAATAATGTTAAATAAATAGTAATAATAGTGATAATTTTTAATGAATATCTATTATAATAGTAGCAGTAATCATTCTGAATACATAGATGAATTATTATTAATAATAATAATAATAATAATAATAATAATTTTCGATGACTAGTTATAGTAACAATAATAGTAACCATTTTTTATAGATACATATAAGAATAATAGCGATAATTTTTACTAAATAGTTATATCAATAATAGTAATAATTTTCTACAAATAGTTATAGTAATAATAATAGTAATGATTTTCAATAAATAGTTATAGTAATAATTATGGTAATAATTTTGAATACATAGTTATGATAATAATAGTCATAATTTTTAATAAATACTTATAGTAATAATAGTAATAATTTTCTAACGCTGAAAGGGAAAATAGTCAAACAATTGGGAAAATACACAACGGCATTTAGGGGACTCGACGCAGCAGGCTGAAAACTACGCGACTTACTTTATAAAATATATCTAAACTAGTAGTCATAGGCATGCAATGTACGGGCGAGCACTTTTTAAAACTTAACGTGATATAGTGCTAGTAGTTATAGTCTTTCATATCTTTTATGGGAAATGCAAAAAATGTAAAAAAAAAATGTACTGAACACTGAGCTGGTTAATGGCATAGCAATCGCAAGACACGTGGAATAAATAAATCTGCTAAAAAAATCTACTAGTAATAATTTTCTATAAATAGTTATGGTAATAATTATGAATAGATAGTTATAATAATAATAGTGATAATTTTTAATAAACCGTTATAGCAATAACAGTAATAATTTCTATAAATTCATTTTCTATAAATAGTTCTAATAACAATAGTGACAATTATGATTATCAACGCTTATTATTGCTATTATTACTGTTATTGTTTACGAGACTTGTAAGTATTATTACCAACAACCACAATAATGATGATATCGATAACAATAACAATAATTTTCCATGACTTATTGTTCTTACTATAATTATTGTTATTGTTATCTGCGACTTGAATGATGCTTGTCAGATCTCGAGACTCGTGAATAGTACAATAGAGTAACAGTGATAATAATAATAATGTTAATGATACTACTGACGTACGCTATTTCGTATAACAATAGGCGACATCTCGGATAATACGTGGCCGAAATGACGAAGCACGCTCATCGTAATTGACCGCTCGGCGGTTTTCGATTCTCGTGACGATTACGAAAAGGGCTGAGTATGGAAGAAAAAAAAAAAAAAAAAAAATATTTGAGCGAATTCCACGAAAACGGCAGTAGGCAACGATTATCGAAAGTCTTATCATCGACCTTGTCACATCAGTTCGAGAGTGTGTATAAAACGGAGGCGGCAGGAGCAGCTACCACATACGTTTATACTAGTATTGCCGTTTAATAATTCGTGGTAGAAATCGATCTGGTGAACGGTCACGTTGAACTATTCTCGTAACGATGGTATTTCTGCCTTCGTGTTTCCACCTACCCCTCTCTCTCTCTCTCTCTCTCTCGCTCTATATATATATATATATATATATATATATATATATATATATATATATATATATATATATATATATATATAGTTTTTTCTCTTCCCAACCGTTTGCGGATACGTCGTTTAAAAGCCCCGCGGCTGTCTCTCTTTTCCTGAACTCCTTGACTGCTGAATACTTTTCCACACGTTCGTGAAATTGCCAACCCTGGCGCGTGGTTTGTGCATCGATATCCCGGCCCCCGGACGAAATCGACGAAATAGACGTCGGTGACGTCAGTGGCCTCGACAACACGCTTTTATTATTATTATATTTCCATTATATTATATTATATCTATTAATATTGATATTACTGTCGTTATTGGCTTCTGTTATGACTATTTCTTCATTTCGCTACTCGTGTTTAACATTGTGTTTGGAAGACGATTGGAATAGTGTACAAAATTGAGGGGGGGGGGGAACAGTATGCTATTAAAATCATTAAACAGTTACAGAGAAAAAAATGATTTGTAAAAAACGATGTACCTCTGAAAGCACATTTGCCATTCATACTTCACAGCGTTCTTTTTCTCGAGAACACGTGTGCAGGTTTAACATTATTTTGTTGAAAAAAAATGATGTTTTTCGTGACTTTTTTTCAAGGAAAGATTTCTTCACCATTGTTTTTTCTTAGGGTATAGTTTATTACTACTTTTGGCTGTTACATGGTATTTTTTTATTATTAATTTCGAAAAATGACAAAGGCGCACGGTATTCTCAATGGGTTGCGGCGGATTTTGTCAGAGGGCGTGACACGTTGCGTCGGCGAGATTAATCGAAAAAAAAAACAGCGAAGATTTTTATTTCATTAACACTCATACGCAGGATATGAACCGAGAAAAAGTGAGAAATGTTGAAAATCTATGAGATGGTACGCTTTGAAACGACAAGATTGAATTTGCCGAAAATAAATGGCTACGTATTGCAATAAAAAACTGTTCTTTTCAACTTTTAAGGAAAATGTAGGATCATGTTTGAGACAATAAGGTTAGAAAGGTTTGTACCGAATTTCATCAGAAGCGTTCAATTAGATTTTGAGCTATACGTCACGCCAATTTTGAAAATGCAGTTTAGAAGACCGTGCCATACTGCCGCCATTTTTTAAGATTAATAAAAAAAAAAACGATGACATAATCGTTAAAAAAATCATGAAAATCAACAAAAAATAAAACGAATTTAGTTTTTGCACAAAATTATCTAGTGCTTGGACGAAGTATTAAAGAAAATATTGATTTTCGCAAAAGTGGCTGCCGTCCAAAATGAAAGTATCGATTTTCGGTGAAAAAACGTTCTATTTTACCGCTGCTTTTTGATGTATAAAAGAAGTTGTAGAATTTTAAGGTGATCGGTGCAGTGATTCTTGAGATATTGTGGCCACCGATCTCGAAAAAGTAATTTTGAGAAAAACGTGGTTTTCTCCAAATATATATAATTATAAACGCGCAAAACACCCTCAAATTTGAACTAATCAACTTGAAATTTTCAGATAATATTTTTGGAATGTTATGTATTTTTTCCCCTAATTGTGACCATTTCTTTCCTCTACTGTTTTTAACTAACTCTCCTTTTTCCTCCCTCTTCCCTCCTCTTTCGGCCACAGCCGACTTCCCCCTCCGTATTATATTCATCATAACATTTCTGTAATGGGTATAGGGAAACTGCGGAAAACCTATTATACCAAATACAGCCGGTCATCGACCCCCCCCCCCCCCCCCCAGTCGTGGAACTAGTTTTATTTCGCTGCGAAATGCCGAAGAAAAACATTTCACGGCGAAGTGTACGCGACTGGGATTCGAACCCGGGACCTCCCGGTCCGCTGTTTTAGTGGCGAGCACGCTAACCACTAGACCATCGCACCGGGTGTTCGCCACTTACTTTAGATTTGGTGTTACTCGATACATTTTTTATGATTTGATTTAACATGCTGACCAAAGCACGAATTTCAAGTTTTCTGCACTGAATTATATATTAAATCAGACTATCAGAATAACCAAATGAGATAACTAAATGAGACAATGTACATGCCTTCGTATTGTAATGTCCTATTGATTTCTTAATTTTCTCACTCTGTCTACATTTTATATGTACAAAATGCTTGTTGTATTATTCAACTAAGAATATTTATTTTTCTATTAGACGCCTTGAAAAATTGTAGATAGTGTATTAATATTCAATTCGTCCGTATTACGAAATGTAAAACCGTATGAAACCGCAGGTCCGGTATTGAATTTTACAAGACTGAAGCGTAAATATTCATTCACATACTGTTTTGAAATTTCATTCGCCATAGTATTGTAAAAGTATTTCAAATTTCATATTTCTTTAAACAGCTTTTTGTAATATTCAATGTACAATGTACTTTTCAACAGAATGAAGTCAAAAATAATAGTCATATTGCGATTTTAATACTTTTTGTGTAAATAATGAAATCATATACGTGTGTTGCATTAATCAAACAAATATTTGTATTATTATGATGCGCGTTGAAAAACGCATACGCAGCATACTAATATCCAATGTCTCATATATTAAGATGTATACGAATCTATGAAAATTCATTTACAGTACCGAAACTTCCATTACTGAAGTGCGAATTTGCGTTTCATATTCCGAGTTTAGAAATTTTCAATTATAAAAATATAGTAAATTTAATGACTTTTTTTACAGTGGATATTTGGAGAATCCGTCGAAAACCGAAAAACTATATTTACCAAAATTTCAACTAGATGCAGCCCTTACAATATTTTCTATTTGCAATTTTTAAAAATACATTTGCACGCGATTTTATACGGAACTCAATATCACGAAGCATTTTCATAAATGAGTTTTTTTGTACATCCTCTATGTCTAATGCTACTGAATGGACGATTTAACGTACGTGTAGCCGTGTCGTTACGTGGATATAATATCCCGACTATACGATCACCCTGGTGCCCAGATGAACTCGCGCTATAAATGAGACTCTCTCTCTCTCTCTCTCTCTCTCTCTCTCTCTCTCTCTCTCTCGCTCTCAGATCGAAATGGGCTCTATGTATAGAGAGAAGACCGCCTTTCCGGACCGATGCACAGTCAGGGGCTTTCACATAAAACTCGAACGCTCGTCCGTACACGAATGCATACATTGACGTATGTACGTGTGCGTGAGTACAAGCTCGACAAGTAGCGAAAGTACACAAATGGACTTTGCCTATATATATATATATATATATATATATATATATATATATATATATATATATATATATATATATATGCGGAAGCACACACGCGTAAGTGAATGGGACACCTTCTCGGAACAACAATACATATCTACACGTATACACGCGTATCACACGAGAATGCAACTTTCCTGTTGAAACTTTCTATACAATTAACTTTGTCAACGGTACTGGGAACAATCTATATATCGGATAATGGGCTCTTCAAACGTTTGTGCACATGTATATGACTTTCCTCGGAATGGGAATTCAGTCATCGCGTGTGTTTGCGTATACGTGGGCGACTAAGCAAATTTATTGTGATGCGATAAGAGATTAAAAAACCGAGAAACGAGAAAAAGGGTGAGGGATGAGGGGGGGGAGTGGCAGTAACAAAGTTGCATGTGCATATCGATTATTGAAGAATCCTAAAGGAAAATGAAAAGAATAATAAACAAAAAATTAAATAAAGTGAAAATGGAACGCAAAAAAATGAAATTAAATAAGGATGCAAAAATTCAAATAAAATGAAAAATGGTGTGAAAAAAATTGATTAAAATGCATTTAACAATACGAGAAAATGAAAATAAAAAGCAAAGAAATGAAACGAGACAAAATGAAAAAAAAAAAACAAATGAGATAAAAATAAATAAAATAACGGGACAATGGAGTGCAACAAAATTAATTAAATAAAATGAGGGCGAGAAAAATAAAATGAAAATGAAACAAGGAAAATCAGATAAGATGAGAATAGATGGAAATAAATTAAATTAAATTAAAATAGAATGAAGACAATTGAATAAAAGGAAAACAGAATGATAAAATTACATTAAATGAAAATGGAATGAAGAAAATTGACTACAAATAATAAAAAATACAAGTAATTGAAAATGAAAAGAGACAAAGCGAAAAAAAAATGAAATGAAATAACGAAATGTAGAGAATACATGAGAGGAGAAAATCGTGCAGCGATTTTTTTCTACGTGGTTGCGGAAGACCAAGTCCATGAAACGGATATTAAAAACGTATCGTTTTTCTGGACGTATAATTGTTATTCTACGGGGAGTCTTCCGTGATGAATGAGACATACGGTATAGAAGTTTGCATCGTTGGAATGCAACGAAAATTCATTTCTCTTCTTCCATTGTCATTATTATAAAACAAGAATTTCCTGCCAATTTATGTTTTCGGTTTTCAACAAGCAACCTAATAAACGCTTGAGTAATTTTTCCAGCTGAAATACGCATAGAAGGAATCGTCAGTTTGAAAAAAAAATATTTTCGTTTCGTTCCAACGATGTAAACTTCATCGCCCTACGAGACATAGCGCATCGATACAGTGTGTCGGTGAATTTTTCCATGTAACCAAACTACTCGGGCTGATCTATTTTTTGCCCCCTCAAGACCGGAGCCTGAATGAGAAGATGCGAAAAATCGTTTTTTTTTGGTATTACTTATATCGATAGATAAAATATCCAATAATATATTTACAAAGTTACAGAGGCCAATTGTAAATATTTTCGAAGATACATGGCGAAAAGCAGAGAAGCGATTGATATTTAATATTTAATATTGATATTTCCTCGTATTGAGAACTTTGAAGCGCGTTTTCTCCAGTTTTCGTTTGCACGATTTTTCCAAATTGGCGGGCGTGATAGCAAAAATACTGAACAACCTATTGAATCAAACCAAACTTTATTTTCTTCAGTATGAAAATCTCTTCTAAGTAAATTAAAAAAGTCGTTTAAAAAGCAGTTTTAAATAATTTTTATAGCACGTTAAAGTGTTTTTTTTTAAACACATTTCTTTTTCACACCTCAGACAAGTTATAATTTCACGATTGTTGCAGCTTTTTTTTAAGGCACCACGCTACGATTCGCGCGCGGTACGAGGGTGTATTGTTCGTAATTATTTTCAAGCAAACGATGAATGGAATTTTTTTTATTAATAGTCATAGTCAATGTATACATATAGAAGACTACAAATGTTTGTACTTGAATCTAAAGTATAGTTTGCGGTGTACGCCGCTTCCAAGAGGACACTCCGACAAAATTGCTGCTCGACGGTTGACAGCGATTAAGCCATACGGATGATTTGAAAAATAAAATAAAAATATATTCAGAAACTAGACATATAGGTTTACAGTATCACGTAGGGGAATTTCGATATCTAAAAGAAAAATGCCGGACCAGCGAATTTAATTTCCGATTTTCATGGAAAATTTTCATCGTTCGTAAAAAAAAAAAAAATAGAAGAAAAAGAAAAAATCCCTACGTGGTGCAATAGAGACTGGATTTTAGAACAGTTTAAGACTTGGCGCATGCCGATCGGATGAATCCTTTTTTTTATATGTTGTCAACCAGGTTGAAAAACGTAGTTTCGAGAAAAAATTTGGTGAGAGAATTCTTAACAAATGTATCTTTCACAAAATGAGAAAAAAAGATGACGAAAAATTTGTTTACCGTGCTGTGGTGCCTTAAGGGGTAAGGCCACAGTAGAATTTAAAAAAAAATCGTTTTTTTTCGCCAAACATTGCTTTATCATCATAAGAATAAGTGACTATTCGATTTATAGCAAGAAAATATTTTTTTCGCCGACTTCGAGCGTATAACGTAAGCCCACCTGGCACGGCCATAAAGTACCTAAAACTTTAAACGCGCTTTTCTCGAAACAGCTTTTTTCCAATTGGCGTGACAAATAACTTCAACAATTTTCCCTCGATTTACTTCAAATTTAAAAGTTATGTTCCTAATTGCATTTCGCAGAGAAGTACGTACGGAATTTCTGATTAATCGAAAACTTTTCATTTTATGAGCAGTTTTATACGAAATTTTTCACTGAAAATTCATTCAAATACCTACAACTCAATTCAAATACCTAAAACTTTGAATAAAACAATATTTTTTAAATTCCGTACGTACTTCTCCAGGTATTCTAATGTAGATTGACGAGAATTTTTGTTTTTTGTTCTCGGTCAAAAATCGTGGATGCTAAAAAAAAGATAACAAAAAACATTAGTCGTCCATTTTGTACATCGAAAAAAATATATATATATTTTCTAACAGCTTGATATTCATACTAAATAGATGTGTAATTAATTTTATGAGTGAATCACTTTTTCATACGAAGAAAAATTGTTAAATTCGCACATGATTTTATACCCGTTACTGTGGCCCAACCCCTTAATTCACCCAGAAAAAAAATATACGACAATTGACCATTTTATTGGTTTTTTTCTTCTCTAATTGAGGCTCCCGCCTTAAGAAACGGAATAATCGAACAAGGAAGACGAAGGAGCCCAAGCGTGGGTGGAAGAAGCGAGGCTAGAAAGCCACTCGAAAATTAGCTCGCCTTGACACACCTTGAATCTCGCCCATACACCGTAATCCGAGTGTGACCGCGTTTGGATTCGCTCTCGTCTCCTCCTCTTGTTGGCGAGCGAAGAATCACTACGAGAAAATTCACCCAGAATCGCCTGCCTCGTAGCCATCCGGGCCCTTATCGCTCGAATATCTATGAGCAATGGCCTTTTATTTTCCCATCTCCGTATACAAAGACGAAATAAAGTGCCGCAGGAGGAGACAAAGAGACGCAAAGACTGAGAAGAGGGGGGGGGACACAATATTTGCCCTCCCCGGTACACTCTTCTCGCCCAAGGTCAAATATACAACCGCAATCAACGCCGCGAGCGATTTGACTTTTTACGACACAGCGATCGATACGAGGCAGAGCGAAAAACGCGAAAGAGGAAGAGAGCTAGATGGGCGTTGCTCGTCGAAACGATAACGTTAATTAAAATACGTTCCGAAATAAACGAGCACGACTAAAAAAATTCACACTCAACTGCAAGAAGTAAATTAAAAAAAAAAAGGACCTGGAGAGAGAGCGAAAAGTGGAATAACGCAATTTTCACTGCGAGCTCCTGGGACCTAAAATTTCTCAGCTGCAAATGCTTCGACGAATTCTATCATGTACAATTATTATGCACGCTTGTAACTTCTGCCTGTTTCATTGTACACTTATTCTATTATATCAAAGTTCTTGTACATAGGGAGACAGAGAGAGAGAGACAGAGAGAGAGAGAGAGTTTTTGTGTAGTATGGTTATTCCATTTTGACCCAGAATAGCTTCATTTGCCTACTTGCCCCCAGATAAAATGGACCTCCCTATACGAACTACAATAATATTTCAACCGTGACTGCTTTTGGTATATCAACTACTTACAGCTTAAAAATGATCAGCTAATTATGTTCATCAGATGAAACCCTGCACGTGAGAAAAAAAAGAACGATGTTTAACCCTTAATAGTCACACTGTGTCCACGGGACCCAGGCCCTTTTTTGACCTGGAATACCGCTCACTAAAATCGATAAATTGGGTTTTGTGGCGCCATCTAACGATAGTTTGGATATTCACCGACCGAGAAGATAGATTTTGAATATGCGTAAGCGTTTCATTCTTTCCTTCTAAACCGCACCTGCGTTGGATCAAATAAATATACTTTTTGAAAAGTCCACATAATCCGCTATGTCTATTTCAAAGTACATTGTTTTCAGATTATAAAACCATTTTTTTTGTCAATAATTACAAGAGTTACAGCAATTTCTGTAAAAAAAAAGTCATTTTTCACGAGTTTTTTTGCATATTTTTGTTGCCTATTTAAAATTTAATTTTTAATGTATAACCAATTTCCTTGTATTAAACAAGGTTCAAATTATACCTCACAATTTTTTTCATATCGCTCAATGCATTATTTCATTATTTATAACAATTTGAAAACTTTAAAAAGGTTAAGGGGTTAGGCCACTCTAGAGGCCGAAGAAATAGACATTTTGGGGATTCTTTTTCAGAAAAACTATAAAATAAATCGAGATTACAAAAAAGGGTGTTTCTTATACATATCAGTGAATGTGTGCAATAATTTTTTTGAAGCGATTAATTTCAAAATGACGGCTGTGCAGCGTTTATCTGAAAACTGCATTTTTTAAGTTGGCCGGAAACATAACTCAGACAATTTTCGACCGATTCACTTGAAATGTTGAATATATCTTGATAAATACATTGTCTATGGAAGTACGTAGGATTTTTTTTTTTATATTCCATAGTTCATTTGTTATTAACAATTATCTGACGAATTTGCCAAAAAAAAACTAAATGACCTATCGAATCAAACCAATGTTTATTTTCTTCAGTATGAAAATCTCTTCTAAGTGAATTTAAAAAGTCGTTGAAAAAGTATTTTTAAATCATTTTTATAGCACGTTTAAGTGTTTTTAACACATTTTTTTCAAACCTGAGAAAAATTATGATTTTACGATTTATTCAGCTTTTTCTTAATTCGCCCAGAAGAAAAATATATGACAATTTAAAATTTTATTGGTTTTTTTGTTTCAGGAAAGAATAACGAGCTGCATCTTTCCCGCCGATTGAGGACTGCAGTGGCAAGACGCACATGAAGTAGGCTGATGAATCTGCGGTCATTTATTGTTTTATGTTGAATATATTTTTTTTTACATTTCAAATATACATGAAAAGATACCTCAATGTTTACTGGGCTCACTTGTTTTTTTCCCTTCTAAAAAAAATCCACGAAAAACTTTTTTTTGGAACTTCTAATTCAGGCTCCGGCCTTGAGATGGTCTTGAAGTTATGGTGCTTATGTTGGCAACGTTGAATCGCAACAAAAATTGGAACCCTAAAAAGAACGTTCAAAAGTGTTTCAATGATTTTTGTACCTTCAATGTCGTGAAAAAAAAATTGAGCGGTGCGAAAAAAATGTCACTTTCTTGCATTCCGATGATGCAAACTTCAATACCATTTAAAGTTTGCACCGTTGGAATGCAACGGAAGTAATTTTTTTTGTTGGCACATTTAGGCTACGAAAATCGCTGAAACGTTTTTCCTTGTATTAGGGTCAATGTGCATGATCTTGAAGTTTCCATCGTTGGAATGCAATAAAAGCCAATTTCTTTTTTTTTGTTCATAAAATTCTTTCCTGCTGATTTAGGCTATGAAAACCATTCGAACGTTACGTATTTTTATTACAAATTTACGATTTCAAGATGCGAAAAAAAGGGTTTGGAATAATAATAAATGTGAAGGAAAAAGCAAAAAAAATGTTGCATTCCAACGATGCAAACTCCGATGTCACGGATGTGTAACTTAAATTTACAACGAAAAAAAAAAGTAGATAATAATACGAATATGGAAATTTAAAGAAAAACAATGATTTTTCGTTGCACCGCAACGACGCAACCATCCGCACCATTGATTAAATTTGTTATGGGATTGAAATTTGCATCGTTGCAATGCAATGGAAATGATCATTATCGGATTGCTCGATTTTTTTTCGGCAAATATTCGTTACGAAAATTATACGACATCAATCATTTGCCAAGGCGCTTTTTTGGAATGCAGAACTCGTGGGGTTAGGCCGCTGCGAAAATGTTTAAAACGGTCCATCGTTTGCGGCAAGTCAACTTGAAGAGAACGGTCCAACAGTGCAGGAATCGCAGATTGAAGGTAAACTTATGATTACCATACATTAACGATAAGAATAACAATAGAATAAGATTAACGATAGAATTGCTAGTCAAACTTTAAATGCGATTTTTTCGAAACTATGTTTTGCAAACTTGACATTTGGCACGCTTATTCAGTGTAATAGTAGTTTTGACCGTCGTTTTTATTGTCAACATTTTTTTCAGTTATTAACAATAATGACGTCATTTTTACTCGAAAAATCGACAAAAATATTCAACATTTTTTGTATCATTGTAACATGGTAACAAAAAAGGCTCGGTCAAGCCATAGCCAATATTATCTACTTTAAGGGGGTATCCCTGTCTGGAAACTTCAAAAAATCGTTTTTTTGCATATTGTTACAGTGTGAACTTTCAAGAATATTTTAAGACCAAATTCATCATTCTGACCCTTCAAATTTTTCCAGAGAGGGCCTCAAAGAAAAAAAAGGTTATTTTCTTCTTTCAGATCAATCGCGTGGCTAAAATCAAGTACACCCGTTGAGCCCCTCACGTTCAAGGGTCCGTCACTAGATTGTTCATAATTATTAATAATTATGAACAATCATAATTATTAATACATAATTAAATTGAATTAATTAAAAAATATTAAATACGTCATTATTAATATTTTTAAATGAAATTTTACACGCAACTTTGTTAATGTACATACAAGTAAATGTCCCAGACTTTTTTCAATCATCTTACCTATTCTTTCGAAACCATTTTTTTTCAATAACCGTGATTTTCGAATCCCCACAGTAGCATAACCCCTTAATTCGAAAAAAATATTTTCTTAAATAATGAAACCAAAAAAAGAAAAATATAAAGAAACATGTTCGTCGCATTCCAACGATGTAAACTTCAAGATCATAGTTTGTTGGCATGCAACGAAAAAACGACGTTCAACTTTGCATCATTGGACGCAACGAAAATTAATACTTTTCGTCTACACACATTTCTTTCGGCCGATTCAGGCTGTGAAAATCGCTCAAACGGTTCTACGTATTATTATTAGAAATTCACGACCCGAATTTTCGAATAAAGGCTTCGGATAATGTTGCAAATAAAGAAATAAAAATCGAAGAAAAAAAACATCGTTGCATTTCAGGGATGCACATTACATCGTCGTATGAAAAATCCTTCCGAGTCTTCGAGTCGCTCATTTTTTTCTAGCTCATCAAAGCTACGAGAAACACTCATATGTTTTTTGCAGCTCTTTTGCTGCACCGTAAAAAAAAAGATGTTGGATTATAGTAAAACAAAATGAAAAAGTGAGAAAAAGCAAAACGAAATTTCGATGCGGTCCAACGATGCGGACTTCACAATCTATTTTTGAGTTCTGAGTCTTCTATTTATATATATATATATATATATATATATATATATATATATATATATATATATATATATATATATATATATATATAGCAATCATTATTCGAAATATTGTACTACTCTCTACAGAAAGCGGCACAGAAAGAAAAACGTGTCAGCATAAAAAAATGAATAAAAAGAGACTCGTTACGCGTCAAGCTCGAAGTCTAAAAACACACGAGGAGACTAGCCGCTGCAAATAACGTTCCGCAAACTTTTAGTTTCGAGCATTCGTCAAAAGCTTAAGTCGGACGTGTGGCGTGCGAGAGTGTAAAAACTTCTCGAACAGTAGTTCGTTCTATCTTTAGTAGAGCCGAGCTACACCAATAACAATATCGCATAAGGCGAATACGTTTTTCTTTTCCTCGGCGAACAGGTTGAGCGACGGAATTTCGAGAGAAAAAAACGTGAGTTTGTTTGGGACCATCAGACTTGACGTAATCGCAAAGGTTCCTAGAGGCGCCGAGGAGTCTTGAAAAATGCAGCCCGTCGAGCCACTCTCGATCTCGAAAATCCTCGAATTACGCTACTCGGAAGTGAAGAAAAGTAGGGAGTGCGAGAAAGAGAGAGAGTTGGGTGTGAGTCCCTGGTATATGTACATATAAAAGTGATTTTGAGGACATTCGATTTCAAGCTAAATCCCACCGGTGGATAAATATAAGAATATTTATATAAAGGTCATTTCGAGAACCCTTGTCCCCAAAATCACCGATTCGTTTCATTTACCGAGTGTCCTCGAAACCGCCAGATGTTTCGAAAGCCACCATCGCGTAAATTCAACATTTTCAAAATCACCCGTAGATAAATATAACAATATTTATCTACACGTTGTTTCAAGGACCATAGTCCCCAAAACTACCGACTAGTTTCTTTCACGTGTCCTCAAAACAGCCAATGTTCCGAATGCCAACATAGCGTAGATGCAACGTCTTCAAAATCACTTGTAGATAAATACATTATTTATATAAGGGATATTTCAAGGACTCCCGTCCCCAAAACAGCCGATTCGTCGTTTCGTACGTCCTCAAAACAGCCAGATATTCCAAAAGCAAACAACGTAGGTTCGAAGTCCCCAAAATCCCCCGTAAGTAGATATAACTATATTTATGTAATTTCAAGTTTTTCCCAAAATCACCGATTCGTCGTTTCGTACGTCCTCAAAACAGCCAGATATTCCGAAAACCAACTCAACGTCAAAGTCTCCAAAATCACCCGTAAGTAGATATAACCATATTTATGTAATTTCGAGTTTTCCCCCAAATCGCCGATTCGTGGTTTCATTTCACGTCCTCAAAACAGCCAGATGTTCCGAAAACCAACATAACGTAGATTCAACGGCTTCGAAGTGTCCTTTCCCTTACATACGTATATATACGTGTACAAGCATGTACATAGGAGAAGACGGTGTGTGGTCGTGGTGCGTATTGATCGGGATAAGCGCGAAGGAAAACGGGGACCTACTAACGGGGTACCGGCTCTGCTCGTGCGCTCACTCTTTCTCTCTCTCTCTTTCCGTCCTTCGCGCTCCCGTGTGTTCCATATAGGAACAACGTGTCTCACGCGCGCGCGCGACTCTAGCTCATCTCTCTCTCTCGCTCTTTCTCGTGCGCGCACACCCAAGAGGAGTGGGGGTATCTCCGCCGATATCTCGCAGAATACGGGACAGGTGGGGGAATTCGCGCGCATGCGGCAAAAGTGCTGCTCCGAGCGGAGAAATGAAAGAAAAGAGACGAAACTGCCTCCTCCCCATCCTCTTCGACCCGACTAAATATCGCATTTATCCCGCACATTTTCATCCCTTCGATCCGATATAGGCTAGTTCACGTCGGATCGATCCCGCGCCGATTTATTCTCACATTTCGAAACGGCCGAGAAGAAAACTTTGAAAGACAAAAACTAGCAAAAAGACTCACCGTACTCCGTGCGCTTCCTTTCCTCCTGTGGATGAAATTTCCAAGGGAAATAATACGTTTAACAACAACACTAACGGCTGCGTCGCGATGAAGCTCTTCGACCGTTCGCGCGACACGACTTTTACGCCTCGCTGCAATTATCGCCGCACAACAAACAAACAAAAACAAACAAAAAGAGAGGAAGAAAAAAGAAACGCACGAAAAAACGAAGGGAGAACGCGTGCGGGCGAGCGACTCGCGTATTATTAGCGAATTAAATTCACGCGGGTTGAACGCAAATCTCGAAATTGTCGAGAATCTCCGTTTTTTTCTCTCTTCCTCTTATTATTTACCCCCCATGCCCCACTCTCCAGTCACAGTCCCTCTGGTTACGGGTAATCCTCGATAATCTCGATTTTTCTCAACGGTTGTCCCTCTTGACGATTTACTTCTCTCTATTATTATTATTGTTAAGCTATATAGTCGCGCGATTCCACCAACACGTTCGATCCGCTCGTCCGCACTGCGAGTTCTCTATATATACATACATATATATATATATATATATATATATATATATATATATAAAATGAAAAATTCGTCTGCTAGGAACTTACCACTTGCTCAACGGAAAAACGAGGAAAAGAAAAATTACGCGTACCGCAAAAACCTGAAGGATTCCGCGGCGACAGCTCGTGACGCAAAAAAAAAGAAACAAAAACACGCGACAATGCGATTAGAGAATGTTGGGTGTTTTTTCGGTTGTTTTTTTTTGTCGCTCTTTTCGCGTTGAAATTCGAGGACACTGAATTTTTTACACTTTGTCAATCCACCCGGCAGTCACAAATGGCGCACACAACCCGCGGGAGGGCGACCGGCCGCTTTTCGCTCTCGCTCTATCTCGCCCTATCTTTCTCACTCCCTCTCGCTCTCTCACATTCGCACGCACACTATCACGATCTTTCTCGCGAAAACTTGTCTCTCGTTCGTTCTCTATCTATCGCGGTTCGCTTCTTTAGCGGAAAAAAAAGAAAAGAACGTCGCGAACAAACGGCGGGGACGGTGTAGTCCAAAAGTGTTAAAAATCTCAATCACCGCCACGAGCCCGGACCGCGCTCTCCCTCTAGCCTCTCGCACACTCTCCTCATCGAGAATAGGTAGCCAGATACCCCGCGCCGGAGAGTGAAGAGTGCGGCAGCTCCGCTCGCTGGTGCCCGCCCGGACAAACGAAACGAGACGCGGGAGTGGGGGTAAAACGCCGTGATCGCTCACTATTCTCTCTCTCTCTCTCTCTCTCTCGCTCTATCTCACTTTTGATTCAAGATGGCGCCGTTGAACCGCTCCACTGATGTTTTTTTTTTCGCAATTGGGGAAAATGAATTACCGATGGAGGCGCTTCAGTCGCGCCCAAAATGGCGCACTGGACGTCCCGTGACGTCACGAACTTGCAGTACGAAACGAAGGAAGCTGTGGCTTCTCCGATGAAAATTCTAGCGCGTAATCTCGGTCGTCCCAACTACGAGGGAGATCGCTCGCGGGTCCTTACGAATCGCGAAAATTCGCTGCAAACTTGGCGTTAAATTTTCCGTTATCGATGACTCGCAAAGCCAATTAGAGGTTATGTTCTCCGAAGTCGGGCGCTATCTTGCGCGCTTCGATTCACGTCCAACAGATGGCGCATGCGTAAGCGAAATTCTGAACTTTCGCAAAACGCTGAACTTTCACTAAATTGATTCTGATAAATTGACGCGCTTGGAAACTCGAATTGTCGAGTCGCTTTTTCTTTCTTCGATGTTGCGAATTCGTTCCTCCGACGTGAGATCGATAAGTTTCGGAATTTCCGGCGATGTTTTCATCGGGAGCAATATTTTGCACGGGGAACGAAGTAATTCGTTCGGAATTGGAGAACTTGCGCGCCCGTAGCGGACGCAGCGCCGCCACGCCGTAAAACGCGGTACCACGTGACGCGGCGGGACTTTTCAAACGACGAGTAGACCGCGAATGAATGGAAAGAAAATGTCGGTGTGGGCCAATACTCGGATGGGTGACCGCTCGGCTGCTTACCGTCGCTAATGGATGGAGAAAAATGTTGGCTCGGGCCAATACTCGGATGGGTGACCGCTCAGCCGCTTACTGCCGTGCCTGTAGAGCACTAGGCTTTTTAGTTTCCCTGTGCCCTCGTGCGATCGCGATACGGTAGAGCATTGGAAAACGAGTGGCTGTGGGCAACACCTCGCGGAAGGGTCTCTGCGGAAGTACAGACTAAGCTTAAGTTAAGGTAATCCTATCGCCAGGCTTCAATCCATAGGATTCTCATTTTTTTAGCTTCTCTAAATATATTAATAATCGTCTCTGTTAAATTTCAGGTTCGGTTATCGACCTAATTGCAGAGGAAAAACTATCAAAATTGCGTATTTTTGTGAAGGAATTCCGAGACGACGTGCAAAACCCCAATTTCCGGTTGCTATAAAAGCATATATGGTACTAGGAATCCGTCAGATTCTTAAAAATAATCAGATTTATATATTTAACACCTTTAGTAATCCAATGCTCTTAGAACAAATTACTCTTATTGACCTCATTTTTATGTAATATCAAGTTTAATTTGAACTTCCGGTATTGGATTTATTACCACTCGCTAAGATAAAGAGACGTGAGAGCAAGGCAACAGCTGACTGTAGTCCTAACATCATCTCACTCATTCGAATTTCCACACATATTTCATTTTTAACCGACATATTTCGCCGACACAAATTTTCCACGCTTTTTATCAGTCGTGGCCTGAATACAATGCTTTATATTTCCTGCACCCGACATTGTTTTGACAGATCGACGTTGAAAAGCATGGAGGTTAAACTCGCCTGGTTGAGTCAAAAGAGGCGGAGATAGAACCAATGTTGCCAAATATCAAACCTAGAAATACTGCGCGAATCGTTGGAATAACTATTCTTTCATTTTTCTAATTAAATGTGAACATTCATTCAACAGTTTACAGTTTACAGTTTACAGTTTACTCAAGTATGATCCGTGGTATGACTAGTGTGAAGCGATACGATTACCTTAAGGGGTGAGATGCAGTCAAAATTTTCAAAAAATCGATTTTTTTAACGTTTTCTCGAAGTATGCTTCGAAAATATTTCCTGAAAATTTCAAGTCAATCCGATGAATAGTTACCGCGATATCCCACAATTAGTGAAGGGGCGTCCCCATGGCAGGTAGCGGCTGACAAACGCGCAAACGATAATACCCGGGAAGGTAGAATGCTTCGAAGACAACACCAAATTGATATTTTGAAAGCTCCCACATCGGCAGAAGCTCTATTGTATGGGCCAGGAATTGATGAATCGATGCAATTTTTTAATTAGTATTTCTATACGTAAATCAAGTGTAAAATTGGAAAACTCTTTCAACATTTTTGAAAAATTTATTACTCAAAAACTCAAAATTTATTACTTTAAATTGTCCAAAATGTTTTAAAAAAATAATTCATCCCGAAAAACTTCAATTTTTTGAAAAATTGTGTTAACCATTGGCTATAAACAATCGAATGCTCGACTTTTCGGCAAAAAATTGTGATATTCGGATTCAGCGGATCAAAAGACATAAAAAAAAAAGTTTAGCGTCATCCATCGAGCTCAAAATTCTACGAACATATAATATCGTATCCACATCGAAAAACTTTAAACGCGTTTTTCTCAAAACTATGTTTTTCAAGTCGGTGACTACTATAATTCAAAAACCACTCGATGGATTTTGATGAAATTTGTTGTGCTTATTGATAGCATTAAAAACTAGTCCTTAATCGAAGGATTTTCATTTTTGTTGAAAATTTCTTTTTTTTTAAACCATAAACGAGCGATTTTTTGGTCGAAAATAGAAAGTTATCTGTCGGAAGCCGCCATTTTGTTAATTTAAAAAAACTTCGATTAAGGACTAGATTTATTATTAAAGTAATGATTTTTTTTTTTTATTTCAGATGATCCAGTAAAATTTATGATGGTTACCGCAAAGCACTAAATGCCGAAGGGAGCCCGACAAAGATGGCGATATTTTTATAAATAATCAACATTTTTCTTTGAAAATTTCTACAAGTCAAGTTGAAATATAACAAAAAGTCTGTGTAACCACTTTTGTAAGACAAACTTAATTACTGTAAAAAAAATTATTGAAAATTCTCGTTTTTGATGCCTCGGACTGCATCTCACCCCTTAAGGAGGTAAAGACTTAAGTTCAGGGGTTATGCTTAGTTATAAAAGTCGAAAAGGCGCTCTTTTCAAAACCAATATATTTTGTCACTATGTCATCTTATAAATGTTCCCTGAAAATTTCAAGGTGATCGGATCAAAATTGACAGATTTATAGCCTGTTATGTTGACGCCCGTCGGAACTTTAAACGCTTTTTTCTCGAAAGTACGTATATCGATTATAATTGAATATTTGTACACCAAAAAATTAGGGTGTTCGTCAAATGATACTTTTTTAAATACTTAATTTTTGTAGAAATTTATCATTACGATTTTCAAACAAAAAAAAATCCCAATACTGAGCTGTTTTCGACTGCTACAACTAGGCTCAGCCCGTTAAAAAGTGCAGGGTAAAAGTAAAGGGATGAGCTAGTAAAAAATCCGTAAGATCGTACGAAGCAACAAAAAATAAAAAGCCGATTTTAACATTACAGCGCGCCATTTTGCACCACACACTTACATTCACCGGGACACAGGTTTGTGAATAAAAAAAAGTACAACTTTTTTCCTCGTAACATTGTTATTTATAAAATACCGCAACTTTCATTTATTTCCATATTTCTACACCCTTGAGGCAATTTTTCAATGAGTGAATATACATCCGTTCGCGAGTGTTCTGTTCTTACTTTTCTCGTTAATTATTTCGTGACGAACAATAGAGTTTCGGAGATTGGAGAACTCGCGCGCAAGATCGAACGATCTCACAATAATGTTCATTTGTTTTCTTTTTCTCGTTACTTCGTTGATAAAAACGAAAGGCAAAAATTGACAGGACGTATCAGGCGAGAATTATCCATCTCCGAAACATTTTGACAATGGTGTATGAACGAGATCGGCCGTGTGGGCGTAACTACACGTTTTTTTTTCTCTCTCCCCATATCGCTTCTTTTTTTCATGTCCCCCCCCTCTCCTTCTTCGGAAAGGATCATCTAAGAATACGGATGCCGTGGCGCGAAGCTTAAGACGGAGCGACAACGCGTTCGAATTGTCACTTGCAGCATTGCCGAATCAACTCCCACACTGACTCACATTTTTTCATCGCCTTTTTACCGTTCTCTCTTTTGTTTCCGTGCAATGATTCGAGTGTTTCGAGACCTCGAGGCGCGAGAAGCTCTTTGGTATTTTTTCTTTTTCCAGATCTATTATCGGATTGTCATACTCTTAGATGCGAGCTTCACGTGAATTAGAGTTTCGGACACGTAAAACACTTCTCGACGAAGATACGAGCTAATCGGGACTAAAAACAACAACGATAATGACAAAACGAAGCTTGATTTTGTGAAAGAGGGAAGAACAAGCTGAAAGAACGATTACAATTCATCGAGCTTAAACGGTAAAACAAATAATCCCACAAATTTATTATTGCACGCTTCTGATACTCAGATCTTCGATCGACACTTTAAATATATATAAGCGCAAGAGCAACGAGAAAAATAGAATATACATGCGTACGAGGCGTTACCGAAAAAAATCAGCTCTTAGCCATATCGACATTATTATCCGGTATTAAAAAAACGCAGACGAATTCGAGGTAAGTAATTTTTCGTCATTTTATTTACCCGGAATATTCGATCTTTACTTTCAAACTGCAATAACTCAACAATTAATTAATCTTTGTCAAAATCCATTAAAGATTTTCGTAACTGACCTTGAGGTATTCGGTTCACGACCCGAATATTTAACAATCAACTGTTTTTCCTCTATAATCAATGAAAATTGCACTCCAGTATACGGGTAAAATTTCAAGCTGTCACCCAACTTTCAACGAAAAATTACGCCTCTAAAAATCGTCTCATTTATACGGCACTTTACGGAGACGACGCGCTCGCCACATTTCTATCCGATAATTTAGACACTAAATAACTCTAGATGCCTGACGTAAAATCCAAAGATCCCGCAACGACAATAAAAACAGGGGTCACCGAATGTTTAAAGAAAACATTAATGATAAAACTTAGAGAAATGTGTCCGGCAGAAGAATTTTCGTAACCGCGACATTTCGGAGAAATTGAGAAATGTCCGAATCTACTGTTTGGTTACAATAATTGATTGTGACTTTTTTTTTTATCAAGCGTCACTGTAATTTACCAATGATTCAGAAGGGCCCTTTTTATGCACCCACAAAATGCGGCCCTCCACGAAAGGTATACCTTAAGGGGTTAGGCCACTCCAGAGGCCGAAAAAATCGGCTTTTTGTGGAATTTTTTCCAGAAAAACTACAAAATAAATCGAGATTACAAAAAAGGATGTTTATCATACATATCAGTGACTGTATACAATAATTGTTTTGAAGCGATTAATTTCAAAATGGCGGCTGTGCAACGTCTATTTCAAAACTGCATTTTTTAAGTTGGCCGGAAACATAACTCAGACAATTTTCAACCGATTCACTTGGAATGTTAAATATATCTTGAAAAATACATCGTCTATGGAAGTACGTAGGATTTTTTTTTATATTGCATAGTTCATTTGTTATTAACAATTATCGGACGGAATTTTTCACTTGCCAAAATTTTGCCGAAAAAGTCGTCAGATAATTGTTAATAACAAATGAACTATGCAATATAAAAAAAATAATCCTACCTACTTCCACAGACAATGTATTTTTCAAGATATATTTAACTTTTCAAGTGAATCGGTTGAAAATTGTCTGAGTTATGTTTCCGGCCAACTTAAAAAATGCAATTTTGAGATAAACGCTGCACAGCCGCCATTTTGAAATTAATTGCTTCATAAAAATGATTGTATACAGTCACTGATATGTACGATAAACACCCTTTTTTTGTAATTTCGATTCATTTTGTAGTTTTTCTGAAGAAAAAAAATCCCCAAAAGGCCTATTTGTTCGGCCTCTAGAGTGGCCTAAGGCCTTAACAGCTTTGAAAAGTAACTGTCAAAAATCTCCAAACCGAGGTTTTCACACAAATTGCAGCTCTGGAAAGTACACGAATTCCCATCAAACATGAAAAAAGACATTTTTTTCACAAGCTCCGGTCCAAAAATAATCATATCGGTATTTGAGAAAGCTCTTTAAAGCTAAGGGGTTCAAGAATCTTTGACTTGATTTGACAAAGATCGATTGGTCGTTGAATAACTCGGGTCGGAAAGTTGAGAGCAGATTTTCCGAGTAAACCAAGCTGCAAAAAAAATGATCACTACCACTTAGACGTGCCAGAGAGCTCCATTTCATTGAATTTGACATGCATTTTTTTCAGCATAGGCACTGAAACATTAGAATATCACCGTTTGAAGGATTGATTCTTTTCGACACCCCTTAATACATATTCCTTTTGTTATTGTTACGCTTACGAGCATTACAAATGTTGATCGATCGATGCTGATGACGTCACATGGAAAGAAAACCGGTTCGCCGGCAAACGTGATTTTGTCTCGCGGGAGATTGAAACGAGAAAGAGGGCCCTATCGAGAGTAAAGTGTCGCGAGAAGATAAGAATAAATATATATTCTTTCATAACGGATATATCGATATCTTTTCGTTCCATAATTATTTTATCTGTTTATTAGAAAATTATCTCGAACATTTAAATCGTTCGAGTAGAGATTTAAATTTCTGTCTTTTGATAATTGAAAGCTCGCACAACTCGAGCAAAACCGAGTGGATCGATGCTTTTTTGCTTTCTTTCTCAAGTCCCCGTCAATACGTGAATCGCTTTGACGCACACGTCGATCCTTCGATAGTTTATCCGAGTAGGTTCACTCTCTCGTCATGTGTTTTTGTCTTTTTTTTGTTTGTTTTTCGCCTCCCCCCCTTTTTTTATACAGTTAACGGCTTAAAGTAGTGTCTACAATACAAGGTTGTCGTGGATGGCGCCGCGTCGATGCTTCGTAACAGGTTGTCCTCATTCTCCGGTAACTTCTCCAAGGTAATGATGTACTCCCGGTCGAAAGCACCTTCGAGAAATAATGAAGCGAATGAAGAAAATGGTCGCTGCAGCGTTACCATGCACGATATTAAGTTTGGAATAAAATGCGAAATTTGCGTCGTGAATTTGCGGTCGAGCGTTTCGGCGATCTGGATCGAATGATGCTGATCCTTTTTTCACTTGCAGATACGTAGAATCAACTGTCGAGATCGACTCTCGAGATGGGCCGAGGGGTTAGGCTACTGTGAAAATGGCGAACGATCGTTCGTCGCTAGAGGCAATTGAAATTGGAGAGAACGGTCCAATGTATGGTGCAGGAATCGTAGATTAGAGTCAAACTTATGATTACGATAGAACTGCTAGTAAAACTTTGAACGCGTTTTTCTCGAAAATATGTTTTTCAAAACGGTGTACACGTTTTCTCGACATCCAATAAGCGTATTGACCTAAAATTTAGTACACTTATTCAGTGTAATAGTAGTTTAGTCTTGACGAACCGTTTTTCTTCTTAACATAAAAAAAATAATTATTAACAATAATAAGGTGGTTTCTCCGAAAAATCGATGAGAAATTAAAAAAAAATGAAGTGTAGTAGTAGTTTAGTCTTGACCGGCGTTTTTCTTTTTTAATTAAAAAAATTACTTATTAACAATGATGAAGTTACTTTTCTTCGAAAAATCGAGGAGAAAATCTAATTTTTTAATGATCGTAACACGATAACATAAAAATCGCGGCCAATATTATCTATTTTAAGAAAAACAAACTCGTTTTGTTTGTTTCGGTTCAACCGGGTGGCCAAAATCAAGTTGAAACCCTCACGTTTAAGGCCTTATATAACTCTGACCTTGGCCTTATACAGGGTGTCCCAAAACTCAACGATAATCTGAGACCGGATGAAAGGCCAAGTTATACCAGTTCTGGGAAAAATAATAAAACAAATCCATATCACTCAGTTCAGCGATAATAGACATTTTTAAAAAAAAGTTGAAATTCGACACCCTTGGTCGCATTTTCAAGTCCTGTGATTACCAATGTCACAATTTCGCTGTGATTTTTTTAATTTCGTGATCTTCAGTAACGACGCTATTAATCGCAACTACAAATTAATGCAAAAAACATTGTTAATTTAATAAAATAAGTTAAGTTTTAGTGAGTCATGGTTCACAAAAATATTGTTAGTTAACTTTGACACTTCATTTTGAAAAAAAATGTACTACACTACCCTTGGCAAGTTGTTTCAAAAGATGGCGCATTTAATCAAGATTTCAAAATGGTGCAACACTTGCCACTTTTCTTGCCATTAAAAATTTTATTTCTTATTTTTTTCAAATTGAGCTCATTTTGAACAACTCAACATTAGGATTTTTTGTTACTAAAATTTGTTATTTTTTGTTTCTGGTCTGAAATAAAATTATTATTTTTAGTAAAGAGGTAATTGAGTCAGTTAATAACTAATTTTTATTGTAAAAAACATGTTTTTTTACAATTACTTATTTTATTAAATTAATAATGTTTTTTGCATTAATTTGTAGTTGCGATTAATAGCATCGTTAATGAAGATCACGAAATTAAAAAAATCACAGCGAAATTGTGACATTGGTAATCACAGGACTTGAAAATGCGACCAAGGGTGTCGAATTTCAACTTTTTTTTTAAAAATGTCTATTATCGCTGAACTGAGTGATATGGATTTTTTTTATTATTTTTCCCAGAACTGGTATAACTTGGCCTTTCATCCGGTCTCAGATTATCGTTGAGTTTTGGGACACCCTGTATAACTTGAATGAACTTTTAAAAAAAGTTTTAAAAAAAATTGGCTTAAATGATGTCTAAACATCTCAAGAATGATATAGTTCGTATGGGTAAATATCCCAAGAATGATATGGTCCGAAGAAAAATGGTTTTAAAACTTTGAACGCGTTTTTCGTGAAAACATGTTTTCAAAATCGGGCGAACGCGTAGCTCCTGAAATTTTTAACCGATTTACTTCAAATTTCAACTGCATCTTAGATACACTTTCTAGCGAAATACACACGATCTTTAAGATCGATAAACAATTGCGGTTTTTACAAACGAATTAAGAGCTTTTTTGACGAAAAAAATTGCGGCTTTTTTTTTCAAAATGGTGTCAAATTTGCAAAAAATCAATATGTCGTAATAGTCGTGTGTACGTCGATAAGAAAACTCGTGTAGAAGAGGATTTTTTTAATTTCCAACGAGTCTCTCCAACGAGTCTGCCCGTGGAAGGCCTCAAAAAAGGGCGTTCTTTTTGTACCGACCACTGGGTCGCCATTTTGTATTTTTTTTTTTGGAAAATGAGAAATTGATTTGAGTACCTACATATATGTAAAATAAAGCCTCCAAACCTCATTTTGGTGGCTCTAACCCTCGCATGCCCCACTGAGGTCTGAGAAACCCGAGCAAAACTCGTAAAATCAATTTTTTTCACTTATCTCGAGAGAAAATATTTTTTAAACGAGTATATCTCAGAAGTTCTTAACTTCGACGATTCCGTCAATGCATAGACAGATTTCTCGACTAATTGGCCCTCGGTTAAAAAAAGCCATCGAAATACGACTGTTTTACTCGGAGTTGGGATTGAAAATCTGAACGGGGTCCCACAAACCCGAGTGTGGCAAGTATTCCCCGAAAAAATAAGTGTGGCATGCTAGGGCTAGTAGTATTTTTTTAAAATCCCAAAAAGTCTTGTTTTCCGACCACCCAACGGTATGTAAGGCCTCTAAAGGTCCTTCACGAGATTGTTGGCAACTTCTTGGATTATTAATCTTTTTTAAAGAAATTCGGTGCACAACTTTGTTAATGTATTATATACAAATAAACGTCCATACGGTTTTTCAAAATAATCCTTAATTTCGGGTCGTCACAGTAGCCTAACCCCTTAAGTTCGGAATAAAATTCGAATTTTTCTCTTCGACGATCAAGTCTGAAGCATACTGATCCTTTTCTTTAACCGTGGATACGTAAAATCAAAGATCGCCTTCCGAATTGCGTTTAATTTTACTGCATCGCTTTCAAGAAGAAAAATTATCCAACCAATTTAGCGCAGTTTCCTCCGAAAGATCGTGAATCAAGAGACAGTTTATATATTTTTCCGACATATTCACTTTGCGCATCTGCACTGATATAAAAAAAGTAGTGTCTGCAGATTCGTTTTTTTTTTCAGCGTGAAAGCCGCGGGCAAAAACGATTCAATGAAATTTCAGCTCAATTTTCGATTCTTTATAAGAAACTGAGAAGTCTCACTCTGATCGATGTTGCTTCTTCCCACAACGGTGAAAGCCAGAAACAAAATGTCCCGGTAAATGGAAAAGGGTGCTTGCTCGCTCGCATCGCCGTTGCTCCTCTCTAAGGCCACTCTTTTTATTGGTTCGACAAGGATGTTGTGACGAACATCCGTGATTATACTCTGCATAAGTCTGAAACGATAATTCCACGTTGACAAAGCTCATTCGGCCCTGAAAATACCGTCAACGGGCTACAGCTACCTAGGTGGGTAAAAAAATGGCATTTTTTAAAAATATTTGTATTCGATAGTATCACCTTTTAGCTATATTCCCTGAAAATTTCATCCAAGTATTCCTGAAATTGAATGAGCTACAGCTCCTAATAGTCGGTCGGGCGAGCGGTGTAGCAGCACAATATTTCAAACCACTTGATGGATTGTTTCCGAATTTACAGGAGATACGATGAGAAACATTTAAAAGTGGTTGACGATCTCACTTTTTCAAAATCTTCATTTTTGAATAGTTACGCAAAAATGACAACTTTTGTTGTTGTTAAGAACGTTGAAAAAATTATTTCATAAATCGAAGATCGTCAACGACTTGTATTTATTGTTAACTTGAATAACCCGTTTGGTTTTTAGATTTCAGATTAACCGTTTAAGGAGTGAGATGCAGTCGATGTAAGTAATTTTTTAATTAGTATTTCTATACATAAATCATGTGTAAAATTGGAAAACTCTTTCAGAAATTTTCGAAAATGTATTTCTAAAGAACTATGAACTTTAGCAAAATTTAATAAAGAATACTTTCTTTTTGAAATTTTCGAAAATGTTTCAAAAAAAAAAATAATTCATCCCGAAAAACTTTAATTTTTTGAACAATTGTTTCAACAATTGGCTGTAAATAATTGAATGCTCGACTTTTCGGCAAAAATTGTGATATTCGGATTCAGCGGATCAAAATACATGAAAAAAGTTTAGTTTCGTCCATCGAGCTCAAAATTTTACGAACATATAATACCGTATCCACATCGAAAAACTTCAAACGCGTTTTTCTCGAAACTATGTTTTTCAAGTCGGTGACCACTATAATTCAAAAACCACTCGATGGTTTTCGATGCAATTTGGTGTGCTTATTGATAGTATTAATAACTAGTCGTTAATCGAAGGATTTTCATTTTTGTTGAAAATTTCTATTTTTTTAAAACAATTAACGAGCGATTTTTTGGTCGACAATCGAAAGTTATCTGTCGGAAGCCGCCATTTTGTTAATTTTTGACAAAAAAAAATTCGATTAAGAACTAGATTTATTATTAAACTAATGGTTTTTTTTGGTTTTTTGATTTCAGATGATCCAGTCAAATTTTATGATGGTCACCGCAAAGCACTACATGCCCAAGGGGCGTCCGACAAAGATGGCGATATTTTTACAAATAATCAATATTTTTTCTTTGAAAATTTGTACAAGTCCAGTTGAAATATAACATAAAAAGTCTGTGTAACCACTTTTGTAAAACAAACTTAAGGGGTAAGGCCACTGTAAATTTTTTGAAAAATCGATTTTTTTTTATTGGCTTAAAAAATAGTTTAAGTTTAAAATAAAAAATAGTTTAAGTTTCTCCGAAACTTCTTTTTTAAATTTTTTCCAATAAAAAACTATTCGCAAAACTTTAAACGCGTTTTTCTCGAAACATGGTTTTTCAAAATGGCACGCAGCATAACTCGAACAATTTTCATTTTTTTTACTTGAAATTTTAACCAGATGTGAACATTTACATTATCTTGAGAATGTCGATCGGAATTTTCAAGAACTTTATTTATTGATTTTTTATTAACAAAAAACTTGCCGTTTTTTTCGTCAAAAATCAATTTTTTTTTTCAAACGCACGCCAAATCCACAAAAATTGATACTTTTTAAAATCCGATCGACATTCTCTAGCTATAGCCCTCTAGATTAATGGTTTTTTTTTGTTCTAGATTCAAAAGTGCACCAGTGGTGCTGCGTGCCGCGGAGCCCTGGAAGCAAAACATGTCCCGGGAAGATAGCTGTGGAACCGCCATTTTGTTTTTTTTTACTGTAAAAAAAATTTATAATAAAGTTTAATGTATGCCCGATAACACCATTAAAAGTTTTTTTTCAAATACCTTCAATTTCGGGAGCAAAAAATTAGTGAAAAAACCTTTTTTTTTGGGCCGTTACAGTGGCCTTACTCCTTAAGTACTGTTAAAAAAAAAATATTGAACATGCTCGTTTTTTCACGCTTCTGACTGCATCTCACCCCTTAAGCTGGAGTGTCCACCGTCAAACGTCTTTAAAAAATTTCACTACCTGCCGGCGGCCATGTATTTCTTGTTTTTCTGTATTTTTTGTGATTTTTCTTTAAAACCTCTGAATATATGTACCTTTAGGTTTTGAAAAATGGGTTTCTTTTGCACCAACCATTTCCCGGACTTTTTTCTCGAAATCTGGTGATTTTTTTCGGGCTTCGAGGTCCTGCGTTCCGAACCCAGGGGTAAATACCCCGCGGGAATAAAACAGCTATTCGGCGGGGGTAATAAGGCTGGCAATTTTGAGGACCCCGTAAGTAGGTGATAAAATAACAGATCAGCGCCACGTGGCTTGGGCTTTCTCCCGCTGCATGTACACTCTTAAGGGAGACTTTGTCCTTTTTGTGCCCAGCGGGAGATGTTAGCGGCTCAACATGAGCAGCTAGAAGAAGAGGAGGGATGCCTCTATGGACCAGGCATTGCCGATAAGCGGTAATTATAAACACATTTGTGTAAACACACTACAAAACTTTAAACGCGTTTTTCTCGAAAACACGTTTTTAAAAATGGCTGATATTCTCCTGACCGTTGTAATTAACGTATCGACCTGAAATTTCGAGAGCATACTCAGAAAATATGTCTTCACGGAATGACGGATCGTTTTTTCGATAGATACATTTTTGCATTTATTATTTATCTTTTTATGCGAAAAACAAAACGCGAAAATTCGATTTTTTTTTTAATTGCCGCCATTTTCCGAAATTTGTACTAAACGAAAAACCCATCAGTCATTCCATGACCAAAGGGTCACAGATTGATAATATGCTTTGAATTTGTGTTTCAGATCAACAAAGAGGGGGCAGTGATGTCAGCCTTTTACCTCCCGCGATTTGAGGACCTGTTTTCGCGGAGCTGCAACGGCTGCCATTTTGGTTTTTTTTTTCAAAAAATGTTTTTCAACGTTCTGTATATCATGAATAAAAGCAAGAAAAAACCAGCACTCAAAAAGCTTTACTCGTTTCCTTTAAAAAAAAATAAAATGTAAACACCTGAAATATGGCACTCCAAGGACAAAGTCTCCCTTAAAAAGCGTGGCGATGTTTGTGTGTAGGAAGTGAAAATAAGTTTCCCTCATAGGTCATAGGGGTAAGTCTGAAAAGGTTAGGAATCGCTGCTCTAGATAGATGTAGCCCCTAAAATCCTTCGAGCTCTGGGTGGTACGATCACTCGACTACTGGGGTCATTGTCGAATTTTGTTTTCTTTCAATTCCACAATAACGCCCAGGCCAAAGCTACAGCGTGCTCGTACCAGCCTGACTAACGTACGTTCTGTCATCGTTGCAGTTCTGCTTCCACTGCAGATACATGGGCAAACGATCCATGTGAAGTTTCTCGTTGTCCCACATGGTTCTAACGCCCACGAGTCCGGTGTTCGCGTGAAATTCCTTCTCCTCGCTGTCGTTGAGCCAGAGCTCGGGCAAATGGCTAGAGAGGTTTATCCTCTCGAAGTACCATATGAGATTCCAATAAACGATCGGATGTTCGACGATGAATCTGTGCTTGGTGAGGCAAGCGTCGCCCTCCTGGCTCAATACGTTTTCCAATTCTTTGCGCAGCACGAGGGGATTGAGATATGGTACGGTTATCGGCTCGGGCAATTCCTTAGGCTCGTCGAGCAGCTCGAGCAGCGCACCCGTCAGTGGATCGTTGATCCTTTCACCGTCCTCGCATCTGAAAAGCGTGTTGCAACGATTTTGGCAATTTCTCTTCCGCCTGCTCTCGCTTCCTCTCTCGTGCAAATTCGAGAAATGTCTCGCTCCTTACCTGTAGTCGAAAATCGTAATTGTGAGAAGTGGAACGGTCGCTTTGTCGCAAAATTGACAAACGGTGTTCAAATTGGAATCCTCGGGCTGCCAACCGGCCATAATTTCCTCGTCGTAGAGTATCGCGGCGCAATGGTGGCACCTACTCGCGCTCGACAGCACGAGCTCGATAGCCAGACGCTCGTCCAAGTCTCGGGATCCCTTTGGATACATGCAATCGGCCAGCTCGTACAGCGAGCCTAATCCCTCGATGCCGGAATCACCTGAATGGCAACGGAAACGAACAGTTGCACCGATATTTCGTTTATTCTTCATTAAGGGGTTAGGCCACTCTAGAGGCCGAAAAAATTGGCTTTTTGGGGATTTTTCATTCAGAAAAAATACAAAACAAATCGCGATTAGGAAAAAGGGTGTTTATCTTAGATATCAGTGACTGTATACAATACTTTTTTTGCAGCGATTAATTTCAAAATGGCGGCTGTGCAGAGTTTATCTCAAAAGTGCATTTTCTAAGTTGGCCGGAAACATAACTCGGACAATTTTCAACCGATTCACTTGAAACGTTGAATATATCTTGAAAAATACATTGTCTATGGAAGTACGTAGGTTTTTTTTTATACTGCATAGTTCATTTGTTATTAACAATTATCTGACGAAATTTTTCACTTGCCAAAAATTTGTCTACAAAATCGTCAGATAATTGGTAATAACAAATGAACTATGCAATATAAAAAAATCCTACGTACTTCCAAAGACAATGTATTTTTCAAGATATATTCAACATTTCATGTGAATCGGTTGAAAATTGTCTGAGTTATGTTTCCGGCCAACTTAAAAAAGGCGGTTTTGAGATAAACGCTGCGCAGCCGCCATTTTGAAATTAATCGCTTAAAAAAAATTATTGCATACAGTCACTGATATGTATGATAAACATCTTTCTTTGAAATCTCGATTTATTTTGTAGTTTTCCTGAAAAAAAAATCCCCAAAAAACCTCTTTTTTCGGCCTCTAGAGTGGCCTAAGGACTTAAGGGGTAAGGCCACTGTAAATTTTTTGAAAAATCGATTTTTTTTTATTGGCTTAAAAAATAGTTTAAGTTTAAAATAAAAAATAGTTTAAGTTTCTCCGAAACTTCTTTTTTTAATTTTTTCCAATAAAAAACTATTCGCAAAACTTTAAACGCGTTTTTCTCGAAACATGGTTTTTCAAAATGGCACGCAGCATAACTCGAACAATTTTCATTTTTTTTACTTGAAATTTTAACCAGATGTGAACATTTACATTATCTTGAGAATGTCGATCGGAATTTTCAAGAACTTTATTTATTGATTTTTTATTAACAAAAAACTTGCCGTTTTTTTCGTCAAAAATCAATTTTTTTTTTCAAACGCACGCCAAATCCACAAAAATTGATACTTTTTAAAATCCGATCGACATTCTCTAGCTATAGCCCTCTAGATTAATGGTTTTTTTTGTTCTAGATTGAAAAGTGCACCAGTGGTGCTGCGTGCCGCGGAGCCCTGGAAGCAAAACATGTCCCGGGAAGATAGCTGTGGAACCGCCATTTTGTTTTTTTTTTACTGTAAAAAAATTTTATAATAAAGTTTAATGTATGCCCGATAACACCATTAAAAGTTTTTTTTCAAATACCTTCAATTTCGGGAGCAAAAAATTAGTGAAAAAACCTTTTTTTTTGGGCCGTTACAGTGGCCTTACTCCTTAAGAAGCTACATCTACCAAGAAGCCCGAAAAAATGTCCAAATTCCGTTTTTTTCCTGGGCGACCGTTGGTCATAAAGAAACGCATTTTTTTTTAACACAAAGGTACATATATTGAGCCTTTACAAAAATCACAAAAAAATACAGAAAATCAACAAAAACATGGTTGCCGGCAGATGATACAGTTGTCAAAGTCGGTGGACATGATATCCCGAGAACCACTTGAAGGATTGGTTCCAAATTTACAAGAGATACGGTGAGAAACATTTAAAGGTCGTTGACGATCTCACTTTTTTTAAATCGATCTTCATTTTTCAATAGTTATATAAAAAATAACGATTTTTTTCATAGATTTCGTATGCTCGAGTTTAAATTCGTCGGCACTTTGTTAAAAAAAATTAGTTATAAAATCGAAGATCGTCAACGACTCGTATCAATTGGTAACTTAAATAATCCGTTCGGTTTTTAGATTTCAGATGGACCGTTTAAGCTGGAGAATGTCCACCGCCAAACTTGGCGAATTTTTTTTTATCTGCCTGCTTCCTTGTTTTTGTTGTTTTCCTGTATTTTTTTTCAAAGGTACTCAATATATTTTTACGTGTGTTAATAAAAATGCGTTCCTTTTTTACCAACCGTTGCCCAGAAAAAAAATTCGGGATCTTGCCATTTTTTTCGGGCCTCTAAGTAGATGTGTAGCCCTTTAATAACCTGAAGGCGCATCCTGAAGCGCAGAAAAATCGAATTGTTTGTTACGATATCGACAAATAGCGTAAAGAGAATAGTTCGATAAAAGGCTGCGTATCAACGAGTGCTCTTTGCATGAATTATTCGAGATTCTTTGATCATAGAAATGCAAGAACAGAGGGGACGGGACACTCCGCTGTGAGAGACGAAGGACCATGGAGAAGATAAGGACTCCGAGACGCTACGAGGCCTGGAAAATACGAGGACTGCTCACCGGACATTCTAGCCGACATTTCATTGCGATCCTGTTGCGAGCCATCGGTGAGCGAGTCGAGGGACTCGTGGGACACTCCGTAGGCTAATTTTTGTTCGCGTTCCTTCAACTTGACCGGCGTGCTAGTCGCCGATATCGCTTCCTTGATCTCGTCGAATTTCTTCACGACCGTCGTAGCCGCCGATTTCAGACTGTTCAATCCACCGAGAATAATTTCGTTTGATTTTTTTCCCGTCAGACTCGAGGAACTGGAAAAGTGTGGGTTTTTTGTTTTGTTTTTCTTTTTTTTTTCACTGTCGGGGTCAACACAAAACCGCAATAGGAACGACGAGAGAAGCACAAAAAGAAAAGAGGGACGAAAAAAAAACCACGTATAGGGGAACTCGAGTGATACGCGTGATCTACGACTTACCGTGCAAAGTACGAAAGGTCTTGATTTTTTGAAATACGTACCTCATATAGTTGGAAAGGCTAAGTGACTCGATAAATTGGCTCGGGCTACCTGTATCCTTCTGCTTCACGAAAGCCAGCCCTCCGGTCGAATAACGTCTGCATCGGGATCCAAAATAAACCGTGCATACGAACGTACAAACGCAACGAACAGAATAAAGAAAGAAAATAATTCACGTCAATCTTATTATCTACGAATCTACGAAGGAGAGTTAAAAATAAAAATAATCAAAAATTCTACTAGTCAGGCTCGTTTTTATGTCTTTCACGTGGAATCGTTTGTCTTTTTTTTCGTTTAAGGAGAGATATACACCTAGATGGTCGAGGTGGAGGATTTAGAAGCTATGAACATTCCTTCGACCGTAGAAGACCTACACTATGGGCCTGGTATCGATGATTCCACGTAAGTTGACAAATTTCATGATTTATTCATTCCCATATTTTCAAACGCGTTTTTCTCAACAGGGGCCGTCCATATATTACGTCATCGAGTTTTGCTGATTTTCGACCCCCCCCCCCCCCCTACAATCATCCTATCGTCATTTCCTAATGATCCCCCCCTCTCGCAAAATTGACGTCATTACCAGTTTGGCAAAATTAAAACATTTGCGGATTTGAGAAAAATTGGGTAACGTTAAAACATTTTGTTATAGAATCATCTTTTATTATTTTGTACTTTGGCAATGTTCATTAATATAATAATATTATTCTTCCCTATTCTTTAGTTTTCTTTGGATAGCTCCCACATTTTGTTATAGAATCATCTTTTATTATTTTGTACTTTGACAATTTTCATTAATATAATAATATTATTCTTCCCTATTCTTTAGTTTTCTTTGGATAGCTCCCACGGAGTTTTCACCCATTCTTGCAAATCCTGGATCACGGGTAATATCTCCGTATCCTCCCCATATTCATTTTGGCTCGATCGAACTATTTTCATAGGTACGCTGTTATTTGAAGTTCTCGAATATAATGTAGACAAACCTTATGTAATAAATAAATAAATAATGAGTTCAATAATTAATACCATTAGGTACTTGCAAAATATTTTTCATCACTCATGCGGGGAAACCACTCTAGTTGTACAATATACTATTGTACATTTTGAAGTAACTGGTATCACAAGAATGACGTCAATTTCGAAACGCCCCCCCCCCCCTTAATCCATCATTTACCGTCATCCGCAGACGAACCCCCCCCCCCAAATTTAGAATGACGTAATATATGGACGGCCCCACACCACGTTTTTCAAATCGGTACCCAAAATTTCTCGAAAACCAATGAACCGATTGCCCTGAGGTTTTTTGTGGTTATACTATACACCATTATCTAGTACTTGTCATAGGATTTTTTCCCCTACTTAGTTTTTGTTTTATAGGCAAAATAATAACTGATTTTCGGCCCAAAATTCACTATTTATGTTCAAACGTCTGCCATTTTGTCATAAATCGATATTTTCAAAATAGGCCATGACAAGTACTAGATTATAGTATCTAATATAATAATCTTTTTGGTTTTTTTTTCAGATGATTTTTTGAAGAAACGCCAGTGGGTACCGTATACGCAGATTTTTTTACGACGCTCCAAGGATCGTACAATATCCTTGTATATTTTTGATATTTTTAAATAAAGAAAATTAAACATATTTTTGAATGTATATACTTTTAGATAATTAAAACCCCAATCCGAAATTTCAAATAGTTTTCCTTGAAAAAATTCACAAAAATGGCCTTTTTTCCGGCTCCTGGGTGTATATCTCCCCTTAAGTAAAATACACACATAACGTATGGAGACATCGGTAGCAAACTCGTGCAAACAGACCCAAAACTCATGCACTTCCCGATACGAAGCAAACAAAAAAGGCGAAATAGCTGCGACGACGTTCCAAGCGAACGAGAAAAATCACAGCGAGTCGAGAACACGAAGATCAGAGATCTGTAGTGTTGTTCGGGATCGAAAAAACGCTCACCCAAAGCTTAGTTTTAGGCTAGATCCTAGGCTGGACAAACTAGACGTGACGCTGTCCTTGTTCTGCGCCCAGAGGCTGCCAATTTCCAGTCTCTCTTTATCTCTCTCCTGATCGACCTGCTGGGCGACCGAGTGCGGCATCGTCTCGCTGCGCTGCAAGTTGCAGCTCATCGCACCCCCAGCCTCGTCGACCGCCTGATGAAACGTTGCGCTCCGGGGCAAAGGATTGCTGCCGACGAAAGAACGTTTGATCGATCGTGCGTTTAGTTCGAAATTCGGCGTCTCGAAATTAACAACATAAAATAGATAAAAGTTCGTGCACGTCAAAGGGCCCCTTAAAGTGATTATCGAACTTTCATAATTCTGAGAAATTATAAATTTATCTTAAGAATACTTTCCATGGTGAAATTGTACATTCGTTAAGGGGCGATCCCAGTGTGACGCTTTCAAGAAATTGATTTTTTTTCTTCCTTTTTCGACAGTTTATACTTTCAAGAATATCATTATCATTTATATCAATATCATTATATCTTGCAAAAATCGATAGTGAAATTTTTAAACGCGTTTTTCTCTAAAGGAGATTTTTCAAATTTCCTGTCATTGTAACTCAATGAGCAATTATCCGATTGACTTGAAATTTGAACTGAGTACTCTTGAATATATTTACTCTACAATGGCGTAGGATATTTTTGATTGGATGAAAATTGACGATTTGGCATTGAAAAAAACGACCATTTTATAGGCAAGAAAACAGACTTTTTGTCATAACTACGCCATTTTGTTAGATTTTGATATTTTGCGAAAATCCTACGTCATTGTACAGGAAATACCTTCCAGTTTAACGACATTTTTCCTTTTTCGGTTGCAGCTACTCAATCGGCCGGAATTCATGTCAGCAGTGGAGGAACTTTTTTTTTTGGCGCCTCCGAAGGCAGCGCGTAAGTCGCTTGAATCTCAATATTTTTCTATGAAAAAATTATGCAATATAGGTCAAATATAGCCAAATATATTCTTAATTTTCCGAAATATTTAATTGAGTACTTTTCTTCCAAGAAATTCCCGAAAATCACCCAAATTTTTAGCGTTCACACTGGTATAGCCCCTTAAGTTTTGTCAAGTCCGAAACATGGCGCGTTTTGTTATTATTAGGTGTACAAATAAATTCTCGGCCTGAGAATCAAAACAGCTGTATTGAATATTTGAACGAAAAATTCTCTCCAGGTCTGATGTGATATAATACTAACCTAGAAGATTATTTTTCCCGGTCAACAGCTGAACATCAACTCAAAATGTACATCCCAAGCACAGTGAGCGAAATGCGTTGCAATAACGCGCTTATCAGGCACCCCAGGCTTTTCACGCTCGAATTGAAACAAAAAATACTTCCGTGGCTAAGAAGATGATTTGTGAGGGATTGGGGGAAGATGTCGTATTCATCAGTGCCGTGAAAAAGGGGTTGCAAAGTTTCCACAGTGGGAATTTCGATCCCGCAGATATCGAGAGAGCGGGACAAAAAAAATGTTTAAGGGGTAAGGCCACTGTAAATTTTTTGAAAAATCGATTTTTTTTTATTGGCTTAAAAAATAGTCTTCTTCTATAAAAGAAGTCTTCTTCTAATAAAAAAAACTTCTTTTTTTAATTTTTTCCAATAAAAAACTATTCGCAAAACTTTAAACGCGTTTTTCTCGAAACATGGTTTTTCAAAATGGCACGCAGCATAACTCGAACAATTTTCATTTTTTTTACTTGAAATTTTAACCAGATGTGAACATTTACATTATCTTGAGAATGTCGATCGGAATTTTCAAGAACTTTATTTATTGATTTTTTATTAACAAAAAACTTGCCGTTTTTTTCGTCAAAAATCAATTTTTTTTTTCAAACGCACGCCAAATCTACAAAAATTGATACTTTTTAAAATCCGATCGACATTCTCTAGCTATAGCCCTCTAGATTAATGGTTTTTTTTTGTTCTAGATTCAAAAGTGCACCAGTGGTGCTGCGTGCCGCGGAGCCCTGGAAGCAAAACATGTCCCGGGAAGATAGCTGTGGAACCGCCATTTTGTTTTTTTTTTACTGTAAAAAATTTTATAATAAAGTTTAATGTATGCCCGATAACACCATTAAAAGTTTTTTTTCAAATACCTTCAATTTCGGGAGCAAAAAATTAGTGAAAAAAACTTTTTTTTTGGGCCGTTACAGTGGCCTTACCCCTTAAACGACGATTTGGAGCAGTTGCTTGACGAAGATTCTTGCCAAACGCAATCGGAGCTTGCTACTATACCCAACAGAAGTCACCCATCAAGGTATTTCCAGTTCTTTAAAAACGCTCGGCAAGATTCAAAATAGCCTTACACGGGCAAGGGACTCGGGCCCGCCGTACCGCATGACAATGTCAAACCACACATAGCAAAAAGGCGTAGAGACGCTTTAGATTCGTTGAGCTGGAAAGTTTTGCCACAGCCGGCGTATTCGCCAGACCTGGCCCCTTCGGATTTTCACTTGTTCCGATCGCTCCAACATCATTTCGCTGATAGCCACTTCAAAACGTTCGACGAAGTCGAAAATTCCATTAGCGACTTTATCGACTCAAAACCACCATCTTTTTACCGCCAAGGAATTTGCAATCTGCCTGACAAGTGGGAGATATACGTGGAAGCCATCGGAAACGACTTTCCCGCTTAAGGGGAGATATACACCTGGATGGTCGAGGTCGAGGATTTAGAAGCTCTGAACATTTCGTCGACCGAGAAGAGACCTACGCTATGGGCCTGGTATCGATGATTCCAAGTAAGTTGACAAATTTCATGATTTATTCATTCCCAAATTTTCGAACGCGTTTTTCTCAAAACCACGTTTTTCAAATCGGTGCCCAAAATTTCTCGAAGACCAATGAACCGATTGCCTTGAGGTTTTTTGTGGTTATTCTATACACCATTATCTTGTACTTGTCATAGGAGTTTTTTTTTCTTTACTTAGTTTTTGTTTTATAGGCAAAATAATAACTAATTTTTGGCCCAAAAATCACTATTTGAAATAGTGTATTTGAAAAATACACTATTTCAGGATTTGAAAGGATTTGAACGGATTTGAAAGGATTTGAAAAACTATTTGAAAAATTTATGTTCAAACGTCCGCCATTTTGTCATAAATCGATATTTTCAAAATCGGCTATGACAATTACTAGATTATAGTGTCTAATTGAATAATCTTTTTGGTTTGTTTTTTTCAGATGATTTTTGAAGAAACGCCAGTGGGTACCGTGTACGCAGATTTTTTTATGACGCTCCAAGGATCAAACAATATCCTTGTATATTTTTGATATTTTTAAATAAAGAAAATTAAATATATTTTTCAATGTCTAGACTTTTAGATAACTAAAACCGCAATCCGAAATTTCAAATAGTTTTCGTTGAAAAAATTCACAAAAATGACCTTTTTTCCGGCTCCTAGGTGTATATCTCCCCTTAAAATGTACCTTGATTTCAAGTAAATAAATCATTATTTTCACAAAAAAAAGAGGCCGAGAACTTATTTGTACACCTAATACAATGCGAACTGCCTTGATCGCGGTTAGTAACACTTCGAATGGGACAGCCCGTGTACGACTATGGGCTCAATATCGTGATAAAATTCCCATATGTAAAAAAATACGGGATTGTCACTCATTTGTTGGAGGAGAGGATAGAGAACGTACGTCCGAAACAGAAGAGGTCCTCCCGCCCTGTCGCCGGCCGCGTTGTTGACGACCGTCAGCGTGCTCGTGGAGCAATTCGAGTCGTTCTCCTCCGAGGGCGAGACGATTGGCGTCTCGTCGTTGATCAGCGCGCCCAGAGGATCGTTCTCCGTGACGGGTGTCCTTACTGGACTCTTCACCGGGGACTCGTCGTGACTCGGCAATCTGAACAAAAAGTATTTTTCGTTGTTTCGGCTCACATCCGATCGAATGCCGAATTCGTACGCTTCCCGTATACCTCGTTTCGGACGCCGATCTGTCAAGAATCTCCGACTGATTCGAGCCCAGAATACCCTGATCCTTCACGATACTGTTCTGACGTGGAAACTTCGGTTTCATCTCGAGAGGTCCGAATCCTGGCAGGTCCGGTATCGAACTAGCTGTGAGAACTGTGGCAAGGCTCATTATTGTACCGTGAGGTCAAAAAGGAGAAAGAGAGTTTATTAGGGTGCGAGGAGTGCCTTACGATCGCTGTGAAGTGCCTCGGTGTCGTGGGAGTGTGCACTGTCGAGGCTGGACCTAGAGACCGCGTGTTCCATGCCCTCGGTCTTGACTCCGTCGACGCTAAGCACATCGGGATTCGAGCTCGTGCGCCTGCGCGCACGCTTCTTGCCTGCCCTCTTGAACAGGGCAGCACCGAGGATCACGTTTCGCAATTTGTTCCACATAAGTTGGCTCGAATTCGTCATGTCGGACGGCCACGTCGCTTCCAGGACGGCCTGCAACGATCGAGCTCTCGTTTCTTTGCTTGTTTGGGTTTGTTTGGCTTTGTTTGCTTCCACGCGAAGAAAACTTCGTTTTCGCGAGCTCAAAGCTCGAGCTTTCAGTGGAGATTTGCTGATAAATGACAATTAGAAAGGATGCCCGCGGAATATTGCAGGATTGGATCAAATCGTTGGATTTGCGTTTCCTCCGGTGAATGTTTGTAGCTTGTTACCAAAGGTGGGCAAATTTAATCTAAAAATTAACTTCGTTGATCGTTATTACGTTAGTCAAAAAGTTAACCTTGTTAATCGTGAAAGCGTTAGTTTATTGAAAATTTACCGCAAGTTAAAGTTATCCGTTAAAGTTGACCATGTATATGAAATTGTAGGTAATTCTTGTTAATATATTTTATCTGACACTTATGTTAAAAATTAATCAGTCAAAAAAAGGATTTCATAGTCAAAATAACACATAAATACTTTTTTAGGTAGATATGGAGTATAATAGATTCTAGTAGGATAGGCTAGGTACCGAAGGTAAATGAGAAACTGAATAGAGTAAAGAGGACCGCACCGTACGAATTTAGGTACGGGAGTGTGTCGTTCTCTCGTTGAACGAAGTTTAAGGTTCCTGCTGACGCGCACGCTATGCATAGCTACTCGTTCGCCACCTGCCACATGCGCGTGGCACGGTATCGCAAAGACGAAGTAACGGACTTAAATTAAGGGAAGTTGATAAGACCATTAATAGTTTTTGAATTTAAGTTAAGGCCTTAGGCCACAGTAACGGGTATCAAATCATGTGCGAATTTAGCAATTTTTTTTTCGTATGAAAAAGTGATTCACTCATAAAATTAATTACACTTCTATTTAGTATGAATATCAAGCTGTTAGAAAATATATATTTTTTTTTTCGATGTACAAAATGACCGACTACTCGAACCTTCTCGAAACATCTTTTTTCCAATTGGCGTGACAAGTAACTTCAACAATTTTCACTCGATTTACTTCAAATTTAAAAGTTATGTTCCTAATGGCATTTAGCAGAGACGTACGTACGGAATTTCTGATTAATCGAAAACTTTTCATGTTATGAGCAGTTATGACAAACTTTTTTACTGAAAATTCATTTCTTACGTTCAAATACCTACAACTTTTGAATAAAACAATATTTTTTAAATTCCGTACGTACTTTTCTAGCCATTCTAATGTAGATTGACGAGAATTCTTGTTTTTTGTTCTAGGTAAAAAATTGTCGATGCTAAATGTCATGCCGCGGAGCGTCTAAAAAAAGATAACAAAAGAAAATATTAGTAGTCGGCCATTTTGTACATCGAAAAAAAATATATATATTTTCTAAGAGCTTTATATTCATACTAAATATTTGTGTAAATAATTTTACGAGTGAATCAATTTTCATACAAAAAAAATATTAAATTCGCACATGATTTTATACCCGTTACTGTGGCCTCAGGCCTTAAAAGTTAAATCGTTAGGTAATATATCAACTTCGTTAATTAACGACTAACGGATTAACGTTTTTCCGTCCAGCTTTGCTCGTTACCTTATTGTAAAATCCGTAAGTCAAGGCGTTCGGTTGAACGCCGCTCCGTTTCATATGAAAGAGCAGCTTGACCGCGAGGACGGGCTGACCGTAGACACCGCAGAGTTGCATCATCGCGCGATAGCAAACCTCCTCCATCGGGTCGAGGCCCAATTTTTGCATTTTCACGAGCAACTCGTAGGCTTGGTGCAGTATCGTGACTGCTTGATTGGATACTTGCAGCATTGCCGGCAAATGAAGGAACCATAGACTGTAACACGTGCCGAGCAAACATCTGCCCCATCTCGCTGGATGAGCAGCCTGAAATTCAAACGTTCGTTGTCCCTTGATATGGTCTCCCTTTCAATCGTTTATAATCGCGATATTGAATGAGAACTTGACGCTGGAACTTCACGAATAACAATATTTTATCAATATTGAATCAAAGATTGTTTTTTCGTCTTTTTTTTTCAGCGAACGTGCATGAGGAGGTTTAAGAATCTTCCTGGTAACGAGTAATGGTTACCGCTTTACTTTGAATATCACGAGCCGTCGGGATGCTCGCTTCTCACCTGTTTGCGGGCCATTCGTTGTGCAACTTTGATCTCGTGCTTCGTTCGTCGGGCCATAGGACTTCCAGGTATCATACCAAAGGCACTTAAGGCAGGATTCTTGACGCTAAGATTCTTCTGTACTCTCATGAGGGCAGGATTCAGTTTGAACGTGTCGTAGAGAACCGGGGCTTGATTCGGGCCCGCTTCCGGTGGAGGGATGAAAACTGTGCGCTCGCTGTGCTGAGACTCGTCGAGCTCGAGGAAAGTCACTGCTTGCATATCAAAGGGACAAAAAAAACGTTACGTTCCCACAGTTTTTAAGGGACTATACCAGTGTGACACTTAAAAAAAATCGATTATTTTGCCTTTTTCGACAGTTTATACTTTCAAGAATATCATTATCATTTATATAACTTATATCAATATAATTTTATCTTGCAAAAATCGATAGTTAAATCTGTAAACGCGTTTTTCTCGAAATGAGATTTTTCAAATTTGCTGTCATTGTAACTCAACGGGTAATTATCCGATTGACTTGAAATTTGAACTGAGTACTCTTGAATATATTTACTCTACAATGACGTAGGATATTTTCGATTGGATGAAAATTGACGATTTGACATTGCAAAAAAAGACCATTTTATAGGCAAGAAAACAGACTTTTTGTCATAACTACGCCATTTTGTTAGATTTTGATATTTTTCGAAAATCCTACGTCATTGTACAGGAATTACCTTCCAGTTTAACATTTTTTTTTTTCGGTTTCAGCTACTCAATCGGCCGGAATCATTTCAGCAGTGAAGGAACTTTTTTTTTGGCGCCTCTGAAGGCAGCGCGTATGTCGCTTGGATCTCAATATTTTCTATGAAAAAATTACGTAATATAGGTCAAATATAGCTAAATATATTCTTAATTTTCTGAAACATTTAATGGAGTACTTTTCTCCGAAAAAATTCCCGAAAATCACCCAAATGTTCAGCGTTCACACTGGTATAGCCCCTTAATGAATCCTCGCGTATCGTTCCGGCTTCACGAGCACCGAAATAAAAACTGGCAACTTCTCACTCGCCCGCAATAATTCAGCATTTCGCTGACGTTTCTCGTAACTTATCGTACCATTTTCTTCCTCGACGCGCTCCGTGCACTCGTCGAAGAACGCCAGACCGGCCATATCCATGTCCGACACGAAGCTTCTCTCCTCGATGAATCTGAAGTGAATTTTTCGGGAAAATTACGTTTTGTTTCTTGGAAAAGAATTGTCCCTTCGAAAGTCAACGCGAAAGATTGTTATAACATTGAATTGTTATTATTGAAACGCTAGGGGATGTTGGCTCGTTACCTGATAAACATTTGCGTTCTAACGAGCATACTGTAAAACTTGGCGTGTGCTTTGTCGCGACTGCGCAAAAAAGCTTGTATATTGAAGAGGCTGGTGGGATCGGTTGATCCGACGGTCGGTGCTTTCGTGATTGGAAGCAAGAAGCCTCTGTAGCCCTTGAGTATCATGGCGGTGAAACGCAAAAAGGTATCCTGAATCTCCAACTCCATTGCTTGTTCCTTGCGCTTCTGGCGAAATTCTTTGTCCACGCTGAAGTCCTCGTCGCCCTTTTCTGCAACAGTATCGTCATTGTTGTTATTATCGTCAGGGTTTTTATTGTGCAAGTAATAATTGCCCGGTGGCGGCACAGCTCGATTAACGAAACTGAACGATTTTAGGACCTTTGTGTGACGTGTGATTCTTTCCCATCGAGCTGAGCTTGGAGTACAGGATTTCCAGCCAGCTCTTCAGCATCCTCGCTGCTTTTTTCGGCAGCAATTTCACCGTGAGGTACTTGCGGTCGTCGCAAATCGCTATGTTGTTCGTATCCAAATTGACGCAGTTTACGTCGGACGGTGGATCGTACAGGTCGAAGAAACGCGAATCGACGCCGATGAGAAAGGGCAGCGGAGCGTGCAAAACCTGTCGTGGAATCGTCGTTTGCTCGTTAAGGACAGGTTACCGTTCATGACGACGAAAAATACGATTTTTTTACACTTAATTCGCGTCTTTGAAGTGTTTAGAGCACGTGGGTTTTTGTTTTGGTTGTCAAAAACGAACATTAAATGCGGTTTTTCATAACGCTAAACTTTAAATGCGTTTTTCTGGAAACAGCATTTTTCAGTGCGCAAGGCGCTCTACAGCGTCAATGAACGAACCGATTCACATAAATCTCTGTGCAATTGAAAGGAAATTCACCTTGCTTTTCGAGATTTTTGTCGAAAATTGTTTTAAAATTGTTTTCGTCCGTTGAAGATAAAAAATTGGGGGTTTTTTCAAACGGCTGCCATTTTGTTATCCAGGGATTTTTCAGTAAACAAAAAACGATAAGGCCCCTCAAATTCAGTCTAGTTTCATCATTTTTAACCCGTTTTTGTTCCAAATGAACTGGCAAGGCTGTGGAGCACCTCGCGCAGACCAAAACACGCCGTGCTGATTTGACGGGAGCTGAAGCCGCCATGTTGGATTTATTTTGATAGAAAAATTTGGAATCTACTCTCCACTGATGGAAGAATAAAATGCGTTGAAACACATTTCCAAGCTATTAATTGGTAAATATTTACAAGTGGGGCACCAGCCATAATCGGCTCCAAAAAATTTTTCATGTGTTCGGGGCTATTCTGCAGTATGAAAATATGATTTTTATGTTGGGGGACGGGTATTTTATTAAGAAAACAAATATATTTCCGGAAAATATTCGATTTTTGAAATACGTTTTCTGCATGCTTACTCTAATTTGACTTGTACCCAAACAAAACCCAAACCCATGTCATTTGACCCACTTGATGTCAGCAAACCCGTTTCCTTCATGCCGTTAAAAAGTTTAAAAAAAAAATAAAAGCGTTTGGGGGTTGAAATAAGGGAATTGTCTTCCCCCGACTTAAATATTACAAATAAAGTGTCCCGAAATACATCAACTCGGTACAAAATTTCTAAACCCCTTTTCTAGCTGGAGCCCCACTTGTAAATAATTACCTATTAATTTTATACAAAAACAAATTCCCGAAGTTCATGCATTTTCTTCATGCTTCTCGGCGGTAACGTCCCGTTAATTCGATACTGGTAAATCGCAATGAAGAATCGTGAATTCATCCTTGCGCAAACGCAAGGTTAGAATATCGGTCGAAGAGCAATGCGTACCTCTGCCAAGCCCAACGGGCACAACGGTATGTATGGACATTGCCACTTGAACGGAAACAAGATCATCGCGATGGCCTCGCTCACCGAGGTGAGTACGTCCGGTCTGAGCGAGTGCACGAGGATCTTTTGCTCGGTCAGTATCAGCAGCAATATGAGGAGACAATTCTCCGGTCCCAAATTGATCAACAATTGGCGAAAACTCGCGCCCGATCTCGGCAACGCAAGATCCTCCGGTTGCGTCAGTATGAGACGATGATGAGAGCTCAACTGTACGAGAATTCGCGGCCTCTGAGGACTCGGGAACGGTATGTCGCAGAGAAAATACGAGATGAACTTCTCGATCGGCACACTCTGTGGCTTTCCGTTCACCATGCTGTGCAAATAGACGAGAAACTTCTCGAAAGTGTCGAAAAACGGCCAATGCGACAGTATGCATATGGACTTGCTGATGTTCAACGACTGCGTCTCGGGATCCGTGTACTGGAGCTTCTCCAACTGCGCGAAATTCAGCTTCTTCAGTATCCCGAATTTCTTGAAGGGCTTCATCTTCACTTGCGGCTTGTTCGCCGACACCTGGACAACCTCGTCTGTAATGCAGTTTGAAGAAAAATGAAAACAGCTTCAACCTTCAATGTTACTTTTTTTCCATCAGACCCGACGATACGTTCAACTTTGTTCGACACACGCAATGTAAGCTTCTTTTGCGGAAGAGTTATAAAAATAGAGAGGGGCGCGGTTCTCAATGGCTACAGAATTGTAGAAGTTGAAGACTTTTTATTCCCAAGGTGCGTTTTCATCGAGAACTGTGCTGCGGATTATAGAAATAGTTGAACAAGCGATAATCATCGGGAGAGAGCGAGCAACGGGCAGAGAGAGAGAGCGCATCCGGATATTTACCGTTGTCGACGTTTTTCTCAGCTTTCTCCACGTTATCGAGATAACTGTTGCAATTGCGGGAATTGGTATCAGGCAGAATTTCCTCGTAAAACGTAATGGCCGAGCCGTATATTTTCTGGGCCGCGTCGGCAACCGTAAGGACAAAAGTCGAAAACACGGGTTTCGGTTTGCACGCGACTTTCGGCCAACACTCGATCGTAGCGCCCATCGGCAAGCAAAACATACCGACGGAATTCGGAAACAAAAAAGTATTGTAATCGGTGATGGGATATTTGTAGAGTATCGTTGGCTTGAACGATATGAGATTGGCTCGGTTCATGGATTTCTTGTAGCAAAGAAAAACGTCGCTGCCGAGCATTCCCTTGTTAAGATTCTTGTATATGGTGCAAAAAGCGTGGGGCGTCGTTTCACCCTTGTTCGGCAATATGACACATATATCGGTCACGACCAGCGAATTGCACGGCATTCGCTGACTCGCTCGTCTGTAAGTCACGTAAATCCTCGAGGTCGAGTTGTTCACGTTGGCCACGTGGCCGCTCGGCGTCTCCAATATCATTTCCGCATCCTGCATTATGCGCTCCTTCCCGTCGTATATCACACCTGCGGATCACGAGAGAACATTGATTTTTATTCGGCACACGGTTGTAGAAGGATTTTTTTTTCCCGTTGAACGCGCTAATTGGCGAACCAGCGACGAAAGTCGTTGAACTAAGTACAGAGCGGTGTCTGTTCATTAGATACTCTGCTTTTATCTTTTATTTTCAAGGTTCTTTGGCAGCGATCGTACGCTCTTACAACCTCATGCCTTTCATCTCACACTTGTCGCTACACCATGCTCACTTCCTCGGAGATCACCTCAGAGTGTTGCCCACAGCCCATCACTTTACAATTCACCACTGCAGCCATTTAATTTCTTATTTCATTCATTCGGTCAAAAGGTCTCGATACTCTCTGCTACCTTTGTTGGTTAAATTTACTCGATGCTCTGAAGACAAACACAGTTCAATACTCCATACTGTGTTTGTCTTCAGAAAATATACAAAATTCATTTGTATTTAAAAACAAAACAGCAAATATGGATGGTACTGGACAAGTTGTTCGATATCGAAGTTTGCATTGTTCGAATGCGATGAAAGTTCCGTAACCCAATGTTTTTTGGCACAGTCAGAACTCCACATCACTTGAAATTTTTTTCAGGTTCCTTATTAGAGATCTTCGGGCTAAATATGTAAGGAATATTTGTGGATGATAATGAGAATGACGGAATAAAAAAATTCAAATGGTTTGTCAAAAATGAATATGTCTGAATTCCCTAAATTCTTTTTTCAGATTTTGCTTAGGAAAATTCCTCAATCATTTTTTGAGACATTTCATAAATAAATGTATAAAAAGATCGATAATAACGATAGAGATGAGGAAAGTAAAAAGTAAGAAAGAACTTCCGTTGCGTTCCAACGTTGCAAACTTCAGCGCTATAAAGTTCCAATAATTTGTGTGTATTCCAATATTACAGATATTGGAATTGAATAATTTGTTATGTTTCGAATAGCATTTCGCAGAGTTCACTGAAATCTACGGCATGTTTAATCGCGAAAAACACAAAATACGCCAACGTTGAAAAAAAAACAGCCAAAAGACCGAAAGTTGAACTCATAGTGAAAAAATAGTTTATCCTTGACCCAAACAGACCCACCGATTGAATGGCATTGAGGTTTTGCATAGTTGAAATGCAACGAATTTTTATTTTCTAATTTCTTTATTTTTATTACTAGATTATTTTATGTAGATTAAGGTCGTAGATTCCTTGCATTTCAACTACAGTAGAACCTCGATTATCCGAACCTCAATCATCCGAACCCTCAATTATCCAAACGATGACTTAGTTTATCCGAACGCTCAATTATCCGAACGTCGGCGCGAAAGATACATTGTTGCTCGCTGCCACTGCCATGAGCAACAATGAGCAACCCAATGCAACTTCTCCTTCTCAAACGGCTGCGAGACTTATCCGCTCAAAAACGCGTTAGAGCCGTTCCCCAATTAAAAATTTACGGTTTCATTGAAAAAAAATATAAAAAAAGCATTCGACTTTTTTCAGGTGTTTCAAATACATACACACACACACATATATATATATATATTTCAACGTTAACATGTATGTAAAATTTTAATATATACGTATGTACTGTTTCTATGTAAAAAGGTGTTGTTTACGATCTAGTCCCAGAAAACCCACGTTTCGATTATCCGAACTTTTGATCATCCGAACTAGTCTCGGTCCCAATTGGTTCGGATAATCGAGGTTCTACTGTATGCAAATTTCAACATCGCACGATTCAATGTTGTTGAAGTTTGCATCGTTGGAATGCAACGCAAATTCTTCTTTATTTCCTCTTTCTCTATTTTCATTGTTATCCAAAACATTTTTCGGTGCAGTTGGGTTGTAGGCCTTTACTGACGATCTTCGAAAAAGTTTTTTGTAGCATTTAACTAGCAAAAAGAATGTTGCATCTAGAAGATAAAAACATTTCGTGGCATTCTAAAGACGCAAACTTCAACATTGTACGATTAAGACATCTCTGCTGGTTCGTCTGGCCACTGATATTCATAAAAATCATATACACGCTTGATTCCAATCGTATCGGATTCTCCTGAAGAACTTTATTTCCCAAAGTGATGGTTAATGGTCAGAAAAATGTCTGAATTGAGTGTAAAAAGCGTCTCACCGATATCGACGAGCGGCGGTTTGTCCCGTCCGCGTCGGTAGCACAGATAACACTCGTTGGACCTGAGACTGCCGTGATTGAGATCGGCGGGAAAGCCCGAAACGGTGTACTGCAGCAGAGTGTAGCCTTCGGGGCACTGTTCGCCAAGAGTGGGAAAGATGACGGCCAGGTCGGTGATGGGCGCTTGCATGTTCATGTCCTTGAGATGAGTGCCCTCCTGGCACCAGTCCTCCAGTTTCTCCGCATTGTCGCCGATCGTCTCGATCTCGTCGTCCTGGCCGGGAAGGCCCGCGACGACGAAGTAATCCGCCACCCTTCTCTCGTCCATTCTTGCTCCGAGTACTTTACAAAAGTCCGCCGTTGGTCAGTCTACGCTTACAAGGTGCTCGCGATGCTGCGCCTCTCCGTGTCATGCCTCGGATCCTTCTCCGAAGTTCCTCGCACCTGGCGGAGCGCCTCGAGTCTACGTCGATCTCGCTATGATTCTCGGTACCTTCGATCGGGCATGTCGATCAGCTAAATTAGTCACCAAACGGACGCGAGTAAACACAAACGAGCGGCTCAAGGCTTTTGTCTGTCCCAAGCGTTTGTTTCGTTGTTTCGGAACAGCGCGAAATTTTCGTAACAATCAAGTGTCATAGCGTTTTTTCCAGGTCATTCGCGAATGCAAAAGCTTCGATGTTCGCTTCTTTTTCTCGTTGGGCGAGCGCCTCGAACGTTCGAGGAAGATTTGAGAATGACGAGTCAACAATCAACACGAATGACATGTATTTCCGGCGATAATAGAGCGCGCGGCCGCGACGCACAGGAATTGATAATTCCTTGAGAACGGTATTGGGAAAAAAAGAAATAAGAAAAAGAAAACAAAGAGAGATAGAAAATGTCAATGAAAGAGCCAACTCACTGTAACCTCGTGGATCGCCGTTGATGCGACTCTAATGCACGATGACGAAATATATAAATAGGCCGAAGAAAAAGTCATTAACGTTGAGAACACACGGATCGAAATTCTTTGAGGTTAGATGTCATACCCGACACACACACGTACGGACACAGCGAGCAGCATAGCGCGATTGAAACGTTTTTTTTCTCTCTCTCTCTCTCGTATTCGTACAAACACGCACGCACCAGGCACGCACACGCGTACGATTGTCAATCGTACTGACAGAACGTAATGAGCGACGAGGGCGCGTGGACGCCCGAAAACACGCACTTTATTTTGCACGGATTTAACGAATGAAATCTCGATACACACACGCTTAACCCACCTTTTGATTATCTTTTAAAAACTATACGCGTTAAAAATATATTACAAAAGCTCGTACTTCTTGGACGGCCATCTTTCCACTGGCGGTAAGATGACCAGGGGGTGGGGGACTCTCTTCTTTAATTCTTTTTTCCCCTCTCGCTGTTCTTTTTTGTTTTCGTTCTAAATAGAGACAAACTACGTAGTTGTCATTCGCGCGATTGGCGCTCGACGACGCGCGCGTGAGCGGAAAACGATTTTGTTCCCTGAAATCGACACGACGATGGACGAAGAATTTTTCATCGATTTATTATTGTGCTCGTTCTACCGCCACGACGGTAACACGTTGGGAGCTTGCATTTTTTTTTATGTAAAGAAGAAAAAAACGGAAATTCGCGGATTTACGGTTGGTCGAGCCTCTGGCGGACGTGACAGGAGACTGCGAACGATCCGCCATTCCCGTATATATATCTCTACGCAGGGAAACGGGGACAGGCGCGCGCGTAGGCGCTCAATTTATACCGAACGTCGAAGAAATCGAGTATCAGTCGCCGTTGCCGCTCGTCCTTATGCAGTGTAGGCTTTTGTCTCCAGACACGGAGAGCGACGTCGACCCTTCGAGATCCGCCGAACAAAATGTATTTTAATGGTTGAACGATTCGCATCGGAGGCGTTTGTTGTCGCGCAAGGATTAGGCAAAGAAGCTTTTTAATCGAAAACATCAATGAAACTCGTGTAAATCGATAGTGTTGTTTTACGCTGAAATTTGTAGACATTGTAAATTCGGTTTTTCACGGATGAAAGTTTCGATGCAGGTTTTCTTGCTAATCGGGCACCTGTTTCTATCTGGTCGAGGCCCCGCGACGAGCGCGTCGATCGCTTCCGCAGCCGCCATGTTGGTTCTCACGATCGGTCGCAAAAGCAGCCCTCCTCTGCACGTTAAGGTTCTTTCGCGGAGGGCTGCATTTTGTGGGGGCAGGAGAGCCCTTCCGAATAATCGGTAAATTACAAGGGGGCTTAATAAAAATAAGTCGCAATCAATTATTATACCCAACGATAAACTGGAATAAACAAAATCCCGCTAATTTAGTAGATTTAGACATTTTTACATTTTCTCTGAAAAGTCACGGCTACAAAAATATTCGGGTTTGTGAAAGAAATAGCTTAACTCGTTTTTGGGTCATTGTGCGCTAATAAAACTGTACACGGGTTCACGTGAGCACTGGTTTTTATTTTTGGTATCAACATCAATGTCGCTACGATCGATAGTTTTTCCATTCACCGGTTTCCTTCGTAGGGGGTGTAAAAAATTATGAGAATATTCATACATTCGCGATAAAAGAAATTCTAACCTGTGCGCCATCCCTGCTATTTCTAATGCAACGTTGTACATTCACCGTGCCCGATGAAGTTTCTCACTTTCAGGTAAATTCACAGCCTTTGCTGTTGGTGAGCGACGAAAATTTACCGTTATTTTTCGTCATTATTATTTGCTTCGAAAAATGCGACGTATCTAATTATGCCAAACACACGAAGTTTAAAAGATACTGATTTTCTTTTGTACGATCATACGCCCGATAGTTCAATTTGGAAGGTTTCGTAATTTTCGCTACATCGTTGGAAGGGGCAAATAAAGGTTTGCATGGTTGGAGTGCAACGAAAGTACATTATTTTTACCCCAATTTGTGAAGAAGGCTTCGCATAACGATAAAAATAAAGAATTTAAAAAATGAAAGAAAATCGTCGATTTGTGATGCAAACTTCAACTTCACGAATCTAGAGCGCTTGCTGCAGTGTCAATGGGCGCAGTGAAATTGGCAAATTCACGAATTTTCATTAAAAACTTCCTTAGATTTTTCTGATTTTTTTGCTCAAGGTCTTGTATGCTTTAAAAAAAAAGTGTCGTTTTATTCTTCTATTAGCTCAAATGATGTATAAACATTCCAATAATTATGTAGACGATACGCATGAAGATCCCAAGAATTATATGGTCGGAAGAAAAATGTTTTTCAAACTTCAAACGCGTTTTTCTTGTAGCCATGTTTTTAAAATCGGTCAGACTTGTAGCTCCTTCAATTTTCAACCGATTGACGTCAAATTTCAACTGTAGCTTCTTAGACAGATTTTCTAGCGAAGTACACCCGATTTTTACCATAGATCAACAATTACGGTTTTTATAAAAAAATTTAGGCTAAAATGCGACGTTTTTTTTTCTCAAAATAGTGTGGCTTTTGCGAAAACACAATTTTTGTAATAATCGTGTGTAGTTCGCTGGCAAAACTCGTGTAGATTACGAGAAAAAAAAAATCGTTTTGAGTGCTCATGTGCGTCTCGAACGAGTCCGCCCGTGGAGGGCTCTTCAAACCTCATTTTCATAGTATAAAAAAAATCCCAAAGAAAGCCTTGTTTTCCGATCATCCAAATGTATATAAGCCCTAAATCACTACCTAAGTAGCTCGATTTTTTTATGTTGCTTAAATTGATATATTTGTTTCTCAAAAACGATATGGCGGATTTTTTTTATCTTCCAAGTCGAAATCCATTAGACGTATCTGTTTCGAAAAAAGATCAGTATCCCTTACTACTTGAGTTTGAGAAGACCCTTCTCAAACGCGAATAAACCTCTATACATGCGCAATAAATTGACTTCGTTCGTGTTGTTCCTATCCATCCATATCTACAGCACCATCAGATCTTTGTTCGTCAAGCTGTACGACAGAATCTTCTCGGTCGTTATAGGTCCAACTGGAAGAAAGGAAAATCGATTTTTCATTCGGTCGAGTAGACTGAAAAATATTATAACTTAGGCTGGGTTTTTCGTTTTCGAAGTTAAAACTCACCTAACGGATACCATCCGTCCGTATTGCCGGCGTCCGCTCTCGCGTAGTTCAAGGCATTTCTTATCGCGAGTGGAATCGAGCAGCTCATGCACAGGGGCGGTTCGCCAGTGGCTGAAAATTTCATGAACCAATCAAACAGGGTCTCCACGGCTTCGACGTTTCATCAATTTAAAAATCGATAAAAATGAAACAGGAGAAAGGATTAGTTTCTTTTCTCTGAAAGAAAAAGGATCTTTCCCAAATAGTTTGCTTAAGGCCTTAGGCTACAGTAACGGGTATAAAATCATGTGCGAATTTAACAATTTTTTTCGTATGAAAAAGTGGTTCACTCATGAAAGTAATTACACATCTGTTTGGTATGAATATCGAGCTGTTAGAAAATATATATATATATTTATGTTTTCGATGTAGAAAATGGCCGACTACTCGAAATTTCTCGGAATAGCTTTTTTCCAATTGGCGTGACAAAAAACTTCAACAATTTTCACTCGATTTACTTCAAATTTAAAAGTTATGTTCCTAATTGCATTTCGCAGATAAGTACGTACGGAATTTCTGATTAATCGAAAACTTTTCATTTTATGAGCAGTTTATGAGCAGTTATAACGAAATTTTTCACTGAAAATTCATTTCCTAAGTTCGAATACCTACAACTTTGGAATAACACAATATTTTTTTAAAATTCCGTACGTACTTCTCTAGGTATACTAATTTAGATTGACGAGAATTTTTGTTTTTTGTTCTAGGTAAAAAGTTTCGGATGCTAGTCACGCCGCGGAGCGCCTAAAAAAAAGATCAAAGAAAATATTAGTAGTCGGCCATTTTGTACATAAAAAAATATATATTTTCTAACAGCTTGACATTCATACTAAATAAATGTGTAATTCATTTTATGAGTGAATCACTTTGTCATACGGAAAAAAATTGTTAAATACGTACATGATTTTATACCCGTTACTGTGGCCTAAGGCCTTGATATGTCAACATATAAATTGTTCAACCGAAATAACTTTCCCCTCTCTGGATGATTAAAAAACAATATGGTGACCTCAACTTGTAGTTTCTTTGATGACCTCGCTAGAGCTTGTTTGACTTTGTTTATGGAATTTTCAGCTTCATAGCAAAAATGCTGAACATTTCATAAACGAATTTTAAAAAAATTACACATTTGCGATGTTTTTTTTTTTAATTTTGTAAAAAATAAATTGTAAGATCGTTTGTTTTCTGTGAATTGGGATGGACGCTTCCCTTTCGGAGTTCAAAACATTTCAGAAAGTTTTTTTCCTTTTTCAATGGAAAAAATAAACATAGATAAACGAAACGCATTGTTCCTTGAATTCCAATAAAAAAAAGGATACACAACGTATGCGCATGTAAACACGAGCAATATGTTTGTACGAAAAATACTGTCGCACCTTTGGAACGTAATACGCCGGTTGGATTCGGTGCATTTCGACGAAAACTGACTCTCATGTCGACCGGAATATCCTTCGCTCCGGGCGGTTTATAGTTCTGTAATAAAAGTAACAAAAAAACTAAAACGTAACACGGGAAACATGATGAGTTTTAACGATTCATACGCCCAATCGAAGTAGCGTTGTTAGTCGAGTCTCAGAAGGTTTGGCGGCGCAACCACGCCGGGTTCCCTAATTTAATTTTCGTTCAAGAGAGTTTCACTTGTTGAAAAGTTCAGTTAGTCAAAAGTTTTGTCGTGGTGTGTTTGCGCGAGTCTGTGGGACTTGCGGGCAGGCGTACAATCGAGCGTATTTCGAGGCTCTGACGGAGAGTCAAAACTTTATATTCGTTCGCGGGATTGCCGGGAGCAAGCTCGCAAATGCATAACGCGGAATAAACGAGTACATATTAGTGCACACCCGTATCCGACGTATGAACCCATGGGACGTTTCACGAAAGGGTTTCCACTTATTTTACAATTTTCGAATGAATACAAATTTCGTATGTTTTCATGGTTCCAAAATACACGCATTTTCAATATCTTCATATTTTTTATATGTGCGATACTTGTAACATGTTAAATATGTGTCATAATTTTTGTATTTTTTAAATTTGTAATATTTTTAATGTTTCTAATGTCTACAATATTTTTAATAATTTCAATAGTTCAATTTTGCTGGTATTGACCAAATGTTCAAAATCATCATTTTCAAGGTAATTCGGAAGAAAAACCGGAAGTCAAACTGACAATTTTAACGATTTTAATGTTTTTCTTTCGAATGTTTAAAGTACATAGAATTTAATCTCATAAAAAAGTATTTTCATGTTGGTACCCATTAGAATGAAAATTTATGATGATTGTCGTAAATACTCACAATCGACATTGGTTGATCATTATCGACTTTACTAGTGAGTTCATGTTTTAAGCAGTTGGCAACGCTACATAAACTAACCTTAGAAGAATTCAAACATCACCTCTCAACGACCCGACAAATGTCAAAACATGGCACAATTACGTGTAAGTGGTCGTTTCTTTTTTTAAAGCAAATTCATCTGCTTTTGTTCACGCAGATAAATGATAAGAGATTGATTGGGCAGTTTTTAAAGTTCATCTTCAGGCAAATATACAGAACGAAAAGAGAAAGAAATTTTCAAGTATTCTAAATAAAAATGTTTACAGCCGTTCTTCATATATTTGTATACGTAATAATCCATTAAAAAAATTTCGATCTACAATCAACATATTTTTATTCATTTTTTATCCTTCGTTTTATCATTACTTTTATTCTATTCTTATTGTATTTAGCATTATCTGCAGCGTAGGCATTCGGCGACATTCATATCGCATTCTGCGTGGATTGCCGTCTAGGAATTTCCCCTATCACAGCTGACGCTCCGATCACCGTTTAAAGAGAGAGACAGATGCCGCATAGCAAAATTTAATAAATTATTGTGAGATAATTACACGGTGGATCAGCACCAATTATTGCAGGTGAATTCTGTATTGATCGAAGATTCGAATAAGAAGTTTCGTTTGTTGGGTCAAACGACTAAATTTTACGTAAAGTTATCATTTTCGGTAAATTTTTCGGAAGTTACTTTTGAGTGCGTGTATTTTAGGCCAACTTCCAACGTTCATATCTCGGAAATGGTACGGTGGAGAGGCTTAATTATTTTTTATTTCGACGTGGTTAATAACATACTAACACTTTCTCACAAAAAAATAGGAGGTTGAACGTTAGTCGATTTTCGAATTGTTTCTCTCGAACCACCTTAACATACCATCTCCATGTGAATATTTTCTCTTTAAATGACCAGTCTCGATTCCACAGACCTCCATTTCTTTCCCATAACATTTCGTCCGTAAAATGTGAACAAAAAAAAAATGCACTCCCGGTAATGCCTCGTGAAACGTATCGATCGATAGCCGTACCCAAGTTCTGTTGTTTGCGAGAGCTCCGCTTTCCGGGTCGTAGATCAATTCCTCGCTGGTCCAGTAGCCGATTCCCATAACGAAAGCACCCTCGGCCTGGCCCAAATCAATTTCGGGATTGAGGCTTATTCCCGCGTCCGCCATTATATCGACTCTCTGTATGATGTGTTGGCCGGTCAGCAGGTCCAACTCGACCTCGGCCACGGTCACACCGTAGATCGGGTACGGTTGGAGGTTCGTGTCCTTCGTGGCAGTAGCCGTCCTGCGAGAGAATTCGCAATCCAATGAAGGATTAAAAACACAACGCCAAGTAAATTAGACAAAAATGAATGTTGATTAGATGCTCTCGGATAAAATATATTTTTATATTGCGGTCGTTTTTTCATTCTATTTTTTACGAAAAAGTGACTGTCGAATGGGGCGCAAAATGTGAAACAAAATAAACTTGTAAAAAAAATGTGTCTCTGGAACTCACATATATCGAGCGCACAAATTAACGTCGGCTGCGTGAGCAGCCATGAGCAATTCCGTCCAATTGGGATTTTCCATCTTTGCCTTAATAGGCTTTAGCCTTTTGAGAATTTTCTTGCAAGCCATCATCGTAGCCTGAAAAAAAAATAGTGAATTTAAGGGAAACTTTGTCCTTGAAATCGCAGCGGGAGATGTTAGCGGCTCAACATGAGCAGCTAGAAAAAGAGGAGGGATGCCTCTATGGACCAGGCATTGCCGATTAGCGGTAATTATAAACACATTTGTGTAAATACATTACAAAACTTTAAACGCGTTTTTCTCGAAAACACGTTTTTAAAAATGGCTGACATTCTCCTGACCGCTGTAATTAACATATCGACTTGAAATTTGGAGAGCATACTCCGAAAATATGTCTTCACGGAATGACGGATCGTTTTTTCGATAGATACATTTTTGCATTTATTATTTATCTTTTTATGCGAAAAAAAACGCGAAAATTCGATTTTTTTTAATTGCCGCCATTTTCCAAAATTTGTACTAAACGAAAAACCTATCCGTCATTCCATGACCAAAGGGTCACAGATTGATAATATGCTTTGAATTTGTGTTTCAGATCAACAAAGAGGGGGCAGTGATGTCAGCCGTTTACCTCCCGCGATTTGAGGACCTGTTTTCGCGGAGCTACGGCCGCCATGTTGGTTTTTTTTCAAAAACATTTTTTTTAACATTCTGTGTATCATGAATAAAAGCAAGAAAAAACCGCACTCAAAAAGCTTTACTCGTTTCCTTTAAAAAAAAATAAAATGTAAACACCTGAAATATGGCACAAAGTCTCCCTTAAAAGAAAAGGAACACGCACATTGGGCTCTCTCTTTTCCTACAGACTCGAAAATGAAAATACTCACGTAGGCGCAAGATTCGCTCGTGAGACTTCCCCCGGTCATAAAGTTATTTGGCGTGATGACATTACTGGTCGGCTTCACGGAAATCATGTCGACGTCGATTTCCAACGTGTGAGCCGCGACCTGAGCAATCTTCAACAGGGTTCACAAAAAGTCACATAACTGGTATCGGTCTCCTATGTAAATCTTTCCAATGTGTATTTTTTCCCTATTCAATTCATCTACTGATCCTTTGTATGACCCTGCCCTTTTTGAAAATGATTTTATTCGTCCGAACGGACTCGATAATCCTTGGAGGCAAAATTATTCGATGCAGTACCTTCGTGTTAATGCCCTGGCCGCACTCTACTCCACCGTGGACAATGGCCACCGTGCCGTCACGCGCAAATATCGATACCATCGCGTGAAACTGTCCCCAGTACATCAAAGGATACTTCATCACCACGAACGATATTCCCTTCTTCTTCCAGCGATTTTCCTATGGTGAAAAAAATTATTCGTCATGTCTCGAGCTCCGGCACACATATCGCGTAACAATCATTTCCGGTCGTCCGAAGAAAACGGATCTTGCGCACGATATTTCCAACTTTATAAGGGGCTATACCAATGGGACACTTTTAAAAAATTGATTTTTTGGCCTTTTTCGACAGTTTATACTTTCAAGAATATCATTATCATTTATATCATTTATATCAATATCATTTTATCTTGCAAAAATCGATAGTTGAATCTTCAAACGCGTTTTTCTCGAAATGAGATTTTTCAAATTTGCTGACATTGTAACTCAAAGAGCAATTATCCGATTGACTTGAAATTTGAACTGAGTACTCTTGAATATATTTACTCTACAATGACGTAGGATATTTTTGATTGGACGAAAATTGACGATTTGGCATTGAAAAAAACGACCATTTTATAGGCAAGGAAAACAGACTTTTTTGTCATAACTACGCCACTTTGTTAGATTTTGATATTTTTCGAAAATCCTACGTCATTGTACAGGAAATACCTTCCAGTTTAACGACATTTTTCCTTTTTCGGTTTCAGCTACTCAATCGGCGGGAATCATGTTAGCAGTGGAGGAACTTTTTTTTACGGCGCCTCCGAAGGCAGCGCATAAGTCGCTCGGATCTCAATATTTTTTTATGAAAGAATTATTTAATATAGGTCAAATATAGCCACTTAAAACCTTTTGTGTAGGAAACGTTTCTCATTTGCGCGTCATATTCGACAGACATTTATTCACGTTAATAAACGTGAATAAATGTCGTTTATTCACGTTTATTAGCGTGAATAAACGACGTTAATAAATTTCCTTCGACTTCCTTCACAAGTCGAAGGAAATATCCTTCGACGTGAATTTTTCGTACGAATATTCTACAGTTTAAAACAATTATCTCTACGGTAGAATATTCCATTTTTCATGCAAGTGTTCGGAAGTCTGGCAAACTTTTGAAATTATTGTAACGATGGAAAAATAAAATATAAAAAATCATAAGCAAATAATTTTCACTTTCATCGCTGATCATTTTATTTTGCAATTATTTTTTCTCAATAATTTCAGAATAGAATAAATATTGTGGAGACTGTAAAATGGCACTTTGCCTGTTGATTGATTACGCTTGATTACTCGGCCCCCCCTTAAGACGAAGAAGATGTACCACGTGACAAATGCGTGCAAGAGAGATAACTGGCATTTTTGAAAACACATTTCTCAGAGGTGAATAATATTTAGGGCAACCGAAAATCGTCAAGCTCTGCGTCAGGAAATTCTCCCGAGTCTGATGCTTTGTTTTTTCCCCTAAAAACTCAACCATCTGCGAGAGAGCTCGGTTCGAAAATTTGTGAGGTTACGTTGACCTTGTACATGCCCTTAAGAAAATTTGATCAATTACGTATGTTTTAATTCGCTCGATATGGTATGCTAAGAACAGAATAAATAGCTTTCGTACACTGTTGAAAACTTCGACCGCCCGTTTTCGTATCTCGTAGTCGGAGGTTCTTTTTATGTCCTCGATCATCGGCACCAGAGCCGACTTGTCGGTTGCGTTCATATTAGCGATGCGCACTTCCAGTGGATCTTTTCCTATAGCACGCGCTATGTGTTCCATTATACTTTCGGCCATCGCGATTGCCTCGGTTGACGCTGAAATTTATCCATTTTTACGAATTCAATAGAAAATCTGTTATTTTTTGCCTTTCTTCGCGTCGTCAGATAAAACTTGATGAGATTTCGCTTCTAATCGAGACCTATGATACCGAAATATTTTTCACAAAATCACAATTCTTTATTTACCAGTTAAGGAGTAAGGCCACAGTAGAATTTTCAAAAATATTATTTTTTTCTCCCTAAAACGGTGCTTTATCATCACAAGAATAAGTTACTATTCGATTTATGGCAACATTTTTTTTTCACCGTCTTTGAGCGTATAGCGTAAGCCAACGTAAGATGTGACAAATAACTTCAACAATTTTCACTCGATTTACTTCAAATTGCAGAAATGATGTTCCTATTTGCATTTCGGAGAAAAGTACGCACGGAATTTCTGATTAATCGAAAACTTTTCATTTTACGAGCAGTTTTATACGAAATTTTTCACTGAAAATTCATTTAAATATCTACAACTCAATTCAAATGTCTACAACTTTTGAATAAAACAATATTTTGTTAATTCCGTACGTACTTCTCTAGGTATTCTAATGTAGATTGACGAGAATTTTTGTTTTTTGTTGTAAGTAAAAAATTGTCGATGCTAAATGTCACGCCGCGGAGCGCCTAAAAGAAAGATAAAAGAAAATATTAGTAGTCGGCCATTTTGTACATCGAAAAAAAAAATATATATTTTCCAACAGCTTGATATTCATACTATTAGGAGTACAACTTTGCAGTGACCGTTTTACTTAGAGAGCCACTGCGGCCGAAGTAGTGGCCCTAGCTCAATAAAAAAAAGTGGCATTTTAAACTAGAGGCTCTGCCAATGTAAACAATTTAAAAAAGCTAACGGATACGTGTATGCATTATAAAGTTATTGGCACTCAAACATGGCAACCTACGAGCCGAATTCTCAGGATTTGCGGGAACTGCTCCAAAGACAACAAAGGAAGGGATTTTTGCACCGGATTGTGACTGGAGATGAAAAGTGGGTTTACTACGATAATCCTAAACGCCGAAAATCATGGGGACTGCCTGGTCATATTCCGTCATCGACGCCCAAACCGAATATTCACGGATCCAAAGTGATGCTGTGTATCTGGTGGGACCAGCTGGGCGTTGTGTACTATGAGCTGCTCAAACCATCCGAAACCATCACAGGGGACCTCTACCGACGTCAGTTGATGCGCTTGAGTAAGGCACTCAAAGAGAAACGGCCACAATTCAACGAAAGACATGACAAGATGATACTGCAGCATGACAATGCCCGACCCCATGTTGCAAATGTCGTGAAAAAGTACTTGGAAACGCTGAAATGGGAGGTTTTATCCCACCCGCCGTACTCTCCAGACATTGCCCCTTCCGACTATCACTTGTTCCGGTCAATGGCACACGATTTGGCTGACCAGCACTTCGGTACTTACGAAGAAGTGAAAAATTGGGTCGATTCCTGGATTGCCTCCAAGGACCAAGACTTTTATCGACGCGGGATTCGAATGCTACCTGAAAGATGGGCCGAGGTCGTAGCTAGCGACGGGCAGTACTTTGATTAAAAAATATGTAGCCACTTTTTTATAATAAAGCCTTCAACTTTTGAAAAAAAAACGGTCACTGCAAAGTTGTACTCCCAATAAATAGATGTGTAATTAATTTTATGACTGAATCACTTTTTCATACGAAAAAAATTGTTAAATTCGCAAATGATTTTATACCCGTTACTGTGGCCTAACCCCTTTAAAAAAGTGATAAACTCAAATTTGATTTCCGCGAGATTTGGCCCAGCAATATCGAGAAAGACCAAATCCCGATCGGGTGGTGCACACTAACCGGGAGCTCGGCAGAACGTATTGGACGGTATGTCAGTCTTTGCCTCGAAGCCGTCGCAACTCCACGTGTCGGCATCGTAGCACGTGTAGAAGTGATGGATGGCGAAGGGTGCGTGCACCTCGTTGAACGAGCAGCCTGAGTTTGCCCATATTTTCGCATTGAGATGTTGTATCACGCCGTCGTCGTTGACACCGACCTCGTATTCCTGCATCATCGAGTAACGTTTTCCTGCGGTCGCCATGTTGCTCTCGATCGTCGTGATGAAGCGAGCCGGTCGACGCAACAGGTGACACACGAGGGCGCATGCACACGATACTAGACTCGATCGCGAGAGCTTTGCACCGTAACCGCCTCCCAGTCGTTTAACGTTCACGTTTAAGCTTTGAACATTGAAAAAGAAAGGGCAAATGCCATTGGGTACCTTCGACGATTCGAATGGTCAGTTTTTTGGATGTATGATTTTTCTGGGCATTATTTGCAAGGGCTTCCGGAATTGTGCGGGTACCAGTTAAGGGGAGGTACCTGAGTAAACGGCGAGAAAAACAGGTAAACTTCCGGAATTTTTATCTCAAAAACTAACGTTTCGATTGGAACCGGGGCTTTTTTTTATTGGAAAATATGTACATTGAGGCACGTTTAGGAATTTTTGAAAATAAATTCGTTGACTGGAAGCGATTCATAGGCGATTATCTCGAAAGATAGTTTTCAAAGTCGGTGCCAGATGTATCTCGAAAACGGCTTGTCCGATTTTGTCCAAATTTGGATACAATATTCTTCGATAGTTTTTCTCGTTCGCCACGTAGGATTTGTTTGAAATTTTCATTTTTGACGGAATGGCGACCGTTTAAATTTAACATTCGTTTTTCGTTCGCAATCTCCGACGATTTTGGATTGCATACACATTGCATAAAAAAGCAATGATTCAATCAAATGAAAAAAAAAACCCTACGTGGCGAACGAGAAAAACTATCGGAGAATATTGTATCCAAATTTGGACAAAATCGGACAAGCCGTTTTCGAGATGCATCTGGCACCGACTGTGAAAACTATGTTTCGAGATAATCGCTTCCAGTCGACGATTTTTTTTTTTTAAATTCCTAAACATGCCTCAATGTACATATTTTCCAATTTAAAAATACCCGGATCCAATCGAAACATTAGTTTTTGAGATGAAAATTCCCGAAGTTTACATGTTTTTCTCGCCGTTTACTCAGGTACCTCCCTTCAGATGAAAGTTACCAATTACCAAATATATGAAACAGCCATTCGAAAATAAAGCTCCATACATCGTAGTTGATTCGTAAAACTTTTCAAATGATAATTGACGCTACGGAACAATATTAAAAGTTCGTAACGTCGAATTTCTTTTAAGGGGTTAGGCTACTGTGAAAATAACGAACACTCGTTCGGCGCTTGATGCAACTCAAATTGAAGAGAAAGGTCCAACATACCGTGCAGGAATGGCAGATTGAAGGTAAACTTATTATTACAACGATAGAGCTGCTAGTGAAACTTTAAACGTGTTTTTGTCGAATTTATGTTTTTCAAAACGGCGTACACGATTTCTCGACATCCAACGAACTGATTGACTTGAAATTTGGTACACTCATTCAGTGTAATAGTACTTTAGTCTTGACCGACGTTTTTCTTCTTAAAGTTTTTTTTTTCTTAGTTATTAACAATAATGTAATTTTTCCTCGAAAAATCGGAAAGAAATTCAACTTTTTTTCTTCACATTTGAAACACGATGACAAAAGAAAACTCGATCAAGTCTCAGCCAATATTATCTATTTTAAGAAACAACTCATTTTTTGTCATTTCACATCGAGCGAGTGGCCAAAATCGAGTACCATCGAAATTGTTTACAACTTTTTAAATTGTTAATATTTGATGAAAGTTGGTACACAACTTCCTTGATGTACGTGCAAATAAATCCGAACGATTTTTCAATCTTACGTAATCCTTTGAAATGGTTTTTTTTTAATAACTCCGGTTTTCGGATTGTCACAGTAGCCTAACGCCTTGATGAAACTCGTATTTGGTGAATATGGACAGGAGAGCCTGATTACCTGCTGCTCGAAACGCCCAGACACGAAGCTATTGAATTTTGTATCAAATCGACCCATTGTGTAGCCGGATAAACATCCATGCCGTCCTCTGTTGGTATGCAAACGCAACTTTGTGGCTCCATGGTAAAGTGGTACTGGGATCCAACCTCGAACGTACCATTGATAACGTGCTTCGCATTGTCACCTGCCAATAATTAACGATATATTTTATAGATACATATACATACGAGCGAGGAGAGGCTGCAAAGTTCGCGACCTGACGTGCTCGCGAGAACTTTGTACCTCGGCTGAGAACTTTTTACTCTCCTTATATTGGGAGTACAACTTTGCAGTGACCGTTTTTTTCAAAAGTTTAAGGCTTTATTATAAAAAAGTGGCTACATATTTTTTAATCAAAGTACTGCCCGTCGCTAGCTACGACCTCGGCCCATCTTTCAGGTAGTCCATCTTCTTCCCATCCATCCCATCTTCCAAGTCTTGGTCCTTGGAGGCAATCCAGGAATCGACCCAATTTTTGACTTCTTCGTAAGTACCGAAGTGCTGGTCAGCCAAATCGTGTGCCATTGACCGGAACAAGTGATAGTCGGAAGGGGCAATGTCTGGAGAGTACGGCGGGTGGGATAAAGCCTCCCATTTCAGCGTTTCCAAGTACTTTTTCACGACATTTGCAACATGGGGTCGGGCATTGCCATGCTGCAGTATCACCTTGTCATGTCTTTCGTTGAATTGTGGCCGTTTCTCTTTGAGTGCCTTACTCAAGCGCATCAACTGACGTCGGTAGAGTTCCCCTGTGATGGTTTCGGATGGTTTGAGCAGCTCATAGTACACAACGCCCAGCTGGTCCCACCAGATACACAGCATCACTTTGGATCCGTGAATATTCGGTTTGGGCGTCGATGACGGAATATGACCAGGCAGTCCCCATGATTTTCGGCGTTTAGGATTATCGTAGTAAACCCACTTTTCATCTCCAGTCACAATCCGGTGCAAAAATCCATTCCTTTGTTGTCTTTGGAGAAGTTCCCGCAAATCCTGAGAATTCGGCTCGTAGGTTGCCATGTTTGAGTGCCAATAACTTTATAATGCATACACGTATCGGTTAGCTTTTTTAAATTGTTTACATTGGCAGAGCCTCTAGTTTAAAATGCCACTTTTTTTTATTGAGCTAGGGCCACTACTTCGGCCGCAGTGGCTCTCTAAGTAAAACGGTCACTGCAAAGTTGTACTCCTAATACATATATAATCATTATTCTTTTGACGGAGAATTCCTCTTTAGTCGAATTGATCCATTTAATTTTGTCGTATTTTTCATAAGCATTACAAAACAAGTTCCAACCTAAAAATGTTTGGTCACAAGTAAAATTACGAACAGCCTGAAGTAATTGTCGAATGCCTTCTCCAACATTTCAATAATTCCCGAAATTCCCTTATTTCCCGATTTTTCTATCTATTTTCTCGAACAATTATTTTTTTCCACCGATAAAAAAAATAAGCTGAACAGCCCGAACTTTTGTGACCGTAAAATGGTAACGGGGAAAAAAAACTAGAAGAGCGAGAAATTAACGGGCTACAGCTACCTATATGGGTAAAAAAATTGCATTATTCAAAATAATTTTATTCGATAGTATCACCTTTTAGATATATTCCCAGAAAATTCATTGAAATATCCCTAGAATTTAATGACGTGTGTCCTCAAAACACTGGTTTCAAGGTCGGCAGACATGATATCTAGAGCACCACTTGATAGATTGTTTTCAAATTTACAGGAGATACGATGAGAAGCATTTAAAGGTCGTTGACGATCTCACTTTTTTTAAATCGCACTCTATGTTTCTCGTAGTTGCGTAAAAAACGACTTGTTTCAGAGATTTTGTATGTTTGAGTTTTAATTCGTCGCCACGTTGTTAAAAAAAACTATTTTAAAAATCGACGATCGTCAACGACGCGTATTTATTGTTGAAAAAAAATGTCATCATCTGCCGGCGGCCATGTTTTTCTTGTATCGTCGTGATTTTTTTTTTCAAGTTCATCAATATATGTACCTTTGTGTAAAACGAATCTTTTTCACCAACAGTTTCGTAGAAAAATCGGAATTGGGCATTTTTTTTCGGGCTTCACGAGGATGTCGCCCCTCAAATAAAAGATGATAAGCCACATTGGAATGCAACGTCGATATGGAGAAGTAAAAAAGAAAGAAAGAAAAAAAGCATCAGAAACCTTTTCGTTTCGCTGGCATGTGTGCCGTTTGCAATAGTCGTGTTTTATCGCCCGATGCAATGGTATCGTGAATTGTTACAATCGCTTTTTTCTTCAGGGTTCCCGAATACGTGACTTTGACCAGCTTCGCAGCCTCGATCGCAAGTGCATGAGTCTCGGCCACTATGACTCCGATCGGCTGACCCGCGTACTCGATATCCTTCTCAGCAAAAAGCTGCAAACGAGAAAACACCGTACTTCCATCAAGCGAGAAACGTGTAATAATTTTTAAAAAATCCGAAATAAAAAGACCTTCTATCGCACGAGCTTTTGTCGCAGCAATCATAAAAATCCCTTCGCCAATTAGGAATATCGTTGGGACGAACCTAGCAATTTTTTAACTTTCTTTCAAGTCGCAAATGTTGAGTCTCTAATTTTGAATATTGTCCATAGACTTTGGAACTGATCCAGTTGGTCGACTCAGTCGGAAAATGTCGAGCTATTTTTCTACTCGGTTTTTATCCGAAAATAACATTGAAAATTGCAAGACAAAGATGCTCTACAGAGTTTTTCAAAATCGATTTACCGGAGTAATCGCAATTCCAATTTTGTTTGGGTAGAAATTGGAGAGAAAATTAATTTGTTGGGACATTTCGGTGAACTTGGAAACGACGAAGCGAATTTATTGTTCGCTGTGTTGAATAATGGCAATTAACGGTATTCGCAAAATACTATAATACATCAAGGGCTCGATTAATTCGCAAGCTCTTGCATCGTAATTGTCTTTGGATGTGGTATTACAATTACACACGAATCAATGGAGCGATGCGCTCTGGCCCGCCATTTATTATGCTGAGGCGGAACAACACTGTGACGAGAGAAAAGAAACAATTTTTTTTTTCATTTTCACAAGTATACCCATTCAAAAATGTGAAAAAATGTCAAGTTGAAATATTAAAAATTGATCGAGTTACAGACGATTTAGTGAGAGCAGGTACCGGCACGATTTACGTTTACTAAAACTTTCAATCGCGTTTTTCTCGAAACGAATTTCCTCGAGCTGGCCGGAATCGTAACTCTAGCGATGACTGTCCGATTTTCAATTAAAAAAAAAAAAAAAAATTCGGTAATTGCATTAGCTATTATTGTACATAGCTGTTTGTTTTTAATTTAATATTTTTCAAGCCCCCGAGTATAAATACAAAGTTCACCAAAATAACACTTTTTTTAACACCCGCCATTTTGTGATTTTTTTTCGACAAACCGCTACATACAACGAGAACTACATTTACATAGATTATAAACCGTTTTTATTTTTATTTTTCAGACCAACCATTGTCAAGTTATCGATCCAGCCGTTGGACCACATTTTTCATACACAGGCTTTATTATACCTCGATGACGTTGGTAATTGTTCTTTTTGAATAAAATTTTACACGAAATAAGTTCAATGTATGCTCAATAACATACGTTTTTTTTCCAAATTCCAAGTAAATAATATAGTAAACAAAACAAAATCGGTATAAACGGCTTTTTCCCTTTCTCGACTCGCCACAGTAGTGTCCTCCCTTAAGGTTGTTATGGGATTAAGGCGAACTGCTATTACAGGGCTAAAATGTTTTCTGGAAGTTTATAATCCCTTTGCCGATCATCCTGCGCAGTTTGGATACGATCCGCAGTAGCGTTTTTTTTTAGAAAAACTCGGCAACTCGACGTTATCTCGTGGGCTAATTACATTACGCTCATGGAAAACTCCCCATCATTTTCCCCCAAACTTCCCCATTCGATTTCTTTTTTTTTCTTCTTTAAACGGTATAACTATATATATATAGAATATTTGTCCGAAATTTCAAAGCGAAATGCGAAAATCTTCAAACGTAACAAACGCCCGTCAACGCTGTGCCTCGCCGCTTGGACTCGGAGCGGGCGTAAACTTCAAACGCGTTTTTCTCAAAACGGCATTATTGAAATTGGCTCGCAGGATCACTCAAAAACGATTAAGCCGATTGAGTTGATACTTGGTAGAAATATTGATAATATTGCTACCTTCTACTTGACGTGAATTGTTTTTGAAAATTAAAGAAAAACCTCTTTTTTAATCCACATTTTACAGTAATGTTGCGTGAAATGTTTTTTTTTGTAAATGCGTGCCATTCTCTTAAATTTGCATTTTTTTTTTCATTTTAATTACCATCACATAAACTCTATACGTGTTATAACTGAAAAAATGTTTGAATTTTTTTGCAAATCAAAGTCTACCGGAAGCTAGACGTTGTAACCTTGCTGTAGCGCTCTGCCACAGCTCCGCCATTTTGATGATAAAAGAATTTTAAAAAATTGCTTTGTTTACTTAAATACACTATTAAAGTATACCTAAAATTTGATAATTATAGAATAATTATTTCTTAGTTTGAAAAATCCTTCAAAATTGCTCAATTTTTTCCGGTCTAAATGTATATCCCGCCTTAATATCTGCTAAGAAAATGCTGGCAAGGAGCTGAAAAAATAGGTACGGTTCGACTAATTATCGGACTAACCCTTGGTACCGCGAAAAAGAGGATTCACAGTACCGTTATAAAATTGTTAATGTTTTCAATAGCGAATTTGTCCGAAAATCGAGCACACAGAATATTACGCTGTGCAATGATGGCAACATTATGTAGACGGCACGAATGCTACCTATCTTACCGTATTCAGTAATTATGCCCGGGAACCTCAAACTACTCATTCAGGGTAAATAACGAACATTACTTGTTCTTATTCTCTTAATTACTAACAATTACGTAATATTGATTTGATAACTATGTTCAGCACTTATATTTTTCTAGAAATTTCTAGGTTAACAGCGGGGTAAAGTTAATTCGGCGAAAAAAAGGCATGTTTTTAAGATTTTTTTTTGGCGTAACGAATAGTGTTCGTTTATTGAAAAATTTACATATAATAAAGTAACATTTGAACAACATTCTCCTAAATTTGCATTGCAAAATATTCAAAATTGAGCGAGTGAAAATTGAACCCCGGAGGCGCTTCGAAAAAAAGTTGGTTTGCGGTGTGCACCATAACTCGCAACAGAATCATTTGAAACAAAAAAATCATAATGCATTTGTTAAAGGAGATGTTTCTCGAGGTAATGACGGGAGGATTTTTTTTTTCGATTTTTCGTAGCACTTGGGAGCCAAAAACCCGATTTTCGCTAAAAAAATCGGCTAATTTGTTGTTGAAAAATTAGTAATTATTAAAAAAAACAAAAAAGCTCTCGACAATACCTGGTGAATTATGTGAAGAAGTACTGTGCAAAATTTCAAAGCGATTGGTCCAGTAGATTTTGAGTTATCGTGCACACGGACTTCAAATATGACAAGTCTCAGAAAAACGGTTTGAAAAACGCAGAAGAGAAGAGAACGGCATGGAGCAATAGACGCTCAAATACTCATAACTTTGTCAATTTTACTCCGATCGACTTGAAATTTTAACACGATATTCTTGATATATTATGCATTCATTTAAAAAATTAAACAAAAATGAAAAAAAAAATTAAATACTTTACCCCGCCCTTAAGACAAAATAAAGCGGATTTTTTTTTCGTACATGATTTTTTTCAAATATCAAAAAATTGTTAGTTTTTTGTAAATATTCGGAAGCGGGGCTCCTGCTAGAATCAGGCTAATTTTTATTTGAATGGTTTACCCAAACAAACCCAACAAAAAAATAAGAAAAAAAATAAACCTGATTCTAGCAGGAGCCCCACTTCTGAATATTTACCAAGTTTTTTATTACTTCCAGATTATAGACGGCTTTAGTACTTTTTCTTTCCAGCGTAATCTTCTTGAGCCGATATTAAGGTTACGAACAGGGCGCGCATACTTCGCGATACTTTGGCCAACCTGGACATTATCATATACGGCGATTTACGACGTTGCCAATACGTTCCGCGTTAATTAAGGGAATAAAAGTTATAGAAAATAATTGTAAAAAGTAACGAAAACATTAAATGTGATCACCGAATGTTCAAAAATGCATATTTTGACAAAAATATGTAGAAAATAGTTCGAAAACGTACGTTTAATACGATTATTTGATAGCTAACAGGTGATAACACTTAATTGGTTCCCTGCATAATCATAGGGCGCTCCCGTCGTACTTCACCCCCGACGGCTAGACCCCATAACAACCTTAGAGTGCTAATTGCAGCCTCACTGTGTGACGTTCCACAATTTGATTTCCAATATTTTACTTCTCGGATTGCTCGCAGGTCGATATATACTCAAAATCGTTCTATATGTAAAAGAGCATACCTTCTCGTCCGCATCGAGCAGCATCCCCTTTTGGGACGCGTCGATCGAAAGATTTTTCCCCGTTACGTCTCCAGCCGTGAAGAACGCTACGACACCCGACAATCCCTGCGAAAGTAGAAGCGCGGAAGAAAATGTATATCGGCACGTATAAATCGACAGCAGTGAATTCGGCGATCTCCCACGTTAAGGGGAGGTACCTGAGTGAACAGCGAGAAAAACAGGTAAACTTCGGGAATTTTTATCGCAAAAACTAATATTTCGATTGGATCCGGTTTTTTTTTATTGGAAAATATGTACATTGAGGTATGTTTAGGAATTTTTTAAAAATACATTCGTTGACCGGAAGCGCTTCAAACGCGATTATCTCGAAACATAGTTTTCAAAGTCGGTGCAGGGAAAAAACGAAACAGCGAAAATGACAGTATAAACCGCATAAAACAACAGGGTGCCATATTTCATTTTACAGTAAAACAGAGTAATGTAAATTCTGTTCTACAAAAATGACGACTTTTCCTGTACACACTGAGATTTTTACAGTTACACTGGCTTATTTACAGTTCGGTATTGCGAATACATCAGTGTTTTCGGTAAAAAATATTCAACGGTAAAATTTACATGAGATCACTGATTTTTATACTGTACGCAAACTGCAAGGGTTACAGTGTACGCTGTATTGAGCACAGAGTGATTCATTAAATTTCACAGTGTGGCACGGTCGTTTTACTCTTCTTTCGACTGTTCGTGACGTTATCTGTGCACTCTGAGATTTTTACAGTTACACTGGTTTATTTTGCAGTTTGATATTGTGAATACATCAGTGATTTCAGTAAAAATATTCAACTGTAAAATTTAAATGCGATCACTGATTTGTATACTGTACGCAAACGAGGCACGAGGCCAGGACACAAAGGATTGCCAGTTAGTAGTGCGTGTTTGATGGGATGCAGACATCGAAATTTGTGCGACAGAATTCAAGAAATTATAAAGAAAGAGAGAATTTTTTTTTTTAAGGTACGATCTTGTCTAATTAGGACTTGTCTCGCGCGTGAGGTGAGGCACGTGGCCAGGACACAAAGGATTGCCAGTTACCCGTGCAGAAATTTTGACCGGGATACCCTATGTCCGATCAAATCCCGATCAGGATTTGTCATGGATTCCCCAAAACCGGTATCCCGGTTAGAATCCAACTTGCATCAGTATCGGCATATGTACAACGACGATGGCATCATTTTGAAAATTTTTTGCGTCACGTGTATTTTCTGTATTACTATGGAATTCCTATCTATAGATAAGAATTTCTGTCTATAGATTCCTATCTATAAAATTTCTATCTATAGATAGGAATTACATAGTAATACCGAAAATACACGTGATGCCAAAATTTTCAAAATTATGCCATCGTCGTCGTGCATATTCCGATACTGATGCAAGTTGGATTCTAACCGGGATACCGGTTTTTCGGAATAAGTCTCTGTTTATACCCACCGGCATGTCGGTGGGTATAAACATGTATTTAAGACAAATTAAAATCAAATTCACAATGATTAGATTAAAATTTACACCAACCGTGAGTTCTTACGTATTTCGAGAGAAAACATTGCGTCGAGGCAAAGAAATTTTTGCAAAAAACGTTGTGAGTTTCAAATATTACATTATAAATATGAAAAAAATCACAAAATGAGTTGTGAATTTTCTCAAGTTGAAGAAAATAAAAATCGAATTCACGACAGTTATATTAAAATTTACACCACAAGTGTAAACGTATTTTGAGAGAAAACATTGTGTTGAGGCAAAGAAATGTTCGCACAAAAAGTTATGTGCAAAAATTTCTTTGCCTCGAGGCAATGTTTTCTCTCAAAATACGTACGAACTCACTCTGGCGCAAAATCATTTTGAATTTGATTTTAATTTGTCTTAAATACGAAAAAATTCACAACTAATTTTGTGAATTTTTTTGTATTTATAATTTCTTGTCAATATATTTGCATTCATAGATTTTGATGTGAATTTTTTTTAATTCACATCAAAATCTCGCGATGAGCGCGATTTGCCATTTAAATCTTTGGACAATTTTTTTTTTATTGATAGTTTAATGCACCAAAACTTTATAAATGTTATTTATTTTTATAATAAATTTAACATGTCATCATTCCATTTTTGACATTTTATTTCAGCCTGTATTCACCCGTGATCCTTCCCAGATTCCTCAATGGTTCCATGGGGAATCTATTTAGATTCATTAAGGGGTAAGGCCACTGTAAATTTTTTGAAAAATCGATTTTTTTTTATTGGCTTAAAAAATAGTTTAAACCCTCTAGAATAAGAAAAAAAAGGTCCTGTGCTTCTTCTTTTTTTAAATTTTTTCCAATAAAAAACTATTCGCAAAACTTTAAACGCGTTTTTCTCGAAACATGGTTTTTCAAAATGGCACGCAGCATAACTCGAACAATTTTCATTTTTTTTACTTGAAATTTTAACCAGATGTGAACATTTACATTATCTTGAGAATGTCGATCGGAATTTTCAAGAACTTTATTTATTGATTTTTTATTAACAAAAAACTTGCCGTTTTTTTCGTCAAAAATCAATTTTTTTTTTCAAACGCACGCCAAATCCACAAAAATTGATACTTTTTAAAATCCGATCGACATTCTCTAGCTATAGCCCTCTAGATTAATGGTTTTTTTTTGTTCTAGATTCAAAAGTGCACCAGTGGTACTGCGTGCCGCGGAGCCCTGGAAGCAAAACATGTCCCGGGAAGATAGCTGTGGAACCGCCATTTTGTTTTTTTTTTACTGTAAAAAAATTTTATAATAAAGTTTAATGTATGCCCGATAACACCATTAAAAGTTTTTTTTCAAATACCTTCAATTTCGGGAGCAAAAAATTAGTGAAAAAACCTTTTTTTTTGGGCCGTTACAGTGGCCTTACCCCTTAAAGGATCCGGTTCTGGATCCCTAATGGAATCCAGTTTACGGATCTTACATTTAGTCTTCGAATCTGATCCGATATCGGACTAGATCCCAACTGGGAGCCCGGGATACAAGTCAGAATCCAGCTGTATCCCTGCCAAAATTTCTGCACGGGTAGTAGTGCTGGGTCGATAGGATGCTAACGTTGAAATTTGTGCGACATAATTCAAGAAATTATAAAAAAAAGAGCGAATTATTTACAAAAAGGTACGTTTTTGTGTATGTGACTGTTTTTCAAATATTTTCTACACATTTTTTTCAAACGTCTTTTATGGATAAACTTTTTTTTGTGTGTCTACATAAACTCTGTCGATATAACTGGCGCATTCATTGTACATAGTACAGATTAACCAACTGTCAAATTACAAGTTTTGTTAAATTTATATTACAGTGTTGAACTGTGAAAATTTACTTTTGATTACATTGTATTTAGGACTGTGTTCCAGTACAAGATACAGTAGAGCGGTTCGAGTCCAAAGAGGACAGTATAGGAACTGTAATAATTTACTTTGAGCACACTGTATTTTGAGCACTGTGTTTCAGTAAATATCGCTGTGCAATCGCTCGAGTCCAATGCCAACTGTGTAGCCCCTGTATTCTGTACTATTTCTTTTTTTCCGTGTGCCAGATGTATCACGAAAACGGCTTGTCCGATTTTGTCCAAATTTGGATACAATATTCTTCGATAGTTTTTCTCGTTCGCCACGTAGGGGGTTTTCATTTGATTGAACCATTGCTTTTTTATGCATGTGTATGCAATCCAAAGTCGTCGGAAATTCCGAACGAAGAAAGAATGTTAAATTAAAACGTTCGCAATTCCGTCAAAAATGAAAATTTCCAAAAATCCTACGTGGCGAACCAGAAAAAATATCGAAGAAAATTGTATCCAAATTTGGACAAAATCGAACAAGCCGTTTTCGAGATACATTTCGGACCGACTTTGAAAACACTATGTTTCGAGATAATCGCGTATGAATCGCTTCCAGTCAACGAATTTATTTTAAAAATTTCCTAAACATACCTCAATGTACATATTTTCCAATAAAAAAACCCGGATCCAATCGAAACTCAGTTTTTGAGATAAAAATTCCCGAAGTTTACCTGTTTTTCTCGTCGATTACTCAGGTACCTCCCCTTGAGCAGCGTTAGCTCGGACCGATACTCGGTTGGGTGACCCACTCAGCCGCGGCTTCGTCTTTTCTGGTGGTTTTGTTGTTTTATTTTTATGATCTTGAAGTTTGCATCGTTGGAACGCAACGAAAGTTAATTCTTTTTCACTTATAACATTTATTTATGGTCGATCTAGGCTATGAACATCATTCGAACGTTTTAACGTATTTTTATTACAGATTCACGACCTCAAGTTGCAAAAAAAGGTTTTGAATGATAAAAGTGAAGAAATAAGGAAAATATCGTTGCGTTCCAACGATGCAACCTGAGTAAAAATGAATCTATATAATCATATATAATTGTATACAATTATATATGATTGACAATTATATATATATAATTGTCATATAATATAATTATAAAATAAACAATTATATTATATGATATATATGATATGATCATATGCAATTGTATACAATTCTATCGGGCCAATTTTTGTATACAATTATATATGATTATATATATTCATTTTTACTCGGGAAACTTCATCGTCATTGATTTTTGACGTCTCGTTTGAATACTGACCAAAGCGTCGTTGGCGTCGACGTTCTCAATTTTCCCGCTCGAAAATTCCGTATATACGAACGCACAATGGACTGTATGGTCGCCGGTCGGCACGTCGTTTACGTATTGTCCCTCGCCCGATGTCTGATAAATCGATTCCTTTTTCGGCATCGGTTTGTTTAAGGGCCAGATACTTTTGTCGGTGTCGTAATTGTGCGTGCCCGAGGAGAGACCCCGCTCGAGAATTTCGCCACCGCTTCGCAATCTCGCGTCCACTTTGTCCGGCCTCACGCTCAGAACGAACTGTGACAACGAGAAACAATAGAATATATTAGGTGTACAAATAAGTTTTAGGACACTTCGATTTTGTATCATAACAGCTATTCTAAATTAATTCAAAGGTCCCGCTCACTTATCATAGATGGCGCTTGATATGTAGTATCGAAACGTAGAGTCATAAACATAACCTATAAATTCTGTAAATTAAACATGCAGACCGATAAGCTATTTATTGGACACTGCATTCGCTATGAATTCCATCAAGGAAAAAGTGTTAGGAAAGCGTGTGAATCGATATGTTCTGTTCTCGGAGCAACATTGTATCTAAAAGTACATGTGAGTATTGGTATAAGCGATTCAAAGAAGGTGATTTCGACGTTAGTGACCGTGAACGCACGGGGCCTTCTGTAAAGGTGGACGATCAGGAACTGCAAGCGTTGCTGGATGAAAACTCTTGTCAGACGGAGAAACAACTTTCGGAGCAGCTTGGAGTAACTCAACAAACTGTTTCTTATCGTTTAAAAGCAATGGGTAAGATTCGAAAAGGAACAAAGTGAGTACCACACTTTCTGACTCAAGAAAATAAAAACAGCCGTCTTAACATTTGTGTGAGTCTTTACAACAAGCAACATAGAAAGTCTTTCTCGTGGAAAGTTGTGACCGGCGATGAAAAGTGGATTTATTTTGATAATCTGAAACGCAAATATCATTGGGTTGACCTCGGCGAGCCGACAACATCCACGCCAAAGCGCAATGTTCATTGTAACAAAGTCATGCTGTGCATATGGTGGGATATGAAAAGCATACTGTATTATGAACTTCTCAAACCTGGTCAAACAGTTACTACCGATCGCTATTGTCATCAATTGATGCAAGTGAATCAAGAAATTGAGAAGAAACGTCCATTTTCTGGTAAAGGAAAACGTCCAGTAAAACTGCACCATGACAACGCGCGGCCTCATGTGGGTAAACCGGTCAAGTATACGTTACTAGCACTTGGATGGGAAGCTGTACCACACCCGGCGTATTCACCAGACTTAGCCCCATCCGATTATCATTTATTCCGGAAAATGCAGAACGATTTGTCTGACGTGCGATTCAAAACATTTGAAGAAGTGGAAAAATGGGTCGCTAAATTTCTCACCTCGCAAGACGAAAGTTTCTTTGCGAAAGGCATCCGCGAGTTACCTGAGAGATGGCTGAAGGTCATTCAGTGCGATGGAGATTACTTCGATGAATAACTGTGTTTTACTTCTTTTTTAATAAATCTTGAATTTTTTGAAAACTGTCCTAAAACTTATTTGTACACCTAATATGTACTAATATGTTAATTATTTTATATCATGCTCACGATATTTTCTTTATCTTCGTGAATGTCAGTATTTACGATATAAATCGGCAATAAAATTTAAATATTCAACCAGACCGCCAAAACGCTCCCATTGTCAGATATGTAGTCACGCGACGCCTGTGACGTCACATGTCAGTAAACAAGGTAAAAGACCGCTGCTGCGTTGTCGCACAGCAAACCTTCCTCGCCATTCTTATTTAAAACTTGATAATATTGTAACTATCACTACAAATAACTATGAGTGAACAGAAAAAGCACGAAAATACATTGAAATAAACTAGAAAATCGCCCATTACTCGTCAGACGACTCGTAATGACAATCGGCTTACTGGCATGTGACGTCACTAGAGATCCAACCAATCCTGGAGCGTTTTCGTTCACATGACCAAACGTTCAAATTGATCTAAATTAAAAATTGAAATAATTGAAAATAATGCATATTTTGCGATAAAATGATATAAAATACTTTGTAAATACTATATCCTTTTAGAATGACGAGAGAATGAACTTTATTCTTAATATAGTTATGTACCCTATTGTTTACTACGTACACGGGGTTAGGCGCGCGACAGATGACGAAAGTCGGCGAACATTTTTTAAATGAATTGTGGGAAAAGTACCGATGCGAATTGCTTTACTTTTGAACAGTCATTGGCACACGTATTGACAAAGATATGTGCAAAATTGGAAGAATTAGGCTGGTCGGACCTTCGGAACCTAAAAAAACAAATTCGGCAGATGTCTTTTTAAGCCAATGATGCACCAAAATTAAAGTAAACCGGGCAATTAGTGATTTTAATTAATTTTCAGTATTTTCGTATATTCTTGGGACCCAAGGGGTTGCACGCCCTTCGGAGATACTCGAAAAAAAATGCGTCCTACTAAAGGCTTTATCAGATATCTTACAAATTGTGCAAATATTGTAACGTTATTATTCACTACTCATATCGTGCAAAAAGTGCGAGAATTATTTTGAAAAACCTTGTAGAAAAGTCCTGTCGCGAGAGTCTTTCGAAAGTGCGGCGAATAATCGGGCAATCGGTGATCGGGCATGAGCTCGGAATCCAAAACTTTCAGCGCCTCGCTTAACACGCTTTTGTCCAGGAGCACTTTCCCGTCGAGAAATGCTTCGGTATTGACGGCGTGAAACTGAGAAAAAGAAATTCCGAACGTTTGAAAATAATATTTTTTAACGTGGCACGATTATTCATAATTTAAAAAAAAGTCGTTTCTGGCTTTTCAAAAATTTATAATATGTAAACAGGAAATAAAATTGATCAAACGAACTAATATCTTTAAAGTTTAATAAGATTTGAAAATCGGTTAATTATTTAATCCATTGAATAATTAAATGGACTATTACCTGATGAATAATTGAATAGACTATCAGTTAATCGAATACCTCACTTTATGGAGTTTCATGAAATGTGGATTGTCTTTTTTTTTTATCGCGGATTTTGGAAATCTTAAATGACGATCGCTCGTCGGAAACTCTTGTCTCACAATGAACTCACGAAACTGTCGTTTATTCCTCCGAAAATGACGTTCGGCTGTTCCAGAATTTTGCTCGCCCCGTCCAGTTTGAAGAGGAAACCGGCATTGACGTGAGCATGGGCGTTCTGCGCTCTGGGCATAATCTGAGAAACAAAAGCATTTTTTTTTCCAGTACGGCAATTATTTTAACGCATAAAGTATTTTGTTTGCGTACCTTGTACGAACGATAAACGTGTTCGTCGCTCTTTGGCGACAGGACAATGCTGTAAATGATTTTGTGGTTCATGTCGACATTGAGAAAGTCGAGGAAGCTCATACTGTTCTTTTTCGAAGGGTTCTCGACTGCAACGAAAATAAGCGTATCAGTTTCACTCGCGTTATTAGCGCCCCTCAATTTCCGCATTCCCGACCAACCATAGCAAGCTCTTTTGTCGAAAGGAAAACAAAAAAAATAATACGCCAAATATCAAAGGAAAGAGAGACGTTTCGATTTGTCAATATTCGCGGAAGCAATTTCCGCGTGAATTATCGAAACTCACGTATGTGTATCTGTGCACCGGCTGTTTCTAGAATGAGAAAGAGATCCGACGGGAATTCGCGATGTTTGTGCTTTATCATTAAATTTCCAGCGAGAGTTCCGATCTGTAATGAAAGAATTTTCATATGCGCGTGGACGAACGAAAAGTATTGTTTTTTTTTTCGTGAATAATCACTCGATTTTTCGTTCAATCAGATATATTTCGGGCGCGCATCGATCCAATGTTCACAGTCGCGAGAACGATACAGGGAAAATGTATTTCCCTCGCGCCGTAAACCGGATATTAAGAGTGGTACAGTCATGTGCGAAAAGGGGGCCGCGAATTGAAACTCCGCCGCCTCGTAAATTCCCCTCATCCGCAATTTTCGTTTCGGCCTCGAAGTGCAAAGTATAAATACTTCGATACAAAAATATTCGTTATATCGCACAATAGTTTAGGTAATGGGGCGAGGCATTCACGAAAATCGACAGAATTATTGAGAGGAATGTTTATTAATTCACGTCAATGGAACTATCGACAGGAATCAATAATTTGTGGGATTATTCTTGAAAATTTATAGAATTATTAATAGAAATGAGTATAATTGTTAGTTATAAATTATTCGTAGTGCAAGTAAATGAAATTATTAATAGAAATCAATATAATTATCAGTAAAAAATAATTTCTAATGCAAATCAAACATACTATCGATGGTAATTAACTACTGATGGAAGTCAATAGAATTGAGGGGTAGGCTACTGTGAAAATGTCAAAAAATCGATGGTCGCCTTAGGCAACTTGAAGAGAAAGGTCCAACATATGGTGCAGAAATTACAGATTGAAGGTGAACTTATATTATCAGAATGATACAACTACCAGTAAAACTTTCAACGCGTTTTTCGGGAAAATATGTTTTTCAAAACGGTGTACATGATTTCTCGACATCTTATGAACAGATTTACTTGAAATTTGGTAGACTTATTCAGTGTAATAGTAGTTTACTCTTGACCGACGTTTTTCTTCTTAACAGTTTTTTCCTTCATTATCAAGAATGTCATTTTTCGTAGAAAAGTCGAAAAAAAATTTTGTTTCTAATTGAAACTCGATACAAACAAAAAAAAACTCGATCAAGTCTCAGCCAATATTATCTATTTTAAGGAAAAAAAACAGGTTTTTTTGTTTCAGATCAACCAGGTGGCCATAATAAAATACATCGTGCAGTCCCTCACGTTAAAAGGTCCTTCACGAGACTATTTATAACTTCTTTAATTATTGAGATTTTTAAAATGAAATTTGGTACACTACTTTGGTAATGTACGTACTAATTAATATCCAAACGATTTTACAATCATTTTACGTATTCCGTCAAAATAGATTTTTTAAATAATCCTGGTTTTGCGGGTCCCCGCAGTAGCCTAACTCCTTAATGGGAATTGCTTATTAAAGGATATAATTAAGATTATTAACTCAAGTTAATCATTAGCTCGAAAATAATTATCAATGTAAACCAATACAATTGTTAGGTGCTAATTACGCGTAGGAAACAATTAAACTATCAACAAAAATTACTTACCAATAAAAATCCATAAAATTATAAATAGAAATTAATTGTCATAGAAAATAAAGAAAAACTAATTATAAAAATAGTGGATAAATTATTTATATCATTTATAAAAAACAATTATGTATAAAAAATAAATAAAAACGAAAGCTGATACAAAGATTGTAAAAGTTTTTTTGTCAATTCACCGCTTTTTGGACACGGCTGTACGGCCATTTTCACGAGATACGGCTATGTGTGTGCAGTGAGCTTTAAATTGCGATTCGTCAAGGGACTAACATTTCGAACCGGAACACTGGCAATCAGGTCGATGTGATTGGCCATGTGGCTCAAGTATCCGAATCCCGGCTCCTTCGAGAATTTCTCAAAGGTGTTCTTGGCGACGCTCAGTGACACGTTTCCACCCAAGGTTAACGCGTCCCCATCCTTTACGACCCGATGTAGGTCGGGAATGTCATTTATGTCGACGTAAATTTCCGGTTTAACCAAACGATAAACGCCTGAAACAACGAGGGGAAAAGAGAAAGAAAATAATATATATATATATGAGCGCCCATTCGTACGCGTTTTTATAGATATTTTATTCGCCCTTTTACGCCAAGTGAAAAGGGAGCTTTCCTCTTTTATGCATTGGTTCGGGTGGCTCATTCAAGCGAGCAATCCATATAATTAATTGAATCGGAGCAGCCGTGCACGGTGAATTATTTAAATAAAATTGCCCCTTGGCGACTCGTTTGGTTGTACATCCCAATATTCCTCCGTATGCCTTTGCGGACTCCGAAGATCACTTTCACTTTTGCCCCATCCCTTTGACACTTGTCCCCTCGCCAGGATCAGTAACTCAGAGACTCCCCCGCACTGCCAATACTCCTCTATTTATCATTAATTATTCTTTTCCAAGAACAAATTAATTTATGATTTGAAGAAAAAAAAACCTGATCGCCGAAGTATTGGCAATTGAGTAACCGAGCACTTCCGTTGGTCCGCACAATCGACTGGGTGAATTATGAAAAATAATTGACGAATAACATTTGTGACGAATATATAATAAGGATCAATGAGTTAAGGCAGGATTCTACTTTGAAACTTTGAAAAAAACATTTTTTTTTTTTACATTTTTCGAAAGTAAATATGTTCAAGAATGTTCGGTCAAAATTTTATAAAGTTCCAAGCAGTCTAACTATCCTTTTTCGCCTTTCGAACGCACCTACCTGAGCGCGCTATTGTGACCCGCCCGGCGCGTGGCCCGGACTCACCAAAACTTTAAGGGGTAAGGCCACTGTAAATTTTTTGAAAAATCGATTTTTTTTTATTGGCTTAAAAAATAGTTTAAACCCTCTAGTTTAAAAATAGTTTAAATCCTTTTAACTTCTTTTTTAAATTTTTTCCAATAAAAAACTATTCGCAAAACTTTAAACGCGTTTTTCTCGAAACATGGTTTTTCAAAATGGCACGCAGCATAACTCGAACAATTTTCATTTTTTTTACTTGAAATTTTAACCAGATGTGAACATTTACATTATCTTGAGAATGTCGATCGGAATTTTCAAGAACTTTATTTATTGATTTTTTATTAACAAAAAACTTGCCGTTTTTTTCGTCAAAAATCAATTTTTTTTTCAAACGCACGCCAAATCCACAAAAATTGATACTTTTTAAAATCCGATCGACATTCTCTAGCTATAGCCCTCTAGATTAATGGTTTTTTTTTTGTTCTAGATTCAAAAGTGCACCAGTGGTGCTGCGTGCCGCGGAGCCCTGGAAGCAAAACATGTCCCGGGAAGATAGCTGTGGAACCGCCATTTTGTTTTTTTTTACTGTAAAAAAATTTTATAATAAAGTTTAATGTATGCCCGATAACACCATTAAAAGTTTTTTTTCAAATACCTTCAATTTCGGGAGCAAAAAATTAGTGAAAAAACCTTTTTTTTTGGGCCGTTACAGTGGCCTTACTCCTTAAACGCGTTTTTCTCGAAACGACATTTTCAAGTACCGTGGTCGTGATAACTCAAAAAGTACTGAACCGATCCTTATGAAATTCGGAACACATATTCTATATGTGTGTACCAACCGACCTAACTACAATCAACTTAAAATTTTGATTAGAACTATTTTTTTATTGCAAAAAAGACCCAAAAAAAAACGCATTTTTTTTCGTATTTTAGCCGCCATTTTGTTAATTTTGCACGTATATAAAATATTCTAGTTAGGTCGATTCCTGAAGACATACTGAACATGAAACTATTTGATTTTTTTGTTTCAGACAATCCGTCGGGAAGATTTCACGACCACGGCAACGGTACCTGCTTTTCGAGGCGTTGGCTTTAAACATATTTTACGTGTACAAAAAATGAATAAAATACATTAAAAATTTTTTTTTTATGTACTTAAAGAGTGTATTTATTGAACAGTTTAAGCCCCATATCGATATCTTTAATAGTATTCTCAGAAAAAATTCACGAAAATAGCGTTTTTTTCATGGTTTCAAAGTAGAATCCTGCCTTAAGGGGAGATACCTGAGTAAACGGCGAGAAAAACAGGTCAACTTTGGGAATTTTTATCTCAAAAACTAATGTTTCGATTGGATCCGGGGTTTTTTTTTATTGGAAAATATGTACATTGAGGTATGTTTAGGAATTTTTAAAAATGAATTCGTTGACTGGAAGCGAATAGAATATTGTATCCAAATTTGGACAAAATCGGACGAATCGTTTTCAAGATACACCTGGCACCGACTTTGAAAACTATGTTTCGGGATAATCGCGTTTGAATCACTCCCAATCAACGATTTTATTTTTAAAAAATCCTAAACATACCTCAATGTACATATTTGCCAATTAAAAAAACCCGGATCCAATCGAAACATTACTTTTTGTGATAAAAATTCCCAAAGTTTACCTGTTTTTCTCGCCGTTTACTCAGGTACCTCCCCTTAATGATTGATCGACAGAAAAATCGGTTCTTACCGTGAGCTGTATTGCCGCCATTGAGCACGTACGTTGCTTGCGGATGTTTGTCGAAAATACTGAACAAATTGTCGAGGGTTAGTACTTTGTGGAATTGGGCATTTCCAAAGTGCATGTGAACACTCGTCGGTGTTCTTTGCGCGATTTCGTCCGAGCAGTCGCCCTTGCACGGTTTTCCAGATTTAGGACACGTCTTCAGCTTATAGAGTTCCTGCGAAATTTATTAAACTGTATGCTCTAAAAAATGCGTTCGATTGAAAATAGGTGCCCGTTCTCGATACATGTGTTCTCGCGTCACAAAATAATAACAATAATAACAATAAGTTATAAACGGTAAGAAAAATTGTATTACCTCAATGTCGTGTATTTTCTTGGACAATGCGGGTTCGGCATCGTTCGCGAAACCTTTGAATGCATCGAGAATCGGTCGATATCCGGTGCACCGACAAATGTTGCTGCCGAACGAATTTTCAATCTCCTTCATCGACAACTCTTTGCCCTCTATTAAACTGCGCCCGCGATAACGGCCACGGTGGAAATAGAGGGAAGAAAAGAAACGAAAGAACGAATCAATCAAAAATACACGCGAAAGAAACGAACGTGATGAAAATTCAATCGAGTAAAATTTGATGAAAAAGTATGTACGGCGACAGTGCAGATGCGAAAACAATTTGAAACAATCAGAACGGATTATTGTACTGCACTTTCAATGAATATTTATCAAAGCGCTTTTAATGAGAATTAATGTATATACAGAGTAATTCACAACTAGGTTATGGAATCGATTTTTTTTTTCACATTGTCAAGATCATGTGCGGTTTTCGTGAGAAACATTTTTTTTTCGATGAATAATTAAGGGGTTAGGCTACTGTGGAAGTTGAAAAAAAATCGATAGTCGCTTGAGGCAACTGAAATCGAAGGGAAGGGACGAACGTATGGTGCGGGAATCGCAGATTGAAGGTAAACTTATGATTGCAACGATAGAACTGCTAGCAAAACTTTAAGGGCGGGGTAAAGTATTTAAATTTTTTTTTCATTTTTTAAAAAATTTTTTAAATGAATGCATAATATATCAAGAATATTGTGTTAAAATTTCAAGTCGATCGGAGTAAAATTGACGAAGTTATGAGTATTTGAGCGTCTATTGCTCCATGCCGTTCTCTTCTCTTCTGCGTTTTTCAAACCGTTTTTCTGAGACTTGTCATATTTGAAGTCCGTGTGCACGATAACTCAAAACCTACTGGACCAATCGCTTTGAAATTTTGCACAGTACTTCTTCACATAATTCACCAGGTATTGTCGAGAGCTTTTTTGTTTTTTTTTAATAATTACTAATTTTTCAACAACAAATTAGCCGATTTTTTTAGCGAAAATCGGGTTTTTGGCTCCCAAGTGCTACGAAAAATCGAAAAATCGAAAAAAAAATCCTCCCGTTATTACCTCGAGAAACATCTCCTTTAACAAACGCATTTTGATTTTTTGTTTCAAATGTTTCTGTTGCAAGTTATGGTGCACACCGCAAACCAACTTTTTTTGAGGCGCCTCCGGGGTTTAATTTTCACTCGCTCAATTTTGAATATTTTGCAATGCAAATTTAGGAGAATGTTGTTCAAATGTTACTTTATTATATGTAAATTTTTCAATAAACGAACACTATTCGTTACGCCAAAAAAAAAATCTTAAAAACATGCCTTTTTTTCGCCGAATTAACTTTACCCCGCCGTTAAGGGAGACTTTGTCCCGAATTGAGCAGCGGGAGATGTTAGCAGCTCAACATGAGCAGCTAGAAGAATAGGAGGGATGCCTCTATGGACCAGGCATTGCCGATTAGCGGTAATTATAACACACATTTGTGTAAACACATTACAAAACTTTAAACGCGTTTTTCTCGAAAACACGTTTTTCAAAATGGCTGACATTCTCCTGACCGCTGTAATTAACATATCGACCTGAAATTTGGAGAGCATACTCAGAAAATATGTCTTCACGGAATGACGGATCGTTTTTTTCGATAGATACATTTTTGCATTTATTATTTATCTTTTTATGCGAAAAAAAACGCGAAAATTCGATTTTTTTAAATTGCTGCCATTTTCCGAAATTTGTTCTAAACGAAAAACCCATCCGTCATTCCATGACCAAAGGGTCACAGATTGATAATATGCTTTGAATTTGTGTTTCAAATCAACAAAGAGGAGGCAGTGATTTCAGCCGTTTACCTCCCGCGATTTAAGGACCTGTTTTCGCGGAGCTGCAACGGCCGCCATTTTGGTTTTTTTTTCAAAAAAAAATTTTTTTTAACGTTCTGTATATCATGAATAAAAGCAAGAAAAAAACCGCACTTAAAAAGCTTTACTCGTTTCCTTGAAAAAAAATAAAATGTAAACACCTGAAATATGGCACTCCAAGGACAAAGTCTCCCTTAAACGCGTTTTTCTCGAAACTATGTTTTTCAAAACGGCGTACACGATTTCTCGACATCTAACGACAACGAACGAATGGGACTGAAGTATGCATCGTTGAAATGCAATGAAAATTAACATTTCCGAATGGCTTTAATTTCTTGTCGCATATTTTGTTTGTAAACATTCTTCAACCATTCTTTAATCGATTCATTTGGATATCTAGAATAAAAAACCTGCGACAAAACTTTTGTATAATAATAAAAATGAGGAAATAAAAAAGATCTTCTCATGAAAGTGATATTTTTTTCTTTCCAACGATGCAAACTTCGACACCGTACGAATGGGTTAACTTGAAATTTGGTATAGTCATTCAATGTAATAGCAGTTTAGCTCTGACGTCTTTCTTCTTAACATTTTTTTTCCATTGGGTATAAACAATAATGTAATTTGTTCTGGGAAAATCGGAAAAAAGTTCATAGATTTTTTTGATTGATTGATTGAAACACGATTTTTTTTTTTTACTGAATTGATTGATTTTTTTTTTTTTTATTGAAACACGATAAAAAAAGCTCCGTCAAGTCTTAGCCAATATTATTTGTTCTAAGAATAAAAAAAAGTGTTTTTTTTTTGTTTCAGATCACCCAGGTCGCCAAATCAAGTACACAGTTGAGCGCCTGACGTTCAAATGTCCTCCACGAGATTGTTTATAACTTCTTCGATTATAAATATTTTTCAATGAAATTTGGCACACAACTTTGTTCGTGTACATACCGATAAATATCCGAACGATATTTCAATCATCTCACTTATTTTTGCACAATTATTATTTTTTTAGCACCTCTCATACGGTGAGTCGTCACCGTAGTCTAACCTCTTAATAGTTGGAGCAAAAAAAAATTGCACACGATAAACTGTTGTGCCATTCTTTACTTTTTTTCTTTCAACTTTTGTCGTACGTTAAAAAAAAAAACGTTCTGTTCGTAATCACACACCCTGCTCACCAAGGGAACTCCAATATTTGTGAATCTTCCTGTATGTATATATGTGTTCATATCTTTTTTGTACCGACCTGTACATATTCATGACCATTCCAGGTGAACAGAATCCACATTGGGATCCATTCATGTCGGCAAGTGCAGCTTGAATTTTGTGATAGCCGATCTTTCGGTTCCCTATGCCTTCCACGGTTTTTATTTTCCATCTGTCAAATAAATATACATATATATTTTCGTTTGCGTGCACATATATATTTACATCCACAAGCACCATAGGGTAAGAGTGGGATCAGTGGCTCATTTTTTTTCAGAGGTCTGTAGCTGGCTAACCGTTTACACAATCTCAATGAAACCTCGACTAAATTCGACGTGTGTTCAATGGCTTCGTTTTGTTAAAAGACACTGAACGACCTAACCCAATGGATATTGAGATAATAACCAATTTTTAACAATGGGATTCGATCCACTGTGTACTTGGGGGTGTACACAGTGAAACATGCCTAATTTCACAGTTAAACAATAGTTCAAAATCAAGAAATATTTAAAGAAAATTACCCTGATCCACTGTAGACTTGTAGGTAATGGAGTACTTTTTTCTATACAATTGGGAGTATTGTACAGTAAACTATTGAAAAATTAATTTAAAAAAGACAGCATGTTATGAGATCAATCACAATTATTTATTGAATATTAATCAACAATGAGTACCTACCTAATGAGGTAGTGCTAGTACCTATCTAAAACACAACGCGAAAATATTCATATTATGACTTACCTCTGTGTACCTCGAAAAATTGAGCCACTGTGTACCGACCCTCTCTTTTCTTTTTCTAAAGCGGGTACCGACAACTATCTATTTTTGTTAGGTCAACAAACACAATGCTCAAATACCGCAATACAGCTGTATATTGCGGGAGGACAATTTGTGATTTTTTTCGTATTTAAGACAAATTAAAATCAAATTCACAATGATTAGATTAAAATTTACACCAAAAGTGAGTTCTTACGTATTTTAGGAGGAAACATTGCGTCGAGGCAAAGACATTTTTGCAAAGAAAAATGTGAGTTTCAAATATTACATTAAAAATATGAAAAAAATCACAAAATGAGTTGTGAATTTTCTCAAGTTGAAGAAAATTAAAATCGCATTCACGACAATCATATTAAAATTTACACCACGAGTGAGTTCTTACGTATTTTGAGAGAAAACATTGTGTTGAACTCACCACAATGTTCCTGCTCGACGCAATATTTTGTCTCAAAGTACGTAAGAACTCACTTTTGGTGTAAATTTTAATCTAATCATTGTGAATTCGATTTCAATTTGTCTTAAATACGAAAGAATTCACAACGTATTTTGTGAATTTTTTTGTATTTACAATTTTTTGTGAATACATTTGCATTCACAGATTTTGATGTGATTTTTTTTTAATTCACAGGATTTTTTGTAAATATTCACAACTTATTTTGTGAATTTTTTGTATTTATAATTTTTGTGAATACTTTTGTGAATACTTTTTGTATTTACAATTTTTGTGAATACATTCACAGATGTGGATGTGATTTTTTTTCAATTCCCAGAATTTTTTGTAAATATTCACATATTTTGTGAATATTCACAATTTTTTCTGTGAATTTATTTGCATGCTGAGAATATTTGTGAATACAATTGTATTTGTATGCATGCATGTGAATACAAATAAGTGAGGTATGAATAAATTTCCATTTATATTCACATGAAAATCACGATGTGAATAAATTCGTATTCATATTTATAAATAGAATTACGCTCAACTCTGACGACAAGAAACATCGGGAAATCATTTTCCCCGCAATTCCGTGGACCAAAAAGAAATTTCTCCGAGCGGTACCGACCCTCTGTTTTTTTTTCTAAAGCGGGTACCGACAACTATCTATTTTTGTTAGGTCAACAAACACAATGCTCAAATACCGCAATACAGCTGTATATTGCGGGAGGACAATGACTTCGAACATCACTGCGACAGGTAAAGAAGCAAAAAACATACAAACTCAGCTGGTTTTTAAACTTTTGATACCAAAAATAATATAAAATCACTTCTCACAACCGAATTGCGCGGGAGCGACGCAGAGATAGGTTCAAACCTATTGGTATGCGAGGGCGGTTCTAATGTGAAAAAGACGCACATATATACATGTCCACTTCTTGAGAAACAGAAAAGGTTCAGTTTACTCGCTATTTCCACTGTTCCCACTTTGACTCTACTCTCAATATCGGCAATGGGCTTAAAAAGAGATACAGATCGCATTGACGATTCAATTTTAGTGGGATTGTGAGACAATTGCGATGTGATAAAGAATTTTTCGGAAAAAATCAACTGTATACGGTGAAACCTCGTTTATACGTTTTTATTATTAATACGTCAAATTTCGTTCATAAAGATGGTAATAAAGTTTAATTTCTACGTTTTTCACTTATGCGTTTTTCGCGCTCATACATTATTGATTTTATTCCCCAGCGTCGGTTTCGAGGTTCGTTTTTCTCAGTTATACGTTAAACACACGTGATATTCTCTGACTGGAGAAAATTTCATGTGACTGCGTTTTGATGTTTTGTTCGATGTTGTTTTGATGTTTATGACCTCGACTAGGTATGCATGTGATTACGTATCTCTTATCAATACGAACCTGTCTGTTATTTACTAGTCTAAAACGTCAAAGTTTCGTGTTACAAACTTGCATTAAGGGGCTATACCAGTGTGACACTTAAAAAAAAAGATATTTTTTTGCCTTTTTCGACATTTTATACTTTCAAGAATATCATTATCATTTATATCATTTATATAAATATCATTTTATCTTGCAAAAATCGATAATTAAATCTTTAAACGCGTTTTTTCTCGAAATGAGATTTTTCAAATTTGCTGACATTGTAAGTCAAAGAGCAATTATCCGATTGACTTGAAATTTGAACTGAGTACTCTTGAATATATTTACTCTACAATGACGTAGGATATTTTTGATTGGATGAATATTGACGATTTGGCATTGAAAAAAACGACCATTTTATAGGCAAGAAAACAGACTTGTTTTTCATAACTACGCCATTTTGTTAGATTTTGATATTTTTCGAAAATCCTACGTCATTGTACAGAAAATACCTTCCAGATTAACGACATTTTTTCCTTTCTCGGTTTTAGCTACTCAATCGGCCGGAACCATGTCAGCAGTGGAGGAACTTTTTTTTGGCGCCTCCGAAGGCAGCGCATAAGTCGCTTGAATCTCAATATTTTTCTATGACAAAAATTATGTAATATAGGTCAAATATAGCCAAATATATTCTTAATTTTCCGAAACATTTAATTGAGTACTTTTCTTCCAAAAAATTCCCGTAAATCACCCAAATTTTTACCGTTCACACTCGTATAGCCCCTTAAATAAAACTCCAAAACGGAAATTCGGAAACTTGATTTGGCTCATTACCCAATTATTACCAATCAAATTTCCAGTTGGAAAACCAAACGTTAACATAACAGAGGAACTGCTATTGAAAAAAATCGTGAATTATGCACCAATCGCCGTTTTTAAATGTTAAAAAGTTTTAGATACATACTGTATTTTACTTCTACGTTATTCTCATTTACGTCATATTTGATGTACCCCCTTGAACAAACGTATAATCAAAGTTTCACTGTATCCCCTACGAGAGATACATCAGAGCGATAACTGCGTATCAACTTTGTCGAGAACATTGGCATTCAATTAAAAATGTTGAAAAACCGGAAATCGTTCACGAGCGGATGCGCCGTTGGCACTGGTTTGCGCGCAGACTGCCGCGGGGGACGTAATTTTTACCGCGTTCATTCGCGCGCGAAAGGACGTAAAAAATTCAAGGTTCACAGACAAACAGGCGGAATGGTTTTAAAATTTGTTTTCAAATTTTAGATGAATCGTAGAAAACTCGTCAAGACTTCTCCCATGTACTTTTTCGACCTAAGAATGAGAAATTGTGCTGCCCGACGAATCGTGAGCTCACCCGTTGCAAATTAGGATCGGAACGAGGCACGAATTCACGGCCATAACTTCACCGCGAATTTCGGCGCTGACTATACACGCCCCACATCCGCCCTCGAGGCACATCGACTTCGTTCCCTTCAGGCCAGCGTGATCTCTTATGAAGACGTTTAGCGAGGTCTCCGGTCGCACCTCGTCCGAAACTGAAAAAGCAAAAGAACAACAATCGAACAACCATAAATTTGCGAACGATAAATCTACGAATCTTCGCCCACTCGAGGCCGAATGCAATTTCTTTTTTCTCTCATTGAGGGCGCAGTCATTTTTTTCTCACCAAACTCGAACGAAAGGAAAAAGAAATTACGTTTACTTGAAAAATCAAACGAGGAATTTACGAAATAGTAATTATTGTCAAGCCGTACAATAATTATTTCAAAAAATCATTTTCCGTCTGGATTCGTGTCGAAGATCGAAAAGAATTAGTTACAAATAATTTCCAAGTAAAAATGAGAAATTCACGCAAAAGTAAGATTTTCAAGCAATACGAAATGAAAAATGTCTTCACCCTCGTTATTCTTTTCTGCGGAAGATAACGACAAGCAGAGTTGGGCGTAATTCTATTTATAAACACGAATACGAATTTATTCACATCGCGATTTTCATGTGAATATAAATAAAAATTTATTCATACTTCACTTATTTGTATTCACATGCATGCATACGAATACAATTGTATTCACAAATATTCCGAACATACAAATTCACAGAAGAAATTGTGAATATTTGCAAAAAATTCTGTGAATTAAAAAAAAATCACATCAAAATCTGTGAATGCAAATGTATTCACAAAAAATTGTAAATACAAAAAAATTTGCAAAACAATTTGTGAATTTTTTCGTATTTAAGACAAATTAAAATCAAATTCACAATGATTAGATTAAAATTTACACCAGAAGTGTGTTCTTACGTATTTTACGAGGAAACATTGCGTCGAGGCAAAGAAATTTTTGCAGAGAAAAATGTGAGTTTCAAATATTACATTAGAAATATGAAAAAAAATCACAAAATGAGTTGTGAATTTTCTCAAGTTGAAGAAAATTAAAATCGCATTCACGACAATTATATTGAAATTTACACCACGAGTGAGTTCTTACGTATTTTGAGAGAAAACATTGTGTTGAACTCAACACAATGTTCCTGCTCGACGCGATGTTTTGTCTCAAAGTACGTAAGAACTCACTTTTGGTGTAAATTTTAATCTAATCATTGTGAATTCGATTTCAATTCGTCTTAAATACGAAAGAATTCACAACTTATTTTGTGAATTTTTTTGTATTTACAATTTTTTGCGAATACATTTGCATTCACAGATTTTGATGTGATTTTTTTTTAATTCACAGGATTTTTTGTAAATATTCACAACTTATTTTGTGATTTTTTTTGTATTTGCAATTTTTGTGAATACTTTTGTGAATACTTTTTGTATTTACCATTTTTTTTTGTATTTACAATTTTTGTGAATACATTCACAGATTTGGATGTGATTTTTTTTCAATTCCCAGAATTTTTTGTAAATATTCACATATTTTGTGAATATTCACAATTTTTTCTGTGAATTTATTTGCCTGCTCAGAATATTTGTGAATACAATTGTATTTGTATGCATGCATGTGAATACAAATAAGTGAGGTATGAATAAATTTCCATTTATATTCACATGAAAATCACGATGTGAATAAATTCGTATTCATATTTGTAAATAGAATTACGCTCAACTCTGACGACAAGAAACATGGCGAAATCATTTTCTCCGCAATTCCGTAGGCCAAAAAGAAATTTCCCCGAGCGATATCCGTACGAATATTCGCAAAAAAATGTTCCTTCGTACATTCCCGAGAATTACGTGGTCCGAAAAAAAGCACGGAAAAGTCACCCGTAAAAAGGAATAGCGATGACGCGAACTTTGGAGTTGGCTCGGCAGTTCTCTCTTCCTTTGAGTGAGACGGCAAAAGCGTATTGCAACGTGATTATGTCCCGAAGGTACTTATCAGTTGTTCCTAACGAGGAATGGAAACGAAGCGAAACGTACAATTTTCCAATAAACGATAATTTTTCGAACTCGTTATTTCGTAACGTCTCATACTCTCTCTCTCTCTCTCTCTCTCTCTCTCTCTCTCTTCCTCTCCTACCTAGTCACTTCGCGCTCCGTCGAGCTCTCAACAATAGTGTGAAGTGGAGAAGAGTCGCGGCCGAAGGAAAAAAAGGACGCGAAAACCGGATAATACATTATGCCAACCTCATTACGCCTCGGAGGAACGTTCATATCGTCTCATTACGTCATAGCATCTCTTTGTCGAAAGAGGAACGTTTGTGTGCGTGTTTCTCATAGCCATAACGACCTCGCATATATACACCCATCCGCAACGAAACAAACGAAACATTTTTCCCCAACACGTGTTCGCACCTCGTCCCACTATTATCGTACGTATTCACGCCAGAGAGACCAAACGTAAATTTTCTCTCTCTCTCTTTCTCCCTCTTATCGACGTGGGTTTTTCCATGCTCGTGCGAAATCCGGAGGATGCTCTTTTCGAGATTCCCGGGTGCACTTTATTAAACGCTGCAAGTGATAAATCAATGACAAATACAGTCTGACGACGAACCTGTATAGGGAACTCCATTGATCCATAATTGGACGTTTCCGCCAATCAGCTCCCTAAAGCGAAGTAAAGAGAGAAAAATTAGTAAATTGCGCAATCTTTTATTAGGTCTATCGTAAAGCGAGATTTTCACTTTGCTTTTATTTTCGGAAAAATCTTTACGTTATAATGATAACAATAATAATATTAACAGGTAAAATAGGATATTTTCAAAATTTGACGATCTATTTTTTGGGGGGGAGGTTATTTCATGTAACAGCGACTCCGAAAACCCCCGAGCGCCAAATTTCGCCATCATCAAACGACGTTTTGCATTTATAGTCCGCCATATTGGATACGCCATCTTGAATTCCCGAATTTTTAGTGCAGATTCGTAATCAGCGACCCCGAAAACCCCCGAGTACCAACTTTCGCTATCATCAAACGACGTTTTGCATTTATGGTCTGCCATATTGGATCCGCCATCTTGAATTCCCGAATTTTGAGTACAGATTTGTAATCAGCAACCCCGAAAACCCCCAAGTACCCACTTTCGCTATTATCAAACGATGTTTTGCATTTATGGTCTGCCATCTTGAATTCTCGAATTTTGAGTGCAGATTTATAATCAGCGACTCCGAAAACCCCCGGGTACCCACTTTCGCTATCATCAAACGACGTTTTGCATTTATAGTCCGCCATATTGGATACGCCATCTTGAATTCCCGAATTTCAAGTGCAGATTCGTAATCAGCGACCCCGAAAACCCCCGAGTACCAACTTTCGCTATCATCAAACGACGTTTTGCATTTATAGTCCGCCATTTTGAATTCTCGAATTTTGAGTGCAGATTTGTAATCAGCGACCCCAAAAACCCCCGAGTACCAACTTTCGCTATCATCAAACGTTTTGCATTTATGATCCGCCGTATTGGACCGCCATCTTGAATTCCCGAATTTTGAATGCAGATTCGTAATCAGCAACCCCGAAAACCCCCGAGTACAAAATTTCAAGCCGATTGCACGTAAAGAAAAATGTATGCTTCAAAGGATTAAATAAGAAAAAAAATTGAAAGCCTTTTCAATTCGACAGTGTTGTGTCAAATATTGAAATTTAACGGCCTCGTAAAAAATCCTTGTTTAATAAACAACATGATAATTCTTAAATTGCAGAAATTAAGTTTTTAGGGGCTACTTTTACCTAGAGACGTGGGCGAGAATAAGATGTGGATATGTCGGGAAAGACTGGATAAAAGGATATGTAGACGTCAAATGTAGAATATGCAAGCAGGCGATTGAAAATTTGAGACATGTTTATGAGTGTGCAGCGGTTAAGGGAGACCTAATCTGAGGAATAGCAGATAAACTGGAGCAATGGTTGGAAAATAGCAGAGGGTTGAAAATTGACGGGAAAATAGAAGCGCATCATCAGACAATTTGGGAAACCAGCGTCTAAGATAGATGTAAGAAACCGAATGTAAAATAATTGATGTAAATGAGGAGGGCGTTTATGTACACCCTTAAAAAGAGTATACAAGGAATAAAACACTACTAATTATAATACTACTACATAATGATATTTGTAGTAGCAATAATGACAGTATTAGTTCGAGTAATAATTATGAAAATAATAATAATAACTACATAATGATATTTGTAGTAGCAATAATGACAGTATTAGTTCGAGTAATAATTATGAAAATAATAATAATAACAGCGATAATAATAATTTTAAAAATAGTACAATGAAAATAATAATAGTAAAGATACAAAAAAGAATAATACCATAAAAGTAATAATAGTAAAAATAAATGTTTACCCTTCAGAAGCTTCATGTTGCATTTTTTTATTCAGAAAATTGTTCTAGAGATGAACGATTCGACCTCGTTTTAAGAAAAAAGACCGTGAGTTGGCAATAAAGATAGACGCGAAGATAGAATACACGTCGCAAAAGCGTGGAAAATTTAACGGCCTTGCCGATATTATCGCACAGTCTAAATTGCTGCGTTCGAGAGTACAGCAACAAATGAGAACCACAAATATATAGGAGTCTGCGAGGTTTGCGACATCATGCCAGTTGCAATTTTCGAACTTTCTCTCTCGGTTTTGTTTTTCTCAAACGGCGTTTCACAAGCGCGTCCAGGCATTGCGCCTTTCGCGCACTAAATTAGCGAAACACGATGTTGTCCGTGGATGAATGTTGTTCGCTGGCGCGCAAGTCGAACCGGAGATAAGATTGGAGAAAAAGAGTAAGAATGAAAAGTGTAACGCGGGTACTTGACGTAGCGCTCTGAAAAGTTCATCAACTCATCGAGAGGAATTAATTTATGCGGCTAATAGCTGAAACGTTGCACGAACTATTTGACCTTCCACAGGATAATATCTGGAATTAATTTGTCGCAACACGTGGGAAAAAATTGTGACGTTAGACAAAAAAAACTGGTCAGACTTTACGTTCATCGAATAATTGCGGGAATTTTTTTGGTGCGCGGGCCGTCGCGTCTGGTCGATCTTGAATGGACACTCGGTAGATCGTTTCAGTAGTAGTTCGTTCTTTTTTTTTTTATAGATTTAGGGTCATCAAGATCCACTTGAACTATCACTTTCACTCAACTCTTGGGTGCTACTTGATTTTCATGTATTCTTAAGGGGAGAAATCTTTTTATAACGCGAACAAGAGCTTATGGTAAAAAATAAACTCCACGAGGAAGCTGAGAGACTTTATGGCCCCGAGAAAGCAGATTAATCGGTAGATCATTCAGTCACAAAAATGCTCAGTCTTCAAATTTTAAATGCATTTTGCTGAAAACCACTTTTGCTTGGACCTCGTACAAGATAACTCGAAAACTATTTGATCGATCAAAAAATTTTGCACAATTTTGGAATAGCACCACCAGCGCCTATGTGAACCTAAAGTTTCTCGAAAATTATTGGAAAATACTCCGCCTATGTGAACCTAAAGTTTCTCGAAAATTATTGAAAAAAACTAGTTTTTCGGAAACAAATACTGTAGTGAAAATTTCACGAAAAATATAACATTTTTTTCAAACACGTACCATTTATAGAATTTTCGAGTTTCGTTGGATTTTTTAGGTTTACATAGACGTGTGGGTGTTGAAAATCGAAAACTCCTTTCAATCAAATTAACAGCTGTTAATTTTCAGATGTCGAGTAACAGATGGAATTTTATGTAATTAATATGTACATAAAATTTCAATTATGTAGAATAAATAGTTTCGACACCAAAAAATCCTGAAAATATGATTTTTTTCGGCTGCTCAAAGGCACCCCCCCCCCCCCCCCCCCCTCCACATATAGAATACTTACATTTTTATGTAAGCTTACCAATCTATTTTTTGTTATTAATATTTTTTACTATTAGGGGTATCGAGAGTTTCAGTAATAAATGTCAAGGACCCTATTCTGGACGAGAAGAATCAATAAAAATTCAACTCCAAATTCTCCAAAAGCTCCACCGATGGCTTTGCCGAGAAATTGCCAATTTATTTGGGTTTACTTGTAGTTCCGTCGCAATTCTCTTGCAAGCGGTGAGTAATTGATTTCACCTAATTATTTGTATACTCACTCCGACCAGCTTTGGCCCATTTCGCGACGTGCCCAAAATTCGTCGATCTTCCTCGAAGAATTAATCGGCACGACGAAACGTGTAGAATCGTGCGGGAGTTCTCTACGAATTTTGTTCACTGGTATACGAGAGATACGCGGGTATGAAAGAAGTCCGGCCGATGATCGACGAAAAACGTTTTTCACGGATGACACTGGTGCACGATAAAAATCTCCGGTAGACCACACGCGAGAGCCGGGCTTTCGTTCTCAATGGTGTTAAGTCGACGATCTCGCGACTATCCAAACACTTCCTACATTCGAATCCTTTTATAAACACTCGCGACGATGCTTCTTTTTTCCCTTTTTCCCACCACGTTACGTCGACGAATCGTGTTCTGTAAAGATATATCTTTACGTCCAACTACATTCGCTCTCCCACATGCACACACACGTCGCTCGTATTCGCATGGATTTTTGTAAAAACGCATTAAGGGGTTAGGTTACTGTGAAAATTTCAAAAAATCGGTACCACCTCGACGCAACTTAAGGAGGTTGGAGCATTAGCCACAATCCATGGTTGAATTTAATAAAAATGCATGTTATTGTTTACACTATACTGAGTGTTTACGAATTTTTTGAACTTTTGTCACCACCAAACATCAGAGATAAAAAATAGTCTAATGTATGTAATTTAACGTGCGCTTAGATGGGCAAGACTTTCACACTAAAGGTTATGTAATTTTTATTGTTATTTAGCACCAAGATAAACCGTTTTTAACAACGGATTAACGCAAACTGAACCTTTGTGAAAATTTAGAAAAAAAATCGTCATCTTGCCCATCGTAAACCATGGGCCAATAATCTCGTGACGTAAATATGAATAGGCACAATTATGAATTACTCAAAATTTCATTGTGAATTGTATAAAACATTCGCTGTCGTAGTTTTCTCATAATAATCATCGATAATGTTATGCTTTTTCAAGTTGGTAGTAACACAAAAGTTTTTCTACTTTACGTAATAAAAATGTTAAAATGCATAATTTTGCTCTTTAATTACATATTTTGAAAAATTAGCATATATAGAATAAATCTGTACCTCGTATGCATTTTTTTGAGGTTCATTGAAAAAAAAACGAATAAACCGTCATTTGACTCAAGTAAATCGCTCAGACCGCCGTAAATTGAAGAGGGAAGTCCAACATATGGTGCAGGAATCGCAGATTGAAGGTAAACTTATTATTACAACGATAGAACTGCTCGTAAAACTTCAAACGCGTTTTTCTCCACACTATGTTTTTCAAAACGGTGTAGACGATTTCTCGACATCTAACGAACGGATTGACCTGAAATTTGGTACACTTATTCAATGTCATAGTAGTTTAATGTTGACCGACGTTTTTTTAATATTTTTTTAATTTGTTATTAACCATAACCTCATTTTTTCCTAAAAAAATACGAAAAAAATTCAATTTTTTTTTGGTGGACATCACTTAACTGTCCACCTTTGATTTTGTTGAAACTTATATAGATGATAAAGCATTGAAAACTATTGGACACGTATCTTTTTTTTATCTGCGGAAAAACGTTTTTGAGAGGGGAAACGACCCCTTAAAGAAAGGCGTATCACCCCTTAAATTGATTTATTTTCAGTTATTTTATAGTGAAGTTTTAATCGCTTTACATGAGACGAATTTTGGTTTCTGTTTCATTCAGATCGGTGGACTGGTTATGGGTGAAACTGCAAAACCACCCCTCGAGACTTCTTCCTTTGAGGGCTGGTATTCCCCCTTAAAACCGTATTACCGCAGATAAAAATAAATACGTGTCTAATAGTTTTCTATGCTTTATCACATATATATGTTTCGACAAAATCAAGCGCGGACACTTACGTAATGTTCCTTGTCGGCCAATATTATCTATTTTAAGGGGGAATATACCTGTGTAAAGTTTTTGGCATTTTTTTCGTAACTCTTCCAGAAAAGAAGAGGAGCAAGAGAATGTTGAATTAGAAGGGAAATTGTATGGTCCAGGCATCGCCGATTAAAGGTAAACACGAAATTTCCATGATTTTACAGTACTTAAAACTTTAAATGCGTTTTTCTCGTAACTGTGTTTTTAGACACGGGCGTATGCGTAGTGTCTCGAGTTTTCAATCGATTGACTTGAAATTTTAACTGTAGCTTCTTTACAACATTTTCTAGTCCAGTACGTAGGATTTTTTTCGATAAGGTGAAATTTAAAAATGTTATGATCGATATTCGACCGATTTTTTTCTTCATATTAACGCCATTTTATTAATCAATATTTTGAAAAACCCCCTACGTACTGGACTAGTTTTTTATATCTATTTTCAAATATTTTTCTGTTTTTGTTCCAGCTTGAAAATTTTGACCTGTGGGAATACGCCCGTAGAGGACTATGAAAAAAAAGGAGTTTGCTTTCAGCGACTACTGCGCCGCCATTTTGTTTCAAAATAATAACAAAAAAATTCTTTTACTTCGAGCCTTGCACTAACATGCATAAAAAACCGAATTAAAAAATATTGTTTGGTTTTTATTAAATAAATGGTCAAAAATGACCCTTGATTTTGCCCTCACAAAGGAATATTCCCCCTAAAGAAAAAAAACTCGTTTTTTTTAGATCAACCGAATGGCCAAAATTCATTGAGCCACTCACGTTCAAAAGTCCTTCACGAGATTCTTTATAACCTCCTTCATTATTCATATTTTCCAGTGAAATTTGGTACACAACTTCGTTAAGGGGTTACCCCCACTTGCGATTTTGAAAAAAAAATCGATTTTTTTAATTGCATTTTTTTGAAGTATAAGTATCTGAGAATATGTCCTGAAAATTTCAAGTCGATCCGAACAAAATTGACCGAGATATGAGCGTTGAAAGAGAAGAATCCGTTGTGTAAACGACCGGAAATTGAAACTTTAAATGCCTTTTTCTCAAAATGGCATTTCTGAAGTCAGTGACCAAGATTACTCGAACACTAATGAACCGATCTTCTTGAAATTTTGCAGGCTTATTTAATATATAAAAATGTAGTCTTTAATCGTTCGATTTTTTTCGTTAAAATCGAACCATTAACTTTGACTGTCCGCCATTTTGTGAAAAATGAATATTTTTTAAAATCCTTCGATTAAAGACTAGTTTATACTTATATTTGACTAAATCCATCCGCATTTTTTTTCCCAGATGATCCACTTCGCCGCAATGTTGGTCACCGCAAACCGTGTATATAAAAACATTATTTCATTGACTTGCCACTTGATTTGCCACTAAACAATGTAATATTTTTCAATAAAAAAATTACCGATAGTTCTTCAAGATGTGTTCTTTAAGATGGTATATTGATCGATTAAAAAAGTTTTGTAGTTTTCTTTAAAAAAATTCATGAAAAAGGCCTATTTTTTGCGCTACAAGTGGGGGTAACGCCTTAATGTGCATACAAATAAATGTCCAAACGATTTTTCAATCATCTTACTTATTTCCTCAAAATTTATGTTTTCCAACACCCCTCATTGTCGAGTCGCCACAGTAGCCTAACCCCTTAATCGCTAATGCGTGTATAATGATGGACGTGCGAGTTCTCCGAAAGAAGAGACGTCTAATCGCAAATCAACGAGCTCGTTACGTATACGTCTCTTCGTCATTGTGGAACTGTGATAATAGTATACTGTTTCCTCGGTGGGAGTGGAAGGCTCGGGCAATCCTCGATCGAGGTGGTACACACTTCGGATTGAAATTGTGGAAAAAAAAACGTACTCGCGCGATCTACTTCATTTTTCATACACGTGTGTACAAAGATATCTGTCAAATTTGGAGAAAAAATATGAATAATTATGGAAAATATAAATAATAAAGAAAGGTTGTTCAGCATCGGGCGAAAAGTGAAGGGTCGGACGGCGTACTTGATTCCGCCCACCTGGTTGCTTCTAAACAAACAAAAAAGGTATTCATCCGTAAATCGTGTCGCATTGACTATAGTCCGGCGGACGAATTTTTTTTCAATGACATTAATCGTCACCGACATATCAATGATAGTACGAAGGTTTTCGTGAAAAATCGCATAAAAAGAATGCAAGAATTTTTCTTCCGTCTGCCGAAAAGCATGAAAACAGCAGAATCTTTCGTTCTACACGAACTGCTCGGTGGAATTGGGTAGATTATTCATAAGCAGAAGAGGAAGGTCCAAATATGGTGCAGGAATCGCCGATTGACGGTAAAATGATTATTACGATAGAAAACAGTTTATAATTTTTCAGAAGCAGTTCATAATTTTTCATAAAGCAGTTCATAATTTTTCATGAAGCAGTTCATAATTTTTCATGAAGCAGTTCATAATTTTTCAGAAGCAGTTCATAATTTTTCATAAAGCAGTTCATAATTTTTGATCATCATAAAAGCATGAAATCAGTTTTCTCAATTTTACACGTATCTTGTCAATATACGTGCCAACTGTGTCAATGACACTCCAAAATTTTAAAAAAGCGTAAATCGTATCAGTACTTTTCCTACAGTTCCCAAAACTTTTCCCCATGTTCGGGACAGCATTGTACTGTGCGTGCCTTTTTTTTCATTCATTCGTTCCTTCGCTACATCGTTTCATCGGATCGACTGTGCGCCATGTCCCTCGCGGTTCGCCACCAGTCATTGTTTTGTCTATTTTACTCAATCACATTTTCGAGCCGTGTTTACCTTGCATACAGTATCCGCTGCATTGATTACTCTTTGTTAAAGACGAGAGAAGAGAAACAAAATATCAAGCTACAAAAATAGTTGGAACGACTACAGTCGTGGTGCGAGGAATTCACGACGATACGAAAATCACGCGGCCGTTTGAAAGAAAGAACGTCCCTCGGTCCGATAAGTTGTCGTCGAGAGTCCCGGCACGTCACTGTCAATTAATTACAAGGTCTCTAGGTGCAATTAAGGGATTAGGCTACTGTAAAAATTACGAACACGGAATTGTCGCTTGAGGCAACTCAAATTGAATAGGAAGGTCCGAATATGGTGCAGGAATAGCAGATTTGAGGTAAAATTATGATTACAATGATAGAAAGCAGTTCTATCGTTGTAATCATAATTTTTCATCATAAGATCATAAAATAGTTTTGAGAAAAACGCGTTCAAAGTTTCACTAGCAGAGTGAAACTTCAAACGCGTTTAAAGAATTCGCTTAGCACTGTGTGCTTCAGCTGCAGCCATTTTTAAAGTAAAGTAGTGCATTAAGGGCCTATACCAGTGTGACACTTTCAAAAACTCGATTTTTTTTGCCTTTTTCGACAGCTTATACTCTCAAGAATATCATTATCATTTATATCAATATCATTTTATCTTGCAAAAATCAATAGTTAAATCTTTAAACGCGTTTTTCTCGAAATGAGATTTTTCAAATTTGCTGACATTGTAACTCAAAGAGCAATTATCCGATTAACTTGAAATTTGAACTGAGTACTCTCGAATGTATTTACTCTACAATGACGTAGGATATTTTTGATTGGATGAAAATTGACGATTTGGCATTGAAAAAAAACGACCATTTTGAAGGCAAGAAAACATACTTTTTTCATAACTACGCCATTTTGTTAGATTTTGATATTTTTGAAAATCCTACGTCATTGTACAGGAAATACCTTCCAGTTTAACGACATTTTTACCTTTTTCGGTTTCAGCTACTCAATCAGCCGGAATCATGTCAGCAGTGGAGGAACTTTTTTTCGGCGCCTCGGAAGACAGCGCATAAGTCGGTTGGATCTCAATATTTTTCTATGAAAAAAGTCTATAATTTAGTTCAAATATAGCCAAATATATTCTTAATTTTCCGAAACATTTAATTGAGTACTTTTTATCCAAAAAAATCCCGAAAATCACCCATATTTTCAGCGTTCACACTGGTATAGCCCCTTAAAATTCCCCACCAGTATTTTTTTAGCACGAAATTTGACATGTTTAACATTATGAAAAAAAAGAGTTGTTTAGACTTTGGCGAAATGACATTCACTGAATTACAAGCTTGCTTGAAGTACTTCTTTATAGATGCGTCACCATCTTAAACTACACGCACGCTATCTGTTGAAAAACAACGAAAATTCATTCAACGTCTTAAGGGGTAAGGCCACTGTAAATTTTTTGAAAAATCGATTTTTTTTTATTGGCTTAAAAAATAGTTTAAACCCTCTAGAATAAGAAAAAAAAGGTCCTGTGCGAAAAAAAATTTGTTGTCCTTAGGAAATGAAGGTCGCCGCCAAGCGTGTCAAAATAAATTATCAACTTTAAACGCGTTTTTCTCGAAACATGGTTTTTCAAAATGGCACGCAGCATAACTCGAACAATTTTCATTTTTTTTACTTGAAATTTTAACCAGATGTGAACATTTACATTATCTTGAGAATGTCGATCGGAATTTTCAAGAACTTTATTTATTGATTTTTTATTAACAAAAAACTTGTGGTTTTTTTCGTCAAAAATCAATTTTTTTTTTCAAACGCACGCCAAATCCACAAAAATTGATACTTTTTAAAATCCGATCGACATTCTCTAGCTATAGCCCTCTAGATTAATGGTTTTTTTTTGTTCTAGATTCAAAAGTGCATCAGTGGTGCTGCGTGCCGTGGAGCCCTGGAAGCAAAACATGTTCCGGGAAGATAGCTGTGGAACCGCCATTTTGTTTTTTTTTACTGTAAACAAATTTTATAATAAAGTTTAATGTATGCCCGATAACACCATTAAAAGTTTTTTTTCAAATACCTTCAATTTCGGGAGCAAAAAATTAGTAAAAAAACCTTTTTTTTTGGGCCGTTACAGTGGCCTTACCCCTTAATGTGTTTTTCAAAGCGGTGTACACAATTTTTCGATATCTAAGGAAAGGATTGGCTTGCAATTCAGTATACTTATTCAGTATAAAACTAGTTTAGTCTTGACCGACATTGTTCTTGACGATTATTTTTCATTAGTTATTAACAATATCATTTTTCCTTGGAATAGCGAAAAATAATTCATTTTTTTTTAATTATTAAAACACGATAATAAAAAAAGTTCGGTCAAGTCTTAGCCAATATTATCTGTTTTAAGAAAAACCTGTATTTTTCGTTTCGTATCAACCGGATCGCCAAAATCAAGTAAACCGTAAGCCCCTCACGTTCAAAGGTTCCCCACAAGAGCCTTATAACTTCTTGAAGGGCTAAGAATTTTCAAAACATCAATTTTTTCCGCTAAAACGGTGCTTTATCATCATAAGAATAAGTTACCATGCGATTTATAGCAGGAACATTTTTTTCACCGACTTTGAGCGTATAACCCAAGCCCACCTCTGGTACGGCCATAGAGTACCTAAAACTTTAAACTCGTTTTTCTCGAAAGAGCTTTTTTTCCAATTGACGTGACAAATAACTTCAACAATTTTCACTCGATTTACTTCAAATTTAAAATGTATGTTCCAAATTGCATTTCGCAGAGAAGTACGTACGGAATTTCTGATTAATCGAAAACTTTTCATTTTATGAGCAGTTTTATACGAAATGTTTCACTGAAAATTCATTCAAATACTTACAACTTTTGAATAAAACAATATTTTTTTCAATTCCGTACGTACTCTCTAGGTATTATCATGTAGATTGACGAGAATTTTTGTTTTTTGTTCTGGGTCAAAAATTGTGAATGCTAAATGTCACGCCGCGGAGCGCCTAAAAAAAAAAGATAAAAGAAAATATTAATATTCGGCAATAGGGATGTTGCCTATTTTTGGGAAAATGTTTAGAATTGTTCACATACACATAACATATCTCTAAATGTGTATTTCATGTATTTCCATGCAGCAAATTCCTAAAAAATCGCGTTTTAATTCATCCGTTTAAAAATACGCGCCAAAACGCCCAGACGTGTCGTTTGAGGGCGCGAGACGTCATACTCTGCAAAATACGGGTTAATTCTGAAATATTTGTTATCGTGTTTGCTTAGAAAGCAAACACGATAACAAATATTTCAGAATTAACGAGTTCAAGGATGAATTCTAAATTTTATTTATCACCGTATGACTGTCACGAAGACCTGCAATTAAATAAAATAAAACAAGAGTTGTAAAACGATACATAACCTCAAAAATTTGTTCAAATTATTACCGAGTTTGTCATATTATTAATGCTATATACATTATTTGTTGCACAAATAACAATTCTTTAGGGTATAATTACAATGGCACTGAAGTTTGCATCGTTGGAATGCAACGAAAATATTTTTTTTTTCACTTTCATAATTTTTCTTTGGCAGAGCTGAACTACTGAAAAGACGCAAACATTTTTTAGGATTTTTATTTAGCGATCTGGAACAAATTTGCGTAATTTGATTTTGGATAAAAATAAAAGTGAGACATTGGAAGGAACTTTCGTTGCGTTCCAACGATGCAAACTTCAGCCCCATATAATTACATGGAAGTCTTCACGTTTCTGAATTCTGCAGAGCAAAAGTCGCTATTTTCGTAAAAAAAAATTGGCCACCATTATGCAGTCAATCCTAGGCAAATTCGAACTTATTTGCCTTCACGAGTCCAGTCTCCATTATTACAGTTCGAGTAAAATTCAAAATCAGTCGAGAAATCTGACAAATTGTATTTCAAGACAAAGTAAACAGTAATGGCGGGTTTACACTCTCGCGCGAGTGGCGAGGCGAGGCGCGAGGCACGCGAATGTAAACGCTCCCTCGTGCCTCACCTCGTAGCTCGCCTCGCCACTCGCGACGCTCGCGTCGGAGGCGGTTTTTTGGGCACGAGTCAAAGGGCCTCGCGAGTGACGCGAGCAAACTCAACGGATATCGCGAGAGTGTAAACTGAAACTCGCTCTACCTCGCAACAATACGCGAGCTGCGAGGCGAGATACGAGACGAGGCGCGAGGCGAGAGTCTAAACCCGCCATAACAGCCTAGTGTAAGCAGCATGCTTAGAGCATGGTCTTACATACAGGTCTTGCAACGAACGTGGTGGGGGGGTTGTCAGTTCACTTCCAAACGAAAGTACAAATTATGGCCACGAGAGCGGCGCAACGCGTTATTGGTAAGCTTCATAAATTTATAGCACGAATTTGGCGGAATCCTAACCAATCTTTTGATAGTCATACGCAGTCATACATGCGTATATGAATATGTTTACGACGAAATACAAAACAGCTTCGAGCGAAATTGATTATTTTGCTTCCTCATGGAGGAAGCTTTGTGGTGGTGAAATTTTTTTCCAGTTTTTAATGTCAATGTGCTTAAAATGTCCCAAAACATCAAAAAATTATATCTAGAAAAAATATCCGGCTGTGTTCTGGCACTGTAAAATGCAAACGTTTATAACTCGAGAACGGTTTGAGCTACAGGGCTCCCGTTTCGCACAGATGCTCATATGTACGAGCTCTTCATTCTCTGAGAATTTTGTCGAATTTATTTATTAAAAGAAATCAATGTTAAGTTACAAAAATTATTGATCTCATATCGATTAAAACTATCGAAAAAACGCAACGAATGAACTCACTTCCGCAATAATCCGACCATTTGCGTCATATTCTATCCACTTCCTTCTGATGAATCGATCCTGGAAGTGTTTCTCACAAATGAATTGTGACGACATTAGGTTAAAAATTCCTGGAATCGCAGCAATCCATTTTTCACGCAGTTCACGATTCGATGGAACTTTGAACACGGAGCACTTCTCTTTTACTAATTTTCGTGCCGTGTTGCAGGTCGGAACCGCACAGGAATTAGTGATTATGCATTTATCTCTCTTATTATTAATTTCAATCACGGTATTTATAACGTTGCGTCGTAACGTCACTCATATGCGTTTCTATGAATAACTGACAGCGCCGCGTAGTGGCAAAAAAATCGGGACGATAACGCGGTTACCCCCACCACTCTGATTTGTCTTGGTTGCAAGACCTGTATGTAAGACCGTGGCTTAGAGCGTCGACTCGATCGGGTATTGCAAAGTGTAACGTTATGCGCTCTGATTGGTGTTCTCTATCATGTGACTTATTTTTTTTACATTCTATTTATCCAAATTTATCTACAATTTTCACCAAAATAAAATAAAATAGGCACTTTCGAGCATTACTTTAATTATAAGCTATCACCTCATAACGGTACATCGAAAAAAATATATATATTAGGAGTACAACTTTGCAGTGACCGTTTTACTTAGAGAGCCACTGCGGCCGAAGTAGTGGCCCTAGCTCAATAAAAAAAAGTGGCATTTTAAACTAGAGGCTCTGCCAATGTAAACAATTTAAAAAAGCTAACGGATACGTGTATGCATTATAAAGTTATTGGCACTCAAACATGGCAACCTACGAGCCGAATTCTCAGCATTTGCGGGAACTGCTCCAAAGACAACAAAGGAAGGGATTTTTGCACCGGATTGTCACTGGAGATGAAAAGTGGGTTTACTACGATAATCCTAAGCGCCGAAAATCATGGGGACTGCCTGGTCATATTCCGTCATCGACGCCCAAACCGAATATTCACGGATCCAAAGTGATGCCGTGTATCTGGTGGGACCAGCTGGGCGTTGTGTACTATGAGCTGCTCAAACCCTCCGAAACCATCACAGGGGAACTCTACCGACGTCAGTTGATACGCTTGAGTAAGGCACTCAAAGAGAAACGGCCACAATTCAACGAAAGACATGACAAGGTGATACTGCAGCATGACAATGCCCGACCCCATGTTGCAAATGTCGTGAAAAAGTACTTGGAAACGCTGAAATGGGAGGTTTTATCCCACCCGCCGTACTCTCCAGACATTACCCCTTCCGACTATCACTTGTTCCGGTCAATGGCACACGATTTGGCTGACCAGCACTTCGGTACTTACGAAGAAGTCAAAAATTGGGTCGATTCCTGGATTGCCTCCAAGGACCGAGACTTTTATCGACGTGGGATTCGAATGCTACCTGAAAGATGGGCCGAGGTCGTAGCTAGCGACGGGCAGTACTTTGATTAAAAAATATGTAGCCACTTTTTTATAATAAAGCCTTAAACTTTTGAAAAAAAACGGTCACTGCAAAGTTGTACTCCCAATATACTTTCTGACAGCTTGATATTCATATTAAATAGATGTCATTAATTTTATGAGTGAATCACTTTTCCATACGAAAACAAATTGTTAAACTCGCACATGATTTTATACCCGCTACTGTGGCCTAACCCCTTAATTATTATTATTTTTAAGTGCAATTTGGTACACAACTTTGTTAATGTACGTACAAATAAGTGTCCAAACTATTTTTCAATCATTCTACTTATTCCTCCAAAATGGTTCGTTTTTACATAACCCTGATTTTCGTGTCGTCACAGTAGCCCAACCCCCTAAATCAACTTACCAATTGATATGGATGATCGTTTATTTGCCAAAGTATCCCGATCTTACATGCCAAGCAGCTTCGGCTTGGACCAACATTCAGATGGGTGACCGCTCCTAGCACGGTCACGGCAGTATTATCGACGTTCCTATGGTGACCACAATTGAAACTCGTTGAAAATATTGCCGCCTGTATCGGCCACAAATTTTCCAGTTTCCCTGTGCCCTCGTGCAAACGCGGTGCATTGGAAAACGAGCTGCTGTTGGGCGACACTTCGGGGCTCTCTCTCTCTTTCTAAGGAACTAGAAAACGGTAATTGACACATGTGGAGTAAAAGCGACAGGACCGTCAACGACAGTAAGAAACGAAGTCCGTTTGGAAAAAAAAAAACATACTCGCAATAATCAAATCAGAAAGAACAAATAATAATAGGCAAATAAAGGCATATTATTCAACGTATTTTATTTTATCGGTCGTTAATACAATGAGATCTCAGTGTACCAAGCACTCAATTCCAATTTTTCGTCTCTTTTTGTTTTCGTACTTTCACCAATAACACAATCGCCGCAACGTCTCGAGTCCCGACGGGAGAAATTTCCATCGCAATAATGCATAACGTTATCCACGAGGCGAAACAAAAATACTCTCCCCGTTCTCGCGTCGCGACGATTACTCGTTTGTCAATGGTCGTCAATAACCCGTGTTTTTCGTTATTTCGATATAATACTATAAAAGAGGAGGAAAACAAATAAAGAATCGTTACGCGCTAAGCTCGCGATCTTCTTAAAACAAAATGCTTCGTTGGCCGCAAATTAGACAGGGTTATCAATCTTTTCGTACTTTTTTTTTTTCTATCATTCTTCTCTCTCTCTGTCTCTCGGCCGCTGACACCAACCGTTTCAATGTAAAAATTTCACAATTCTGAAATGTATTACCCGATCGTCAGCGCGGCTGCGCAAGTGTCACCGGCCTTTTTCTTTTCTTAAATCTCTAATTCCTCGCGGATCAGTTCTCGGACGCGAGTTCCCCTCGTCGGCTCCTTCATCCGTATTTAATATTACGAGAATGCGCTAGACTAGTTAATACAAAATTAACAAACGTAAACTCTGCAGAATCAAAATCAAGAGAAACAATAATAATAATAATGATTATAGAATTACGAATGGAACTAAAATAATGCGATAGTAATACGTATTTTTTCTTTGTAATATTAAAGGGGCCTTCGGTCTCCGGGACCTGGACCTTCTCTCACTCTCCGTCTCTTCGATCACAATCGACAGCTTTTTTTTCAACCGGAAAAGCTTTCACGAATATATATGAGGTGTTTCACGGGAATCCGGTGGACTTTTTTTCCTGATCTACGCCAATTCGATTTTTTTAATCTCATTCCATTCACTCTAAAAGACATCCTGCATTTTTTTTACATTTTTCAAAACAACCCTTAGTAAAAAAAAATTCTCCGAACAATACAACCCGAATAAAAAATCTGAAAAAATTCCCAAAAATGCGTGACTATATGAAAAAAATTTCGAGCTATCACCCGCAGTGGGAGTATGATTTTTTCTGTGCTTTCTGAGCGATTAACGTTGAAAAAAATCCGCAAAATTGGCTGCTAACTGTTCAAGATCCATGATTGTGATTTGGTTATTAAAAAAATTCATTGTGGGTATCAAAATATTCAAGTATTCGCCCAAAATAATCGGTTGTTGAATTTTTCGGAATTTTTTCAACGTTAATCGCTCAGAAAGCACAGAAAAAAATCATGCTTCCACTGCGGGTGATAGCTTGAATTTTTTTTTCATATAATCACGCATTTTTGAGAATTTTTTCAGATTTTTAAGGCGAGGCGTTTTTTTCGGGGATTTTTTTTTTTACTAAGGGTTGTTTCGAAAAATGTAAAAAAATTTAGGGTGTTTTTTGGAGTCAATGGAATCAGATTTAAAAAAATTAATCGAATGGCGGGGATCAGGGAAAAAGTCCATCGGATTCACGTGGAATACCTCATATATATGTATATCGTAACAATGGCACGTGTTTAGTAGATTTGATACTCAACTTAAGGCTCCGGCGCTTGAGTACGTAATCGGTAAGTTTATTCAGCAACGCTCGGAACTTCCACGACCGTCTCGACGAGCTCTTCGCCCGCCTCGACTTTCGGTTTGATCGGCGAGCACGAGGTAGTGTCCGGGCTCTCGGTCCCCGAGATATTGTTATTGTTGTTGTTATTCATGGCCTTCTTCTTATCTTGCTTGATCTCCGGCTTGATCTTCTTCAAGTTTTTCTTGTCCTCGTCGCTCGTTTGAGCGGGCTTCTTGTCCGGATCGAAATGACACTCGATTATCTCCGTAAGGTCCTCGATCTCCTTTCTCTCAGCGGTCACCTTCTCGTTCAACAATTTCTCCACGCCGTCCTTCTTGCCGTCGGCCCACGCTTCCTGTTTTCACGCGCGATCATGAGTAATTTTTCGTTTCACCCCGTAACATTATACGGAACAGGGCATTTTTCAAATCGAGCTCAAAGGTGGTGAGCATATTTTTGTTTTTACCGTTCGTAGCCGTTGACGTTTTACGGTCGATAGCGAAATTTTTGTTTTCATCTTTTACCTGCAACTGAACGTAATCGATGGCCGATTCGGCGAGCAATCGGCGCAACGGGCTCGCGTGCTGTCTCTCGCGACGAGCCGTGTTGTTGAGGAGCGGACCGAAAATCGGCTTCAAGCTGTTCTGTCTCACCAACACGAGCTTCAGCTCTGCGGTGGAAAAAACAATTGATCGTAAGTGCGAAATACAATTGGCACTGTGGTGAAATTGAGTAATACACATGTACACGAAAATAATAAATATTCATGTGATAATACGTTATCAATGGATACATATTTGTCTTACTTTATTTACATTAAGGCGTTAGGCCACAGTAACGGGTATAAAATCATGTGCGAATTTAACAACTTTTTTTCATATGAAAAAGTGATTCACTCGTAAAATTAATTACACATCTATTTAGTATGAATATCAAGCTGTTGGAAAATATATTTTTTTTCTTCGATTTACAAAATGGCCGACTACTCGAAACTTCTCGAAACAGCTTTTTTCTAATTGGCGTGACAAATAACCAACAATTTTCACTCGATTTACTTCAAAGGCCATGGCCGGGTAAGTAGGGAAAAATTGCCCCCGCATTTTTTCCAGCGAAATTTGGAGTATATGCTGAGGTATAAAAAAAAAACACATTTTCTGAAAATTGCATGCCCGTCAACGCAATGGTTTTAGAAAAATGAATTTTTTTTAAATATCAAAGAAAAAAATTTCCCGAAACGGTACAGTGGATCGATTTGATTTTTTTTTGGTACTTGTTCCGATCAAACGTGTTACGAAATACAATTATAGAACATCTTGCGAAAGATTAAGGTTTGAAAAAAAAATAATGTTTCTTGTTTTATTATTTTTTACTACGAACCACTTGGGGTACAATAGCGAAAATGATTTCATATAATCTTTGGGCACCTTATTGGATTATATAAATCAAACCAAACCGATCATTTTGAAAAAATGATCGTTTTGGTACGCCACAGTGAAAAAAAAAAGAAACACACTTTATTGACATATTTTAGTTATATAGATATATAACTAAAATATATCAAAATTTTGGCTGATTTTTAACCCCCCCCCCCCCCCCCAAAATCATCCTATCCTTCCTATCGTCATAATCCAATCATCGTTACCGTCATCCAACGATCAGACCCCCCCCCCTATTTTAAAATGACGTAATTTATGGACCGCCCCATAGTCTGTTTCTTTCTTTTTCACTGTGGCGTACCAAACCAATCATTTTGAAAAAATTATATAATCTAATAAGGTACACAAAGATTATACGAAAAAAAATTCGTTATTGTACCCCAAGTGGATTATAGTAAAAAAAAAAAAACAAAACAAGGAACATTATTTTTTTTAAACCTTAATCTTTCGCAAGATGTTCTATAATTTTACTTCTTAACACGTTTGATCGTAACAAGTAACAAAAAAATCGAATTGATCCACTGAAGCGTTTCCGGAATTATTTTTTTTTATTAAAAAAAAATTCATGTTTCCAAAACCATTGCGTTGACGGGTATGACATTTTCAGAAATTTTTTTTTTTTTTTTATATCTCAGAATATACTCCTAATTTCGCTGGAGAAAATGCGGGGGCAATTTTTCCCTACTTACTCGGCTATGGTCTTTAAAATGTATGTTCCTAATTGCATTTCGCAGAGAAGTACGTAAGGAATTTCTGATTAATCGAAAACTTTTCATTTTATGAGCAGTTTATGAGCAGTCATAACGAAATTTTGTCACTGAAAATTCATTTCTTAAGTTCAAATGCCTACAACTTTTGAATAAAACAATATTTTTTAAATTCCGTATGTACTTCTCTAGGTATTTTCATGTAGATTGACGAGAATTTTTGTTTTTTGTTGTAGGCAAAAAATTGCGAATGCTAAATGTCACGCCGCGGAGCGCCTAAAAAAAGATAAACGAAAATATTAGTACGTCGAAAAAAAATATATATTTTCTTACAGCTTGATATTCATATTAAATAGATGAGTAATTAATTTTATGAGTGAATCACTTTTTCATACGACAAAAAATTGTTAAATTCGCACATGATGTTATACCCGTTACTGTGCCCTAACGCCTCAATATTACATTATTTTGATTAATATTGCGAGCTTATTCAAATTACCGGCGCATTCCTTTTCCTCGGCTTCGACTGACTGAACGAATTCTCTTATGAATTCGACGGTCGCTTCGGTGGCTTTGCGTTCGCGGTCGCCGCTGCCGATCTCCTCGTCGACTTTGCCGTTTTCCTCGCCGACGCTTAAGTGTTGGACAATTTGCAGTGCCAAACGTGCCCGATGCGCCGCACTGCTCAATTCTTCCTCCTGGAAGTGAGAAAACGAAAATAAAACATTCTCAGCATCGGGATTGCGAAATTTGTACTGAAAAAGTAATGCATTGTTCATTACTTTTTTAGTGTGTAATGAAAAAAATATTTCATTACCCATTACATTACAATCAGTAATGTAAAAAAATTCCATTACTCGTTACGTTATATTTTGTATTGTAAACAATTTCCGTTACTCGTTACATTGCATTTTGTAATGTAAACAATTTTCATTACAAAATGCAATGTAATGCGTAATGACAAAAAATTTCATGGCACATTACATTGTAATGGGCAATGGACATTTTCTACATTACAAAGTCCAATGTAATTGTTAGGGGAATTTTTTTACATTACAAAGTGTAATATAATGAGTAATGGAATTTTTTTACTTTACTAAATTTAAGGTAGTGAGTAATGGAATTTGTTCACATTACTAATGTAATGTAAAAAATCTCCATTACTCATTGCAAGGTAATATTTTACCCATTAGGTCAGATCAACCCAGTGCAAAAACGCTGCGCCTAATGGGAAACGAATAATAATCCTCATTACATTGTAATGAGTAATGGAGATTTTTTACACTGCATTGCATTAGTAATGTGGAAAAATTCCATTGCTCATTACATTACATTTTGTAATGTGAAACATTTTCATTAAAAAATGCAATGTAATGGGTAATTAATTTTTTACATGTGTAATGTCATGAGTAACGGAAGTTTTTTACATTACAAAATTTAACGTTACGAGTAATGGAATTTTTTTACATTCCAAAACTTAATGTATTGAGTAGTGCAATTTTTTTACATTACAAAATATAAGGTAGTGATTAATGGAATTTGTTCACATTACTAATGTAATGTGCAAAATTTCCATTACTCATTAAAAGGTAATATGGATTGTTATTCGTTTGTGAAAAAAATCCATCATCTTATATTTTGTAATGTAAAAAAAAGTCCATTGCTCATCACATTACATTTTGTAGTGTAAGAAAATTCAATTATCCATTACATTGGACTTTGTAATGTAAAAAAATGCCATTATCCATTACATTGTAATGTGTAAGGGGAATATTTCACACTACAAAATGTAATGTAATGAGCAATGGAAATTTTTTACATTACAAATTCCAATGTAATGAGTAATTACATTTCTTTACATTACAAAATTCGATGTAATGAGTAATGGCAATTGTTTGCATTTCAAAATGTAATGTAATGTAATGAGTAATGGTAATTTGTTACATTGCTGAATTTCAATGTAATGGGTAATAATTTTTTTTCCATTACAAAATTACCATTACAATTATAAAATGTAAAGTAATGAGTAATGAAAGCGCTAATGCATTACAAAAAGTAATGCATCATTTGCAACCCAGCTCAGCATAGACGCGAATGTTTTTTTTTTCTTTTACCATACACAAACACGAGGGGCGTATTGTTTTTGGGGCTTGACGCTTGGCCGTACCTTATCGAGAAAAACTCGCGACAACGTTCGGAGGGAGAAGACCTTGAGGGTGCTGGCGCACTTGGCCTTGGCGATGTCGAAACCATTGGCGAAGCCTTTGACGATCTCTTTGAATTTGTCGAGCAAATTGTACTTTGTCAGCGCTTCGATCAGCATCGAGGGATTGACTCTGCGTGGCTCGTGATGCACGAGTATAACGCCGTCGGTAGCGTCGCCCTTTACGGCCTCAAGCCAACCCAGGAAGTCCACAAGCGCCGATACCTCGCTCTTCGTCTTTAGAACCTTGAACGAGGAGCATAAACACGAAGTCCATAAAACGCGAGGGAATTTTCGATGGCGAACTCGTATGTAAAAATATACGTGAGGGTGGATCGAGAATTTTTTTATACCCTCCCCCGTTCATACGTATAAATGACAACACGCCTGGCTACATATGGAGAATGCTGGCGGAAATAAACGATATTGAAGTTTGCATCGTTGGAACGCAACGAAATGTTTTTTTTTTTCAATTGCAATTTTTTTTTCCACCAGATCAAAGCTACTATTAACTTTTTTAAATATCCTCATTAGAGACCTAGAACGTAACTCTATCGAAAAATATTTTGGATAACGATGAAAATGCAGAAAAGGGAAATAAAAAAGAATTTCCGTTGCATGCCAACGATGCAAACTTCAACAGCATGGGAACAAGGGGCACAGGAATAGAAGTATGGAAATGAGCAGCGAACTATGTGAGGTAATGAAAATGCCGGAAGATAGGTGGGCAAAAGTGTTGGAATGAAGAAGCCAGAGCTATATCAAATGGAAACCCATCTAAATATGGACCGGCAATTAAGGAAGCCATGGAGGAAGTAGTCATGGGAGCAATATGGCAAAGGATGAGAGACGATAAGCTTACGAGAAGTATACGAATTAAAACCTACCAGGAAAGACAAGACTGGAACAAAATTGTGAATTCGACGTATCGTAGGGAGCACAAAAATTAAAAATAACGCATAGAAATGGAAGAGTACTGAGATGAGAAGGGCAGATAGATGCCGGTGTTGTAGGAAACAAGAGGCAAGTTTGGAACACATACTTGAATGCGAGGAAATAAAAAAAATGAACAAGGAAGTGGTGGATGGTTTGGAGAAGTAGCGAAGAGGCCACGAGGGGGAGGCACTAATAGGAAAAATGAATAAAGGAAAGAAAAACCGATCGAAGAATTGTGCGTGGATGTGAGAGCCTTCGAATGCATGGTAAGAAAGGAAGCATAAAGGAGAAAAAGGACGGAAAACAAATGTTAACAAAAAAAGAAGGAAACGTGTAAAAGGATATCAATGTGCAGAGGAGGGAACTGTGTAAAAACAGAGAAGAGTATACTTGGAAATGAAGAACTTTTCCCCGTACAAACAACATTATTACGTGTAAACATTTTTTTGATTATAATTAAAAGTAAATAAAACGATTTTTTGGTTAAGCGTTTCTAGACACGCTGGGTCATTTTGACCCGGACGAATTTGAAATAAAATGTTCACTTTTCCAAAACTGAAGGTTTTCAATAATTTTTTACAACAATTCAATTTTATACTTTCCGAACTTTTATTATGCAGATATATTAAACGGGAGCCTAAATAAGGTCTGCAGAATCGTTTTTTTTATTGCTTAAATCGATAAACTATTCAAGAATATGTTTACAAAGTTACAGAGGCCAATTGTAAATATTTTCGAAGATACAAGGCCGAAAGCAGGGTAGCGATTGATATTTGATATTGATATTTCCTCCTATTCAAAACTTTGAAGCGCGTTTTCTCCAGTGTTCATTTTCACGATTTTTCCAAATTGGCGGGCGTGATAGAAAAGAAACTAAACGACCTACTGAATCAAACCAAAGTTTATTTACTTCGGTACGAAAATCTCTTCTAAGTGAATTTAAAAAAGTGAAAAAGTATTTTCAAATAATTTTTATAGCACGTTGAAGTGTTTTTTTAACACATTTTTTTTTCAAACCAGAGAAAATTGATAATTTCACGTTTTTTTCAGCTTTTTCTTGATTTACCCAGAATAAAAATATGTGACAATTGAACATTTTATTGGGTGATTTGGTTCAGTCAAGAATTACGAGCTGCATCTTTCCCGCCAAATGGAGGACTGCACTGGCAAGACGCACATGGAATAGGCTGATAAATCCGCAGTAATTTATTGTTTTATGTCGAATTTTTTTTTATACATTTCAAATATACATGAAAAGATACCTCAATGTATACTGGGCTCACTGATTTGTTTCCCTTCTAAAAAAAATTTCGAAAAAACGGTTTCTGAACCTTCTAATTCAGGATCCCGCCTTAAGAAATGTTTTAACTGTATCGCGAATTTTTAAAAACGAAAACCTACCGAAGGGTTGTTAAGGCCTTAGGTCACAGTAACGGGTAGAAAATCGTGTGGGAATTTAACAATTGTTCTTCATATGAAAAAGTGATTCACTCATAAAATTAATTACACATCTATTTAGTGTGAATATCAAGCTCTTAGAAAAAATATATATATATTTTTTTTCGATGTTCAAAATAGCCTACTACTCGAAACTTCTCGAAACAGCTTTTTTCCAATTGACGTGACAAATAACTTTAACAATTTTCACTCGATCTACTTCACATTCAAATGTTCTGTTCCTAATTGCATTTCGCAGAGAAGTACGTACGGAATTTCTGATTAATCGAAAAATTTTCATTTTATGAGCAGTTTATGAGCAGTTATATCGAAATTTTTCACTGGAAATTCATTTCTTAAGGTAGTAAGAGCGCGCAATCTTGATTTCTATAGCGCAATCTTGATTTGAGTGAAATTTCAGAACCGTCGACTATTTAGATTGGGAAATAATAGGTTTTAAAATTGCAACTTTTAACACTGCAGGGTCTGCATTGAAATTTAGACATAAAAATTTTCCGTAAAAACATATTTGTCCCTTCTAATAAGAAGACATATGGCAACACCGCAGAACAATATTGTTCGATATTTCGAGAAAAAATTATTATCGTGTTCCTAAAGTTAAAAATGTTGTCATAACAAAATATTTGCATTATTAATATTAATATTTTATATGGTTTATGTTATCTTCATTAACAAATACAAGTGTTGGTTCATTAATAACTGAAAACTTTGTTCGATTAAAAAGTACTTCCGACTGAAAATTTGCATTGGGTAATCATTTTAAATATGCCGTGCAAACTCACGTCATTGGATACGTGGAACGATGCGGTGTTGCCATGTCTTCTTATTATAGGGGACAAATATTTTTAATGGAAAAATATTCTGTCTAAATTTCAATGCAGACCCTGCCGTGTTAAAAGTTGCAACTTTAAAACCCATTATCTTCCAATCGAAATAGTCGACTGTTCTGAAATTTCACTCAAACATGCATAATGATATGAACAATGTCTGGTTAAAATTTGAGCAAAATTTATAGAAATCACGATTACGCGCTCGTACTACCTTAAGTTCAAATCCCTACAACTTTTGAATAAAACAATATTTTTTAAATTCCGTACGTAATTCTCGAGGTATTCTAATGTAGATTGACGAAAATTTTTGTTTTTTCTTTCTAGGTAAAAAATTGTGGATGCTAAATGTCACGCCGCGGAGCGCCTAAAAAAAAGGTAACCAAAGAAAATATTAGTAGTCGGCCATTTTGTACATCGAAAAAAAAATTCTAACCGCTATACATTCATACTGAATAGATGTGTAATTAATTTGATGACTGGATCACTTTTTCATACGGACAAAAATTGTTAAATTCGCACATGATTTTATACCCATTACTGTGGCCTAACTCCTTAAGGGCAGGTGGATGGAATTATCCGGGTCAAATTGACCCAGTGTGTGAAAGCCGTAGCCAAATATAAGTGTGTCAAGGGAGGGTTAAGAAAGTTTTTTTTTTTGTGACCGGTGTTGTAGAAAAATCAAAGTCAAAATTTGCCTTGAGGAACAAAATACCAAATGATTCGTCGCGGATTAGGGAATTCCGTTTTTTCCGACTATTGCGAATTTTATGAATGGCGCTGTTACCTTATTGGTGAAGCTATTCTTAAGAACTCTGTAGCATCCTACAGTGACAACTTTGAGGTGGTGCCTCTTCCTCGCGGGCGGAGTGAGATCCTTGAACGGCATCACGTACTGGGAGTACTCGGAGCCCGGTGTGTAAATGGCTATTTGACAAATACCGTCGATGAAGCGTTTGCCGGTGGCGTCCATGTCCCAGCCTACGAGACGATAGTTTCCCGGTGGTACGCCAACGTTCGGCGAAACTTTGATCGCCGCTGGCACATCTCCGTTCTCGAGCACAGTCGTCGAAACCATGGCGGCAAGATTCTTTTGCAACTACTTCCGTTCGTTAATGAAGAGGAAAAAAAACCACGTGCTTCGTTACATTGTTTTTCTTTTTGAATCCTAAACAGAAATCCTTGCAGGAGGAAAAAAAATGCGAGGTCGCGTGACTTTGATTATTTTGGCTGTCTTTAAGGGGTTAGGCTACTGTGAAAATTTCAGAAAATCAATAGTCGCTTGAGGCAACTCAAATTGAAGAGTTTATACAGGGTGTCCCAAATGTCACGCAATATGCATAAGTCGGGAAAGATAAATGGTGCGTGACATTCGGGACACCCTGTATATGGCGAAGAAATCGCAGATTGAAAGTAAACTCATGATTACAACGATAGAACTGTTAAATAAAACATTTAACGCTTTTTTTTCGAAACTATGTTTTTCATAACGGTGTACACGAATTCTTGACTTCTAATGAATGGATCGACTCGAAATTCGGCACACTTATTCAGTGTAACAGTAGTTTAGGCTTGACGGATGTTTTTCTTCGTAACATTTTTTTTTCCATTAGTTATTTACAATAATGTCATTTTTCCTCGAACAAGCGAAAAAATTGATTTTTTTAATGTTTGAAACACGACAACAAAAAAGCTTGGTCAATTCTTAGGCAATATTATCTATTTTAAGAAGAAAACTCGTTTTGTTTTTGCTTCAGATCAACCAGGTGGTCAAAATAAAGTAAACCCAAACAAGCTGAAGTTCGAACGTCCTTCACGAGATTGTTTATAATTTCTTTGATTGTTAATATTTTTTAAGGAAATTTGGCACAGAACTCTTTTAAGGCGGGATAGACATTCACAACGATCAAAAAATCGATTTCTCTTTTTTTTTCTTCAAACGATAGAACTATATATGTAGAATATTTTCCCAACTTGGTAGAAATATTGATAATATTGGTACTTTCTACTTAACGAAAATTGAAAAGAAAAAAAAACGACTTTTTTAATCCACATTTTACAGAAATGTTCATTTTCTTTGCAAATGCGTGCCATTTTCTCAAATTTGCATTTTCTTCATTTTGATTACTGTCACATAGAAACTATACACGTTCGAACTGAAGAAACGTTAGAACTTTTTTGTAAATCAACGTCTACGGGAAGCTGGCCTGCACGCCAATTCGCAACTCCCGCGGCCATCTTGCTGTAACATTCTGCCACAGCTCCGCCATTTTGATAATGAATTAACTTCAAAAAATAGTTTAGTATACTTAAATATACTATTACAGTATACCTAAAGTTTGATAATTGTAGAATAATTATTTCATAGTTTAAAAAATCTCTCAATGTTGCTTATTTTTGTTCCTGTCTAAATGTATATCCCGCCTTAACGTACATGCGAATAAATGTCCAAACGATTTTTCAATAATCTTACTCCTTCAAAATTAATTATTTTTAATATCCCTGATTTTCGGGTCGTCACAGTAGCGTAACCCCTTAAATATTCGGTTGTACGGTCATTTATTCATTTATGAAACACTTTCGCAAATATATAAATAGCAAGATAAATGTTTGTTATCGTACGTTAATGTTATCTTGATGTTTAGCGATAAAATAAAATCGGAGAAAATGCGTCGTAAAATAATTTTCGAAACGGAAGACAAATATATAAACCCAAACGAACCCGAACATCAATGTTACATCGATGTACAGCAGTTTAGAAAATCGTATAAAATTCGTTAACATCTTTGAAAAAAAAAATGATTTTATATAAATAGAATGTATATTATAATTAAATAAAATGTATAATTTCAAGTTAAGTAATAGTTATACAAAAATTATACGACTAAAAGATCATGTCAGTTTTTTTATTGTTATTGTAAAGATCATGTTATTTTAACATGATCTTTTAGTCGTATAATTTTTGTATAATTTTTACTTAATTATAAATTATACATTTTATTCAATGATAAAAAGTAAGTAATAATTTTCATTTAATTATAATATACATTATATTTATATAAAAACATTTTAAATTCGTTGTAAAATTTGTCGACATACGAAGACATAAATTCGCAAACGCAGTCTTGAATGTCACTGTATAAGAATAAAATAAGAGCGGTGAAAATTCATCATAAAAAGTTATCGAGAAAAAATTAGCATTAAGCTGACGACAATTTATCGTATTTTAATTGAATGGGGAAGGAAAGACGAGACGGGTCTCACTTTGTCGAGACCCAAACAAATTACAATTCAGTGAACGGTCGATAAATCATTCCAAAATTCCATTCTACGAAGTACGAGCCGTTCACGTATGAATCGTCAAAATGTTATACTACCCGTTGTCCAAATAAGATATAAATAAAACAAGAAAAACGTTTACGAAATTTCGAACTTATTGCTGAGCGATTTACGAAGCACGCGTCGTAACGTTTCGCAGTCGCGTTCACAATGGTAGCGACGAGGTCTGTGGCACAAGGCCCGCGAAGAATATTCTCATATATTTACACATTGTAGATGCTCGAGAGAGCTCGTACATACAATATAGGGAACAAAAAAAGACGAATTTTCGGACTGGGTACGGCGTTCGATCACCTTGGTGGCCGAGTCTTGTTGTACGAATGACCCGATGTCAAAATCAAAAGAGAAAAAAAAAACAACAGCCAACGTTCTATACAGAATATTACTTTGTAGAAATATTTACATTTCGATCGAACGAGCACACAAAATTCTGCTTCCGCAACGAAACACACGAGAGTGCGTGGGGACAATTATATCGTGCGCCCTGTACTTTGTAGTCGCAAACGCGAATCTACGTGGTCGATTAGCAGAAAACACGACATTTCTGCCATCAAGATTTTCTTTTATTTCACAGAATATTAATCATATTCAAATTTAAAGTTTTTTTCGCCAGCATAAAACTTTTCAATTATTTTATTTCTATTCTCATATTTTACTTCACAGTTGCAATTTATGCCTCCAGATTGACGATACATATAAATGTTTAGCTGATCGAAAAAATCAATTAGAGGCAAAAAATAAAATGATAAAATAACAATTATAGAAAAGTATTTTTGATTTTCCGCTTTATTATTTTATTTCCTTAGGAATATTTTTTCGGTTTTTCAACGGATTACAATTTGTTGCGGGATATTTCGCTATCAATTTTTTTTCATCAATTGCAATCCTACGTGAACAGTAATTCGTGTATGTCTATAATACATATACAGAATAAAATAGAATAAAAATGCGAAATGTTCCGTAATAAATTCTAGTGCATCGAAAAACCAAGAACATGAGATGATTTCAAAAAATGAAATAATAAATAGGAACAAAGAAAATCAAAATGATTTCGCTATATATATATATATATATATATATATATATATATACACACACCGCAAAATGGTTTTGATTTTCTTTTTTCCGATTTATTATGTCATTTACTATTGTGCTATGCATGTATACAGCGAAAGAGTTTTCATTCTCCCTTTACCGTTTTATTATTTTATTTTCTGTAAGGATTTTATTTTTTTCCGATGCACTGAAATTTGACATTTGAAAAACTTTTTTTGGTTTTTCGACGGGTTACAATTTATCGCGGAATATTTCGCCATACATTTTTTTAAATCAATGCAATGCCACATCAACAGTAACTTGTGCACGTCTATATATATATATAATAAAATAGAATAGAAATGCGAAATATTACGTGATAAATTTTAGTGCATCAAAAAACCGAAAAAAAGAAATTACTACAGGAAACAAAATAACAAATCGGAAAAAAGAAAATCAAAACCACACACACACACACACACACACACACACACACACACACACACACACACACACACACACGCACGCACGCACGCACGCACGCACGCACGCGCACACGCGCGCACACACACACAGCAACATAATTTTGGTTTTCTTTTTTTCGTTTTATTATTTTATTTTCTGTAGTAATTTCATTGTTTTTTGATTTTTCGATGCTTTTAAAATTTATCACGGAATATTATATATATTTGTGTGTGTGTGTGTGCGCGCGTGTGTATGTGTGTTTTTGAATATCACTTCAACCGTTTTTTTTATTGTTTCGCGATAAATTTTCCGAAAAAACGAAATCGCTTCACAAAATAAAATAATGGAACAGAAAAAAATTAAACGAAATATCTTTTCTCACATATATAATTTCATACATGATTTATGAATTATTGATGCATATATTTCATGATTTTCTGCTACGTACCTAATTTTACATGCGTAAGTGTATATGTACCTTTGCAGCAAATAACGTTGCTGCGTGCCTTGGGAACAAAGAAGATAACTTTGACACTACCGAGGTAACCGATCGGAGACACGGAAAACTTCGTGTCCTCGGTAAACGTTCATCAGTGTTTATATTTTTTTCTCTCTCTCTTACTCTCTCACAGAATTGAGGTCGCGGAGTGTAAATTCACCAGCTTCGGAAAGCTTGCGCCGAAAGAATAAAATAAAATACAAAAATCGTTCCTGAAATACTTTCTTCATCCGAGATATTCGAAACGTTCAATTTGCGCCGATTAAAGTATGTGCCGAGCGTTGAAAAAATGATATACGATTGTCTCGAGATATTGTACACAATCTCACCGAAGTTGAGATAATGCTACGAAGAAAGAGTGCGAGATACACAGCCATGGAAGACCGGGAGAGAGCGAGAGAAGACATGCGCGCGCGACAGAGCGAGCGGAAAAAAAAACCAAAAACGATATTAATATAAATAATACTACACGTGGCTACCGGCAACATTAACATTTTTCTTCATCCCGCGCTTATTAAATTCATCAATTAAAAATTCAATTTCTCTCCCTCTCTCTCCATAAATCCTTGGACTACGATTTTAATAGAGTTTTATCGCGAAATACTTACGAAAATCGTTGTCAATTTGTCGCTACTATACAAAGCGCCTGCTATCGTCACGTACGAGCGATAAATTTTCCCTGACGGTAAATGGGATGAAAATGAACGTGACGTCCTGCGGTTGCTCTCGCGCCAACTGCTACGCAATTCTACGGTGGGGCCTCTGCGATCAGAGTGGGGGGATCCCGGCAGGCCTCTCTCAGATAACGTAGCCCAGCCAATCTCGAACTCTCGCGCCAACGCACAAAGGATTAGGCGAAAAAAAAATCTGTCCGCTTATATCTTCGTCTCGCGATTCGCGTTTGTCTCGGTCGGTTGCACGCGAGCTTCGAACCCAGAGCACGTGCCGTTGTCGGGTGAACTTCGATACCGAGCGAGCGCCGCGGGAAGCTTTCGCCTTTCGTTCAAGGATGGCGCCACCTGCGCAAATTAGCGCGCCGCTCTGTAAGATCATTCGCCTCGCCGCCCGAATTCTTCGGTTTGATTTGCGCCTGGGGTAATGCGACCAGTGAAGGGACGAGGACCGGTGAAGGGACGAAAACTGATTTATATTTAAGGGGAGGGTAGGGGTTTCAGCATGAAAAAAAAAAACACTTTTTTGCGCATTTTTTTCATCTACATGGATAGAGTAAATTTATTGAAACCTTTTGTACATTGTTTAGTGTTATTTCAACAACATTCCGTGAACAAAGCTTTTCCAAAAACGCCTTTGGAAAAACACGATTTACGGTGTTCACTGTATTTCAGCTTGAAATTATCTGAAATCAATCAAGTACCATTAAAATTTAGTCAAAGTATCATCAAATCCTCCCCCCAACAGTCTTTGATTATTTTTTTTCATTTATACATTTTTGGCGGTCATGTAAAGTGAAAAGTGCTATTTTTCACGAAAAATTCCGCCATTTTAGGGGTGGAAAACCCCCTCAATGTAAAAAAATCTCAAACTAATCGTTGGGGGGGGGGAGGTATTTTATATGTAGAAAGTGTGTACCAAGTTTGAAATAAATCGGTCATGTAGTTTTCAAATGGCAGTGAATACGGACTTTGAAAAAGTGGTTTCGAGAAAAACGCGGCACCGGCTTGTTTGTGGATATTTTCGCGTACAAATTTCACGGAGTGTTCTTGAAATGACACTTAACAATGTACAAAAGGTTTCAATAAATTTACTCTATCCATATAGATGAAAAAAAAAACGCAAAAAAGTGTTTTTTTTTCACGTTGAAACCCCTACCCTTCCCTTAAAATAAGCAAAGAATATGAATTGTTCTTATAAATTTGAATCACTATAATCTCGAAGAAAAAAATCGCCGGTGTATTTGAGGGGCTATTCTACTGTGACGTCTAAAAAAAGCATATTTTTAATAATTTATTTTCTTCGAAAAGCTGCCTTTGTCGGTACAAACTTTTATCCGTTTAAAGGTACTACCCTCTTACAGAATAGAAAACAATTTTTTGTTGTCGCATCTAAACGTATATTTATTTAACAATTTATAATCGTTTGAAGGCATGAAAAAAAGTATCTTGCTGGCGTTGATGATGTGCGCTGTAGGGGAAGTCGAAAATAAAAAATTCAAAAAGATTCTTAATCTGCCTGAGTGTGGCTATCGCCCGAACTAGGATGATTATTTTATATTCCACAATAACAAAATGGCGACGTTCTTGCAAAAGTGTTCGAAAAACACGTTTTTTTTTTCGTTACAATTCGGGCGAAAATATAAGTCGAAATTAATATTTTTACACATGCTGAATATGCAGTTAAATTTTTAGCCCGATTGGTCAAGCCGTTTTTCCGAAATCACCAACGAAATCACCAATATACAAATTAGCAATATTGAGGGATTTTTTAAACTAAGAAATAATTATTCTACCTTTGTCAAACTTTAGGTATACTTTTATAGTACATTTAAGTATATAAAACGATTTTTTAAAATTAATTCATCATCAAAATGGCGGATCTGTGGAAGAGTGTTACAGCAAGGGTCGCCGCCGGAGTTGCGAATCGGCGTGCAGTCTAGCTTCCCGTAGACTTTGATTTGCAAAAAAGTTCAAACATTTTTTCAGTTAAAGTATGTATAGTTTCTATATGACGGTAATTATTAGGTGTACAAATAAGTTTTAGGACAGTTTTCAAAAAATTCAAGATTTATTAAAAAAGAAGTAAAACACAGTTATTCATCGAAGTAATCTCCATTGCACTGAGTGACCTTCAGCCATCTCTCAGGTAACTCGCGGATGCCTTTCGCAAAGAAACTTTCGTCTTGCGAGGTGACAAATTTAGCGACCCATTTTTCCACTTCTTCAAATGTTTTGAATCGCACGTCAGACAAATCGTTCTGCATTTTCCGGAATAAATGATAATCGGATGGGGCTAAGTCTGGTGAATACGCCGGGTGTGGTACAGCTTCCCATCCAAGCGCTAGTAACGTATCCTTGACCGGTTTACCCACATGAGGCCACGCGTTGTCATGGAGCAGTTTTACTGGACGTTTTCCTTTACCAGAAAATGGACGTTTCTTCTCAATTTCTTGATTCACTTGCATCAATTGATGACAATAGCGGTCGGTAGTAACTGTTTGGCCAGGTTTGAGAAGTTCATAATACAGTACGCTTTTCATATCCCACCATATGCACAGCATGACTTTGTTACAATGAACATTGTGCTTTGGCGTGGATGTTGTCGGCTCGCCGGGGTCAACCCAATGATATTTGCGTTTCGGATTATCAAAATAAATCCACTTTTCATCGCCGGTCACAATTTTCCACAAGAAAGACTTTCTATGTTGCTTGTTGTAAAGACTCACACAAATGTTAAGACGGCTGTTTTTATTTTCTTGAGTCAGAAAGTGTGGTACCCACTTTGTTCCTTTTCGAATCTTACCCATTGCTTTTAAACGATAAGAAACAGTTTGTTGAGTTACTCCAAGCTGTTCCGAAAGTTGTTTCTCCGTCTGACAAGAGTTTTCATCCAGCAACGCTTGCAGTTCCTGATCGTCCATCTTTACAGGAGGCCCCGTGCGTTCACGGTCACTAACGTCGAAATCACCTTCTTTGAATCGCTTATACCAATACTCACATGTACTTTTAGATACAATGTTGTCTCCAAGAACAGAACATATCGATTCACACGCTTTCCTAACACTTTTTCCTTGATGGAATTCATAGCGAATGCAGCGTCTAATAAATAGCTTATCGGTCTGCATGTTTAATTTACAGAATTTATAGGTTATGTTTATGACTCCTTTACGTTTCGATACTACATATCAAGCGCCATCTATGATAAGTGAGCGGGACCTTTGAATTAATTTAGAATAGCTGTTATGATACAAAATCGAAGTGTCCTAAAACTTATTTGTACACCTAATAAAATGAAGAAAATGCAAATTTAAGAAAATGGCAGGCATTTACAAAAAAAAATCAACATTTCACCCAACATTTGTGTAAAATATGGGTTAAAAAAGTAGTTTTTTTTTTTAATTTTTGAAAAACCATTCTCGTCAAGTAGAAGGTACCAATATTATGAATATTTCTACCAAGTTTCAACTCAATCGGCTTCATAGTGTTTGAGTAATCCTGCATGCCAATTTCGATGATGCAGTTTTGAGAAAAACGCGTTGACGTTCACGCCCGCTCCGAATCCGAGCGGTGAGGCACAGAGTTGACGGGCTGTATCATTTTAAGTTTTTCGAATTTCGCTTTGAAACGTTGGGAAAATATTCTACATATATAGGTCTATCGTTTAAAGAGAAAAAGAAACGAAATCCATTTTTTGATCGTTGTAAATGTATATCCCGCCTTAAGGTATACTGTACTATATAATACCAATCGGTAGAGTGTCCTTTTGCTCACACAGTGAAAAGAGATTACTTTGAAGCGCTGTACTGAGCCGACAAAGTGAAAATCGACTTTACCAGCAATTGGATATCAATTCTATGATGGAATAGAGTTAAAAAATGCAAAACATAAAAACTCGGTTTTTTCATCCCGTCGCAGTAGAATAGCCCCTTAAGGAGGGTGGAGCGGTCCAGTTCAGTCAAAGGACGGTTTATGAATTTTTTTTTCAATGAACCTCAAAAAAATCCATAGGTGGTATAGATTTGTTCAGTTGATGCTAAATTTTCATAAAATATATATTGAATCGACAACATTATGCATTTTTATATTTTTGTTACGCAAATAAGAAACACTTTTATGTTACAGCCAACTTGAAAAAGTACACACCATCGATAGTTATTATGAAAATACTGCGTCAGCGAATGTTTTATACAAATCAGAATGGACTTTTGCATAATTTATAATGCCTATTTATATTTGTCACGAGATTATTTGTTATTGTCATTATATTCTTATCTTATTTGTTATTATCATTATATCTGAATATTAATCATTAATTAATATTCAGTGTTGCCGACGTACGGCAACTTTGTGGTCATTGAGGTTGGCAGCAATGCTCTTTATTCGGCAGCCAAGATTCGTAATTTTTCATCAAACCTTGATGGTTCAATATTGAATATACAAGGTGTTGGGAAGGTCAATGCAAAACCTTTAGGGGGCGATAGGTCACTTCGTTAGGAACATATATAACCTAGGTTACCTTAGTCCAAAGTCTAAGGATTTCGAGTTATCATGGTAAGTATGATTTTTGAAAAATTTCCAATGGTTATGTTAATGCTATTTAAAAGAAATGTATGTTAATGCTATTTTTTAAAAATAGCATTAACATACATTAGCATTAACTCTTAACATTAACACTAATTAAAAATAGCATTAATCAATAAAAAATAACCACACGTAAAATTATATATATTAAATTTTTTTTCTCTGGTGTTTCGTGGTGAAAACATTTCAAAAAATTCGTAGTTTCAGTATTGTCTAGACAATAACATATATTGAGGAAATGTAATCTTGGATTGTGGCTACCGCTCCAACCTCCTTAAAACCGATTTCTCAGCTTAAGGGCGGGGTAAAGTATTAAAATTTTTTTTTTCATTTTTTTTAAATTTTTTAAATGAATGCACAATATATCCAGAATATTGTGTTAAAATTTCAAGTCGATCGGAGTAAAATTTACGAAGTTATGAGTATTTGAGCGTTTATTGCTCCATGCCGTTCTCTTCTCTTCTGCGTTTTTCAAACCGTTTTTCTGAGACTTGTCATATTTGAAGTCCGTGTGCACGATAACTCAAAATCTACTAGACCAATCACTTTGAAATTTTGCACAGTACTTCCTCACATAATTCACCAGGCATTGTCGAGAGCTTTTTTTTTTTTTTTTTTTAATCATTACTAATTTTTCAACAACAAATTAGCCGATTTTTTTTAGCGAAAATCGGGTTTTTGGCTCCCAAGTGCTACGAAAAATTGAAAAATCGAAAAAAAAATATCCTCCCTTCATTACCTCGAGAAAAATTTCCTTTAACAAATGCATTTTGATTTTTTTGTTTCAAATGATTCTGTTGCGAGTTATGGTGCACACCGCAAACCAACTTTTTTTCGAGGCGCCTCCGGGGTTTAATTTTCACTCGCTCAATTTTGAATATTTTGCAATGCAAATTTAGGAGAATGTTGTTCAAATGTTACTTTATTATATGTAAATTTTTCAATAAACGAACACTATTCGTTACGCCAAAAAAAAAAAATCTTAAAAACATGCCTTTTTTTCGCCGAATTAACTTTACCCCGCCGTCGAGGGGTGAGATTTAGTCAGAATTTTCAAAAACCGATTTTCTTTACATTTTCTTGAAGTTCTTTAGCTTCTTCCATCATTTTCTTTAGCTTCATCCATCGAGCTCAACATTTTACGAACATATAATACCGTATCCACATCGAAAAACTTTAAACGCGTTTTTCTCGAAACTATGTTTTCAAAGTCAGTGACCACTATAATTCATAAACCACTCGATGGATTTTGATGAAATTTGGTGTGTTTATTGATAGCATTAAAAACTAGTCCTTAATCGAAGGATTTTCATTTTTGTTGAAAATTTCTATTTTTTTTAACAATAAACCAGCGATTTTTTGGTCGAAAATAGAAAGTTATCTGTCGGAAGCCGCCATTTTGTTAATTAAAAAAAAGCTTTGATTAAAGACTAGATTTATTACGAAATTAATTTTTTTTTTTTGTTTTTTTATTTCTGATGATCCAGTAAAATTTTATGATTGTCACTGCAAAGCACTACATGTCGAAGGGGGTCCGACAAAGATGGCGATATTTTTATAAATAATCAATATTTTTCTTTGAAAATTTGTACAAGTCAAGTTGAAATATAACATAAAAAGTGTGTGTAACCACTTTTGTAAAACAAACTTAATTAATATAAAAAAAAAACTATTGAAAATGCTCGTTTTTTCACGCCTCTGCATCTCACCCCTTAATATCGAATTTTCACGCCACGCGCAACTTTTCTGGTTTGTGGCACATCGCGCGACTTAGTAGCGATACGGCTGTGCACAGTCGGTGTTCTAAAGTTGAAAACACTAGTTTTTATGAGTTTTGAGGCTGTAATTGTCACTTTTATCACTTAAGATAGAATCGATCTTTAATTACATTTTTTTCAATTTGTAATAATCGATCTGAATTAGACATGTTTATTCTCTGGTGCTGTATTCTAACCTCTTTCCAGTGAGTGGCCATGTTGGCTCTGTTCTGATAATTCTCAAAGCACAGTAAAAAATTTAGCTCACCTGCTGAAAATTGCGAAATTAATTACTGTTAACATATGACAATGTACATTTCAATAAACGTTGTCATAGAATCATTTCAGTCGTTTTTCAAATTTTGACCAAATTCAATTATCTCTTTCTCTGTCGAAACAAACATTGGTAGTCTTTTTGAGAATGTTACGTTAAAAAGCAAAAAAGCTTTGTGCATTTTCTACGAAATCGTAATAACAAATAGAGTACTCATATGTATAAGAATATTATCATTTTTGTGCAGCACAGTGATCGTCAAATCTAGAATTCAATAAAAATAAATACTAAATCGGCATCCTTTACAGCGTTCATTTACACTACACATCCATTTACTGGTAATTTCGTTCATTCACTGACGACTTTGTTATTTCACTACTTATTTATCAATTCCTTCAATACTTGCAATATTTGTTGCAAGCATTTCAAATATTTTTTTCTACTGTCAGAAAAATATATTTTGTAGCTATAGTGATTGAAAAAAATCATTTTGATATTTTCATTTTCCAGTCCATCTGAATCCTAGAGTCGGTTTATCCCACGCGACTGATTAGGCATATTTTTATCACCGATAACGAGATTTGTCGTTTAAATGAAGAAATGCATAACTTTTACGAGATTTGTCGTTTAAATGAAGAAATGCATAACTTTTACGTTTTTTTTTCATACTCATTTCGCTTAAAAACCCTCCTTACTCCGGCCAAAATAAATATCTCGCTAGTGCCGCTGCCTTCTGGGCTCAAGTGTATCCTTCCTAATTTAATTGGCAAACAAGCTCACAGATGTCGCGCGATCCCTGGCTTCGAATTACCGCGCGCCGAAGAGATAACACTTCGACACATTTTTTTACGCCTTACGAATACGCTTTAGCGGGAGTTATCCGACTTTACAGTAAAAAATGATGGTACAAAGCCCTCGAGCAAAGCTAGTACCGAACATTTACGCCGAACGATCTAACGTCGATAGATTTAGTTCGGGGTGTCGCCAAAAGAGGCGTTGTCGCGCCATCACGTCCTTTGCATTCGCGATAAAAATATCTGTATCCCTAAATATATTCAGCACAGTCGGGTGACACGATCACGAAGGCTTTTTCACGAAAGTATCCAATCCCATTGAAATTCGGAAATTACGAAAACCAAAAATGGTGTCCGCATTTGACGTTAAACGATGACGACGACGGCGGCGGAAATTGCGACGGATAATCGCAACGCTTCCGGTACGATAAATCTTTTACTTGCGAATCTTCCAACGGCGAATTTCGTGTTTCCCCTCGGAATCCCGAAATACGTGAGGTATCGTCTTTTTTCGTTATTTATTGTGCACGTTGTTCTTTTCGTCACAACACATCCGTGCGCGCGATGTCGCGAGCTTGTTTATAGATACGCGTCAACTGTTTTGATGTTCGGCTCAGTTGGGAGCGCGTGTGTATGCGTTGTACGCGGAGCGTTGGGGGAGGGGGGGCTAGCGGTGGTCAGTCGTGTCGACCCAAGATGGGTGGTGCAAAGAGGAACCCGAGAGAGTGATCGATGGCCGAATTCGTTGAAAATCGTCGCGCAACGATTAGCACTCGGAGATAAACAAGTCGGGTAAGCAATTCCGCGCAGCTGTACACATTCGTACCGCTATAATCTTTCTTCGGCTCTTGTTCCGGATTGAAAAAAACGTACGAATAAAGAAATCTAGTACATTGTTCGCATGGTAAATTTTCATCGCGCGTTCGAGCGCTAGATCGAGTCGTCCCGACGTACGTAGCGTGGCGAAAAAAAATGGCGGAAGATAAAGATCGTCGTTGGTCGAACGAGAAAAAATCCGCGATATTGTAATTTTTGTAGCTTTCCGACACAAGTGTCGATAAGTTCGATCACGATGGATACGATTCATTTTCGAATGAAGGAAATTCAGGGAATAGTCGGTGGGATTTAAGGCGCTACGTCTACCTAGGCGGCCGATAAAAATGCCAAATTTCGAACTTTCGTTCTGGGAAACGGTCGGTGAAAAAGAAATGCATTTTTTTAAACGTAAGGGAACATTTATTCAAAGCCGTATTCATAAGAATACGGAATTCTTTCGTCGTATTCCGTATTCATAAGAATACGGAAAACGACAAAACATGGCCGCCGGCAGATGTTGAAATTTTTTCCGCGATGTTTGGCGGTGGACACTCCAGCTTGAATGGCCCATCTGAAATCTAAAAATCAAACGGGTTACTTAACCCTGCGTGTGTACACTGGGTCTTTGAAGGAGCAGTCGAAATTTGAAACTCAAATTTCCCTCTCACGAATAGAGGGCGGGCTTCGGCTACCCCCCCTAAAAAATCTAGGTAGCAGTGGGGACTAAAGGCCCAAGGGACGCCCGGGTCTGGCAGTTTACTTAAAAACGCCAGCCAGTGCAAGTCATGTCCGTTCCCTATAAGGGCCAGTGTACACACGGCGTCGGTATTTTCGAAGGTGCGTGAATGCAGTTTTTTTTGCTTTTCTCGTAGTTTTATAGTATTTTCATGGCTACAATAAATGTTTTATGTAACTTGATGTTGTTTCGGCTATTTTTTACGGACTTTTATCTCAAAACTGTTTTTTGTTGTTGTATTTTTGGCTTACAAGTCCGTTATTTTTCCATATTTTTATAGAAAATAAAGTTTTGCTATATTATTTCTTGCCTTCTTTACTTTCTTGCTTTTGCGATTTTTTAAAATTAGTCCATGCTTTTTCGGGAAAACATTTTTTTTGTTCTAACAGTTTTTGAAGATGGGTGAAAGAAGTGCATCTCAGGTTATCCACAATTTACACAACCGTCGCCCTGGCGTGTTGTACAATGAAGGAAGTTCAAATGAAGCCGGTGGAGGAGAAGTTCACGAAGAAAACAAAAAAAAAACAATGTATTCTTGTGCATCGTGCGAAACGTTGGTTTGCGATGATCATCGAACGCACTTTTGCCTCAATTGCGCACGTAAATTCCTTTTTTGTCACTAATTATTATTAATGTTTCATAATTTTTGTATTTGCAACAGTAAAAACTCATTTTGGACCAAATAATTACCATTCCGGTTATTATGACATGCTTGAATCCGTAAAATATTCCCCACTTTCAGGTGCTTAAATAATTCAACTTTTTGGAGCCCACGCCAAAGGCACTATATTCTTTTGAAAGCTCATAGTCTAAGCTACACAAGCCTATAACCGTTTTGTTAAATATTTTTTTATTGTAAAGTTACGATTTTTTAAACAAAATTACGTTTTTTCCGCTTTTTCCACTATTCTTCAATTTTCACTTGCAACCGTTTTACACTTTCGACTTTGGCAACTTCTGGGTCATGTAGTAGACACTTCAAGAAGTAACCCAGAATTTTTTCAGATTTTTCGAAAGCGTAGAAACCTTTGAAAACCCGACTGGTCCGTAAAAGACCCAGTGTACACACCGTGTCTCGAAAAATATAGTGTACACACGCAGGGTTAAGTTAATAAATACGAGTCGTTGACGATAGTCGATTTTTGAAATATTTTTTTTAACAACGCGGCGACGATTTGAAACTCGAGCATGCAAAATTTTTGAAAAAAAAGTTGTCATTTTTACGTAACTATTAAAAAATTAAGATCGATTTTGAAACAGTGAGATCGTCAACGACCTTTAAATGTTTCTCATCGTATGTCCTGTAAATTTGGAAACAATCAACCAGGGGGTTATCGAGATATCATGTCCATCGGCTTAAAAAACAGTGTTTCAAGAGAAACAAAAGAAAAGTTTGAAGTATGGTGCTGCCACCGCTCGCCCGGCTGACTGATAGAAGCTGTAGCTCATTCAATTTTAGGAATATTTCAATGTAATTTTCAGGGAATATGGCTAAAAAGTGATACTATCAAATAAAATATTTTTGGAAAATGTCATTTTTTTCCCCACCTAGGTAGATGCGGAAATTAGTGTTCGGGATATGGCTGCCGTTGAAGGCGTTAGGCTACTGTGACGACGTAAAAAAGGTTAAAAAAAATATTTGAAGGAATAACTAAGATCGAAAAAAACCGTTCAATATTTGTCTGTATGTATATTAACGAAGTTGTGTACACAATTTCATAAAAAATATTTAAAATCAATGAAGTTATAAACAATCTCATGAAGAACCTTTGAACATGAGGGGCTTCACAGTGTACTTGATTTTGCATACCCGGTTCATCTGAAGCAAACAAAAACGAGTTTTTTTTTTCTCAAAATAGATATTGACAAAAATTTGACCAAGCATTTTTTTGTTATCCCATTTCAGTGATTTAAAAATGTTGAATTTTGTTTTCAATTTTTCGAAGAAAAATAACATTTTTAATAACCAATTTTAAAAACTGTTAAAAATAAGACGGTCGTTCAAGACTAAGCTGCAGTAACAAATGAATAAGTGTACCAAATTTCAACTCAAGTCGTTTATTAGATGTCGGGAAATTGTATACACCGTTTCGAAACCATAGTTTCGGAAAAAAACGCATTTAAAGTTTTACTAGCAGTTCTATCGTTGTAATTATGAGTTTACCTTCAATTTGCGATTCCTGCAGAATACGTTGGAACTTCCTCTTCAATTTGAGTTGCCTCATGCGACAAACGAGTATTCGTCATTTTCACAGTAGGTTAACCCCTTAATTGACGTAGAAATCTTCTGGCGCTATACACGGGAGAGCTCCTGGTGAATTTGAGAGGTCTCTTATCTCGCCTACACTGAAGAAAAATGCGTTCATCCATCCAAAATTCAGTTGGTTTAACAAAATGTATCTTTAAGAACGTTCAACTTGATTTTTAATTGGCATAACAAAACAGTATAGTGGTGGTAAAATGGTGTAGCTTGGTGTAAAGTGGTGTAGCTTATTTAGCATGTCTGAGCAACTGTTGAAACAACAAAATTTTGAGACAACAAAATGCATTTTGCACATTCAACGATTCTTTTTTCTCAGTGTAGCATAAAAAAGCCGCCATACAAGTAATTAAACCGAAGCCTACAATGTGTATTCTTCTCTCTTTTTCATTTTTATTCTTAATTGTGTTTTTATTTTTGCTTTGATATGCGTTATTTCTGTTCTTATTGACATCGTATATATTCACTTTTTCTGCTCACATATTTTATTTTTATATAGAGTTTCTGTGATGTAGGAAGAATAATGGATGACAGAATCTTAGAATTTTAAAACGACAGTTTTAATTCATACAATCCTCTCGGATCGTCAGAGCTCAATCATACATTAGTCGATTTATAAATTTAACAAATATAGAGGTCTTAAGGGGTAAGGCCACAGTAGAATTTTCAAAAAATCAATTTTTTTCTCGCTAGAACGGTGCTTTATCATCAAGAATAAGTTACTGTTCGGTTTCTAGTAAGACCTTTTTTTTCACCGACTTTGACCGTATAACGTAAACCAACCTCTGGCACGGTCATAGAGTACCTAAAACTTCAAACACGTTTTTCTCGAAACAGTTTTTTTTCCAATTGGCGTGACAAAAAACTTCCACAATTTTCACTGGATTTACTTCAAATTTAAAAGTTACGTTCCTAATTGCATTTCGCAGAGAAGTACGTACGGAATTTGATTAATCGAAAACTTTTCATTTTATGAGCAGTTTTATACGAAATTTTTCACCGAAAATTCATTTAAATACCTACAACTCCATTCAAATACCAACAACTTTTGAATAAAACAATATTTTTAAAATTCCGTATGTACTTCTCTACGTATTCTAATGTAGATTGACGAGAGTTTTTGTTTTTTGTTCTAGGTAAAAAATTGTGGATGCTAAATGTCACGCCGCGGAGCGCCTAAAAAAAGATAACAAAATAAAATATTAGTAGTCGGCCATTTTGTACATCGAAAAAAGATGTATTTTCTAACAGCTTGATATTCATACTAAATAGATGTTTAATTAATTTTATGAGTGAATCACTTTTTCATACGAAAAAAATTATTAAATTCGCACATGATTTTATACCCATTACTGTGACCTAACCCCTTAAGGATCGTGATTGCGATTGGTCACTTCGAGGTCTGGAGACAGAATGCCCCTGCGTTGTCTATCTTAGGCGCTTTGCCTAGTGCCCTTGGTCTTTTGTCCCTTGCCTTATCCCTTAGCTCCGGAGTAAGCAGCCCTGGCGTTTATGACCCGCTCAAGAGTCATGCAACCCGATATCCGACTGAGCCTCGTCGACGCATCGAGAAAAGCAACAAAAACCTTATCTCACAGTGAGTTTCTGCATTTTCTTTGTACCATTTTTTTCTTTTCAATTGCACATTTATTTTTATTTGTGTATGTTATCTGCGTTTTGTTTTTTATTTGCGTTTTCGGTTTCATATATCGTTCTTTGTTTCGTATCGAGCTTTTTTTTTTATTACTTTGCATTTGTTTATGCACCGCATGTAGTATTAGGATTGTGTGCCAGAGGACGCTCTGGTCCTAGAGCACTAATTACCCTTCTCTCGCGCTCTCTCCAGCTCCAGCTCTCGCAGTGGTAATATGTTAATTAATGACCACTCATTCGATAAATTACGAGAAATCGAGACTGCATCGCATTATTCCACTGACATAACTCGTATGCACATCGTAGCGCGCTTGTCGCGTACGTTTCGCCGGCGCTCCGCTAGGTGGCGCCCAGCGCCAGTCTCCCTCGCAGGCAACCCCTCGCGCTCAAGCCTACAAATACCTTCATGCGTTCGACCTCCGACAGGATCTTGTATCCACCCTGAAATACGTTTCGCAACTGAGAGTACGACGAAAAATAATTCCGCAAGATTGATCAGAGATCCGGCATACTTCCCACGCACAATTCGATCACACGTCCCAGCTACGGGCAAAAAATCGCTAGAACGCGCTACTCCCATCCACCTACCTTCAGCCAACTTAAAAACTAAAACATTCGAATTCGACATTGTCACGAGTTGTATTTGCAGCAGCGTCCGAACATCTCGTAATACGTATTACACACGGTACGTGTATACGCCGTAAACACATGTTTAAACGTTTATTAGAGATTACACGCTAAGTGCGGACAAGGGTCTCGTTAATGGAAAATCGTTGAGCAAATCGAGTTTATTTCGTCTCGCGTGTGAACTCCCCCCCCCTCTCTCTCTCTCCCTAGTAGTGCATACGTGTAAATTTACGGTTATCACAAGTGCGGTACACACATGTATGTTCCTCGCACACATGGAACAACCTAGTGTCAAATGATGTTCGTACATTTGCTCTGCGAGCGAGATCCTACGGCCGATGTGGACCGATATATTATGTATATAAATACAAATATCCATACATATATATATGAACGAACAGAGAAACGACGCGGTGAGGAGGGACAATTTCCTGTTGAGGAGCTCTAGAGCGTTCGACGACCCCGTTTTAAGCCGCGCTTGGGCCACGTTGTATCCGAGCGTGTGCGAGAGCAACGGACTGTGGTCCGTGCACCCTTGCTTGCCCACAGACTCTTTTGCTATTTTCTCGCCACCCTCATTGCGGGACTACTCGACAGAACGCGAAAACACGAGTGTTCCCAGTAGCTAGACACGATGATGCTTGGGCAGCAACAGCGGCGGCAGCATCGAGTCAACATTTTCGTTTATCTCTGCCCTGGTACCTCTCTATCTCTGTCCCTTTATCACTACTGCTCGCTATGATCGCAGTTCATGCGAACTTGTTTCTCTTCCCTCGCAGATAGAGATGGCGAAGCTGGCGTTCTATTCTGACCCAAGGAGCGTAACCGCTGAACATCACAACCATGCGGAAAACCGGGTTACATCGTTGTTGCGCGTAACGGTGACGAGAAAAAGGACTTCACCCTAAAGACTTGAGTGACGAGTTTAGTAATATATGTATCGAAAGTGGAAGACGCAGAAAAGTTTGCACTGCTTTTGATTATAATCAGAATTGGATTTAAAAATTGTTGTCTGCCACGCCTGGCCAAATTTGCTATGCTCTTGTGATGCAACACGGAGGACAGCTGTGAGGATCAACTTCAAAGGGATGGCTTTGAAGTTTGCACCATCGCAATGCAAATATTTTGATTCCTAGTGTTTATTCTTTTTGGCACATTTAGGCTATGACAATCAGTCAAACGTTTTTAAGAACCCTGATCAGTGATCTACAACCTGAATCTGCAGATAAAGATCTTGGATGATAATCAAGATGATTAAATAAAATGATGAAGAAGCATTTCCTTAGCATTCCAACGATGCAAATTTCAACGTCATTTAAGGAATGAAGCGTTCTTTTATCTTATCCGGCGAAGTAGCCTTCAGTATTTCTTTTCACGGCCCTTCTTTTACGACAATCGAGGGGAAACTATTTCCAACTGTAATCATAAGAAGATAGCACAACAAATATAAACTTCCATTGAATACACCCTAACAGTACATTGTGTACCAAGGAGACAAAGTGGGACTTTTACGCCGAGCACGATGTTTACTTCAGTACGAGGCGTAGACGAGCGCGCAAGGCGTAGACGAGTACTGAAAACATTGCGCGAGCCAAAAAAGAAAGAGGCGTAAAAGCCCCTGTCTTCACGGTGCACACGATTATTTATATAACAAAACCATATTTTCCGAGTTTTTTTTATTGTTGAACACATATGACCCAAGCACGTGCAAAAGGTGCATTGCATATGGAAGCTGCATTACGCGCGGTCGCCGGGGATAGGGGGGGGGGGGGGGGCGTTGACACGAAACCTAATTTTGAAATGTATCGGCTTTGAAATGTATATATACTATTTTTAAAGATAGTATATCTTAATATACTATCTTTTCAATAATTTATAATAAGGCGTTCACCGTTCACACGCATGAAAAAGCGAGGAAAACATAATTGCGTTATATCAGAGTACGTTTTAAGTGCATGATTATATTTGTAAAAATAATTTCGGAAAGAATAAATATACAGGGTGAGACCCATAAAGTGTTACAGAGCAATAGCACTCAAACTATTGATCATATCCAAAAATGTTTCGGACAGAAGTTTGAGTGCTATTGCTTATACTGGAAGGCTGCTATACTGGACCACCCTACAGTACTACCTCTCTAAGAGAGCGGTCTAGGGCGGTTAGGGGAAGAAATTCTCGAGAAATTCGTCGCCGAAGCCTTCCCCCACCGCTAGGTTAGCGCACTTGAAAATCGCGCATGTGGTAGCGTGTATGTGTTTCTCCACTCGAACTCGATAAGAGAGCGCGAACGAAAGTGTTGAGAAAACTGTAAACGAGTTGCGGAAAGTGTATTGGCGTTTCGTCGTTTCGTGCGTAAGTATATCTCATTGAATATTGATGTGTAAATCTTTCTTTTTCTTCGCGTTTTTTTTTTATTCTGCTGTTTGGTATATTTTGTTGTTGCAATATTATTGCAACAACAAAATTGGTGATCAGCCCAGCACATCAGCAGATCACGAAAATGAAGCCGTCTCTACGATTCTTGCGGACGTCAACAGGACTCTATACTCTGATGTATAGTATATATGTTATGATACATACATATTGTATATGCTGTACGATATTTGCATTTATTACTACTACTCATAAACATACCTCTAGTATAATGTAGCCTCGATAATTTTTATCAATATCAATAATATTCTATGCTGTGTTAATGTCTATTAAAATATATTTTACTTGCATTAAATTACTACTTGAAATTTAATTATGGTGCATGTTTTTTTCTCCGACTTTACGGCTTAAACGTATATATTATTATACAAAGGAATATTATCCATTTGACAATCGTGCGACGTGCGATTTTCTGAAATCGCTCGCGATCTCTTATCGAGTTGTCCGCGACAAACTCGAGAGGCCTCGGGTACACTGGACAGTTCGAGCTAGGTGGGGGAAGCCATAAAATGCGCTCAAGCGGAACGGCGGGGAAATTCTCTCTTAGCGAGGGCTCTCTTAGAGAGGTAGTACTGTATTTTTTTTATCGGTGAAGGCGCTAAAGCTACGTTAAGGTCAACTCCACTTTTTGAAATGGAATGGTAATTTTTTTTTAACCATCTTGTGGAAATCTCAAGTCTCATAAAAAACATTAGGGGGTCAAAGTCGTTCAAGGTCATTCAAGGTCACCTATTGAAATGAAATACAAATATAAATATCTCGGATCACTATCAAATATTTGGTAGTAATCCGAGTAATTTATATTTGTATAATCGATATTGACCTTGAATGACCTTGAACGACTTTGACCCCCTAATGTTTTTCATGCGGCTTGAGGTGCTCCACAAGATCTTCGAGCATCTTCTGTAAGTAGACCCAAACCAAGGTTAGCGGATCCTTTGAAAGCGATTATTCCGATATTTTTCGATTTATCGACTATTTTCATACTTTGCGTGACTAGAATGACCTTGTGTTGTAGGTCGCTGAATTCGTCTTAAAATCGGTAATAATGTAATCGAAAAAAATACATGTTTCCATTTTAAAAAGTGGCGTTGACCTTGACATAGCTTCAGCGCCTCCACCGATAAAAAAATAGGGTGGTCTCGAACACTGAAACTTTTGTCTGAAACATTTTTGGATATGATCAATAGTTTGAGTGTTATTGCTCTGTAACACTTTATGTGCCTCACCCTGTATGTTATTTATCCCAAGTTATCGCAAGTTTTTAAGGCCTCGGTCCTATAAGACCTTTTTTAGGTCCTATTTACACGCATGAAAAAGCGAGAAAAACATGGTGTGGTATATAAATATATTAATATATGCAAAAGCGCTATATAGCTGCGTGGTATACATATTTAGAGCTGCATCTAGTTTAGGTAGGTCCATGGACGTAGAGATATATATACCCATACATCTATATATATATATACGTACGTGCGTATAATGTATCGCCATATAACGAACTGGTACATGGAGCGAGAGAGGGAGAGGGACCGAGAGACTCAACGAGCGCTCGATTTTCCCGAGGTGGACGCGCGAATTTATGACCACAATTACCTGGCGATCCGTACGACCACAAAAATCCCGGTTAACTGTGCGATCACAGGTTAGTGGTCACTCGTTTGCATCATTAATTTTCGGTTGCCGCGCGTATGACCCACGCTTTACGCATATATATCCGCGAGAAAGAGTGAGGGAAAGAGACTTTAAAAAATGTCTCCATGCGCGTGGTACGTAGGTGTTTTTGCGTCCGTGTTAACTGTAAAAGGTGGCACAACCAGCCCCAGGTAAATAGAACCGGAAGTAGGTCTCATTGCAATATAACGAGAGCGTAGGTACCATTAATCCTTGTAACGAGCACGATGTCACTGTTGTTGCCGCCTCTGGTTGCTGTATTCGCCATCCGACGCGCCGTCTCTCGTCCTGAAATAACTCGTGCATTCGCGAATTTAGGCTACTTTAGTGGACTGATTTATCGCTGCATCGATGGCGCTGGGTACAGTCGAAGCTGATGCTAGTGGGCAAAATTGGCGGTGCAAATTTCTACGCGGGCAGGCCGGATTCTCGCGTTTTCTTTGCGTATGTGTGAAGTTACCTGAATACCCACAATGCTCAGCCAACGGCCAATCAGGAACCATTTCTCTCGCGCTGATGTTCCGGCTTGGGGCAATTGAACCAAATTTGACGCGGGGATTTCAGGTGACACGAAGCTGGGGCTAAAACAGAATTTTTATTCCCATTTTTCACTAGATGGTTTCTAGAACTTTCTCCGCAGGAATGAGATTCGTTGGAAACCTTTTGCTTTACGACCCGAGCGAAGTGTCAAGGGCTCTCAATGCCAGTAGCGAACTTTCGCCCGCCAACCTACTACTCGCTTCCATCGAAGAACGATAACTCCGCTGTGTTGGAAGCGCACGGTGCTTCCTATAACGCTTGCGATCGTACGAGTCAACGAGCTCGTACATCCCACCAATCCCCTACACAAATATCGTGAATGCCATCATTCTACAATAATAATAATAATACGAAAGAAAGAAACTGACGATAAAAATAAATTGCTCCTTGCGAATGTCAAACGGTGAATTAGGCGCAACGAGGGGAATCCCTTCTGTGAACTTTCGATCGGGAAAGGGAGAAAAGAGCGAAGGGCGAAGGGCATGAGTCTTTTATTCTCCCTGAAGTTCACGCGTGTACACGTATTTTTGGAACAATAAGAAGAGCACCCGTGCAGAAATTTGTTAGGGACTCCCCAGATCCTACCACATCCCTATAGGGTCTTGATAGGGATGCCACACGTAGAGAGTCCACATCGGAATCCAAGTGGATTATACGTTATTTTCCGATTGACGTCGTTTAAGCATTTTTTATTTGTAATTCTCAACCGGAATTTGTTGGATCTCCCGAAAAATATATCCTTTCGTGATCCCGTGCCCAAATTTGTTGGGGAGTGCCAAATGCACCCACAACTTTATAAGGATTTGTTAGGGACACCGCATCTAGGGGATCCTCGTTGGGATTTAATTAGATTCTGCACTATTCCTGAACGTGATAATTGCCGTTTGAAAATTCTTACGACGTTCGGATCAAAAATATGTGAAAAGTCACGATAGAAAACTCGGCGTGTTGCAACATAATTCGTACGCTTCGCGGGCATGCGCGTGCGTGGTAATGTTATGTCAAAGTGCAGTGGAATAAATAACAAACGATAATTACAATGATTTTTTAGTGATGTGATTCAAATCGATTGTATATTTTTACAATATACTTTTTTAAGCGATTCATACTTTCGTAAGATCCTCGAATTTTGTGTATGTAGATATATTTCTTGAGAAAATTCAACGTATAGAATGCCATGAGATCCATCAATAACCGTATCGGACTCTTTTCGATCATGTAGAAATCCCTTAGGATTCGAATTGGATTTGTATATTTGACTGCAATGGGGAATCCCGGTTAGAATCCAATGTACAGCGTGACGTCTTAGTGTAGGGATCCAATGCAATGGCCCATTGAATCTCTATCAGGAAGTAGGGGCGAGTATGGAAATACAACTGGATCCCTACGGCGATTTCTGTACGGGTAGTTGAAGGCTACCCCGGCTTGAGTATGCATTGTTGTAATGCAATGGAAATTCTTTTCAATTCCTCATTTTTATCATTATCCAAAATTATATTCTCCAGATGTAGGCTGTCGATTGCTAAAAAAGAATCCTAAAAAGTAGGTGACATTATTTTTGTAGGTTAAGTCTGTCGAAGGAAATGTTGAAAATTCGAAAAGAATTTTGTTGCATTCCAGCGATGAAAACTTCAATGTCGTTTTGAATGAGGCGATTCGATGAAGGGAACAAGAAAGTATCTTTTATTGTTCGTTCCTCGTGTTCCAGCCTGTCTTCTCTCATTCTTTCGGTAATCTTGCACTCCTGACGTTCCAATTCGGTTTTTAGGGTTCCGTAGGTATTTCGTGAAAATTTGCTCCGCGAAGAATCCAAGACAGACCTATCGATCCAAGACTGACGTGTCAATCATTAGCCGAGATTCTCGCTCCAATGGAGCATCGAGAATTCAGACGTTAGCGTAGAAATTCTAGTGGGATCGAAGCCGATGCACAGCCCATCGAAGCAACACGTTTCGTCGATGATATGCACACGCACCCGAACAAACGCCGAGCACAATGCGAACGCGCCTCGCAACGACACTCTGGATATACTCGGTAATTGCGTTCATTAATAGTTCAAGGTACTAGATAATCCTTAAGGGAGTTTGGGAAAATTGCTTGGTTCATATCCTTCGAAGTAGGCATGCACGAGGAACAAAGAGGTTTTCGATGTTTCTCGAGATTTTAATACATATTGTAAATATTAAATTTCTGCTTGTACATTCGTTTTTAGACTGTGATGAAGCTCGTAGGGTTCGACTACGATGCTGATATGATATGTCATTTTTAGAAACTTTGTCTATCTGTTTGCTTGAGCGAAGTTGGCGTCAAAACGGCTGAAGTTTTTATTCCGAATCTCCGGTATGTGGAAATAAACGTTTTCTTGATTTCTCTGCACTTCGTTTCATCCGGATCTGTCGGTTCGAAACCTGAGAAAATGGAGTTTTTAAAGGACATTTTAAAACAGTTTCATCAACTTTCATTATATCTGATGAGGTTACTAATTGTTAAAAATATTTAAATGTTTTTTTAGCTTGAGTTTTAATGTTTTTTCGGTTGATGCGATCACGAGTAGGTACCAAACTATATAAAATGTGCCATAATAACCTTCGTACGTAACCTGCAATAGAACATGATCCTAAAATACCCGTTCGGGATACGGGAGAATCAAATTTCCGACATCCGAGCGCAAGCGAACCCGTGGACGAAAGTTGATGTATAAATATCATATGGCAACACACGTTGATCCATCGTGGTCGTACATCTCATAAAATCCGCGCTGCCAAAAAAAATTGATGAATGTACATCGAACATTTATAATGAAAGTTGTTACCTGAAGAACATCAAATGTGAACATGTATTAAAAACAATTAAGAAGTCAATTTCCAGGAAAATATGCGATTGCGTACAAGCCAGATGCAAGGCCCTTAGATTCCGTATGACAACGAAGTATTAACGAGGCTGCATTAGCTTGGGGACCAAAGAGAAGTCGATTTTCATTCGTTTTTTTCGTATAAGAGATAATGATGTCGGAAATTTATCCACAATTGATACATAGTCTCGCCAAGTTTGAGTTTTTTTTTTCAAATCGAAAAGTATTAATAAACAACGACGTTATTATTTGAACAAGGTGCCGCGGTTGTTGCACGGCCGATCTATTGGGGGGAGGGGGGGGGGTAGTAATGGATGATAGAATCTTAGGATTTTACAACGACAGTTTTTATTGATACAATCCTCCCGGATGGTCAGAGTTCTACGATGAATTAATCAATTAATGGATTTAACAAATATAACAATGTTTTAGGGTAGTGATCGCGACTGGTCACTTCGAGGTCTGAAGACAGAATGCTCCTTCGTTGACCATTCCTGGACGCTTTGCCTAGGACCCTTGGGCTTTTATCCCTTGTATTATCCCTTAAATCCGGAATAAACAGCCCTGGTATTTATGACCTACTCAAGAGTCGTGCAACCCGATATCCCGCGGACAAGAAACATCACTTAAGTGCCCGCCCTCGGTTTTGTTGAAACTTATATTTGCGATAAAGCATTGAAAACTATTAGACACGTACTTTTTTGTCGGTGGAAAAACGGTCTTAAGGGGGGAAACCCCTTAACGGGGAAGCAGTCCACCGATCTGAATGGAACAAAAACCAAAATTCTTCTAATGTAATACGATAACAAATTCACTATAGAAGTATTGAACAAAAATTAAATTTAGGGGCTATACCAGTGTGAACACTGAAAATTTGGGTAATTTTCGAGAATTTTTTGCGTGAAAAGTACTCAATTGAATATTTCGGACAATTAAGGACATATTTGACTATATTTGACCTATATTACATAATTTTTTCACAGAAAAATATTGAGATCCAAGCGACTTTTGCGCTGCCTTCGGAGACGCCGAAAAAAGTTCCACTACTGGAATGATTCCGGCCGATTGAGTAGCTGAAACCGAAAAAGGGAAAAATGTCGTTAAACTGGAAGGGATTTCCTGTACAATGACGTAGGATTTTCGAAAAATAACAAAATCTAACAAAATGGCGTAGTTATGATGAAAGTCTATTTTCTTGCCTATAAAATGGTCGTTTTTTCAATGCCAAGTCGTCAATTTCAAGGCAATCGGATAATTGCTCTTTGAGTTACGATGTCAGCAAATTTGAAAAATCTCATTTCGAGAAAAACGCGTTTAAAGATTTAACTATCGATTTTTGCAAAATAAAATGATATTGATATCAATGATATAAATGATAATATATATAAACTGTGGAAATATATACTGTCAAAAAAGGCAACAAAAAATCAATTTTTTGAAAGTGTAACACTGGTATAGCCCCTTAAACGGTGAGACGCCTTTTTTGAAGGGTGGTTCTCCCGACAAACTCGTTTTTCCGCCGATAAAAAAAATACGCGTTTAATAGTTTTCAACGTTTTATCACATATGTGAGTTTCAACAAAATTGAAGGCGGTCACGTAAGTGATGTTCCTTGTGAGTCCCGTTGAAGCATAAAGAAAAGCAACGAAAACACTTGTCCCATACGATGGAGGTGGTTTTGGCAAGTAGGGGGGATCTGGCTTGAGAAATGAAGAAATGTACTTTTAGTATAATAATAATACTAATAAGCCGATATTTTATCGAAATTTTGCAAAGTACGTACATGGCAAGCTGCAGAAAAAGTTCAATTTTTGACCAATAAACAGCTTCAATAACTTGTTACTAATAACTGGATTAACGAGTCAAGAAACTATCCGGTCAAAGGATAGAAAATATTATGAAGTATGCTCCGTCCGAATTTGACGTGGAATGGATGAAAATATTTTGCTATATACAGTAGAACCTCGATTATCCGAACTAGTCTCGGTCCCAATTAGTTCGGATAATCAAAAGTTCGGATAATCGAAACGTGGGTTTTTTGGGACGAGATCATAAACAACAATTTTTCTTATGATCTCGTCCCAAAAAACCCACGTTTCGATTATCTGAACTTTTGAAAATCCGAGCTAATTGGGACCGAGAGTAGTTCGGATAATCGAGGTTCTACTGTACGACTAACACCGTTTGCGAAAACATTGTTCGTTTACGATTATTCCAAACATTTTTGAAATTTCAAGCTTATGCTGAACCCTAAACCGGAGATCGCGTATCGATTTAGCATCGCGTTCGTCATCAAACAACAATGTAACCCCATTACCAAAAGTAGGCTGGCTCAATCAATGATCTCCGCATTCCCAACGACACGCTCTATGATAATCCGAGGGAGATGATTTCCGTGACAAATGGTATACATGTAAACGTATGTGCCCAGAGCTCTGGCATACAAGACATGCGATAGACGGACTCGGGGGAGTCATCGATGATGATACAGCCAACAGAGTATCGCTCTTCTCGCCTCAGTGTGTCACAGGGAAATCTCTTATCTCTATCCCTACCATTTCCCCGGTCTCTGCTTCGGTGTCCTTCAGCTTAGTCCAGTTGCCACCAGTGGACAGTGTGTTCTTCACGCCACACGGGGAAACATTATCGTCCGCAATCGTTTGTCTTACTTAACAGTTTTAGGGCTGGGGGGGTTCAATGAAAACGACGAGGATTCTCTCCTGTCTCTTTCTCTCTCTATCTCTCTGTCAGTTTGTACCCTAAGGGCCAAAATTTCCGACCCTAATCACTCTCTCTCTCTCTCTCTCCTTCACTTTCCACCGCAGGTATCTCTCCTTGCGGAGCAATCAATATTTATTACCGTCAAAGCTCTACAGGGCATGTATCGTCACACAATATGCACATGCTTCATCCAGGCCTATACCTACAGAGCTTTAACATATTGTCTATACGACCTCCTTCCCGCCGTTCCTCCTCTCTATTCTTCCCCGGATTAAGATGAGTGCAGTCTTGATCGATGCACGAACTAATAATTTCACAATATTCCCGCCCCATTAAGGGGCTATACCAGTGTGATACTTTTAAAAAATCGGTTTTTTGTGCCTTTTCGACCGTTTATACTTTCAAGAATATCTTGTAAAAATTTCAAGGCCGTATCCCTAATCATTTTGTCTTGCAAAAATTGATAGTTAAATCTCCAAACGCGTTTTGCTCGAAATGAGATTTTTCAAATTTGCTGACATTGTAACTCAAAGAGCAATGATCTGATTGACTTGAAATTTGAACTGGGTTCAACCCTCTTGATTATATTTACTTTACAATGACGTAGGATATTTTTGATTGGATGAAAATTGACGATTTGGCATTGAAAAAAACGACCATTTTATAGGCGAGAAAACAGACTTTTTTTCATAACTAGGCCATTTTGTTAGATTTTGATATTTTTCGAAAATCCTACGTCATTGTACAGGAAATACCTTCCAGTTTAACGACATTTTTTCCTTCTTCCGTTTCAGCTACTCAATCGGCCGGGATCATGTCAGCAGTGGAGGAACTTTTTTTTGTGCCTCTGAAGGCAGCGCATAAGTCGCTTGGATCTCAATATTTTTCTATAAAAAAATGATGTCATATAGGTCAAGTACAGCCAAATACATTCTTGATTTTCCAAAACATTTAATTGAGTACTTTTCCTTAAAAAAAATCCCGGAAATCGCCCAAACTTTCAACATTTATACTGGTATAGCCCCTTCGTTCCTGGTCCCAATGAATCGTACCGCCCTGAGAGCTCTAAAAAGACGTTTGGCCAGTTCGTTATATGGAGGCACGATCGATTATACAAGGCCAAGCCGAATTTCAAGCTCTGCGAAACTTTACGATGACTTTTTTGCAATCTAATATGCTGGGTGAGGCAACAACTATTAGCAGTACAAATATTTTCTAGCCTATCAGACTTAGAAGAAAACTTTTCCTAGAAAAGTTCGAAGGGGTTATCGAATGGTGGCTACGCGGGTCATCCAGGTGGAGGCGCTTCGGAGATTTTAAGCTCACTTCCATTTTTTTTAATGGGACCAGAATTTTTCTTTCAATATTTTATATAGAAACTAAAAATAAGTTTACAACCATGAAAGTTCAGAAGATCAATCGGGATTTGGTATAAAATGTCGACATAAGAGGATTTCAATGTCTTTAGCCTAGAATCAATTAAGTGGTTACACCTAGTTGGAATTTTGAAAAAAAACCGATTTTTCGTCTTCAACGGATTCTTATAATATAACCTTTCAAAAATATTTTTTGAAAATTTCAAGTCGGTCCATTGAACATTGGGAGATTTATGAGCGTTTACAGGTCCGCTTACCGCTTTACCGTTACAGGTAAAAACTTCAAACGCGTTTGTCTCGGAATAACTTTTTCAGAATCGGTGACCTAAATATCTCAAAAACAAATACGCCGATTTGCTTCAAATTTCACAGACATTTTTTGCATATCAAAAGGCAGTCCTTAATCGAAGGATTTTTTTTTAACGCATACTCTTTTTGATATGAATGAAAATAGAGCATTTTTTTCACCGAAATTTCGACGATCGCTTTCGATCGGCGACCATTTTTCAAAAATCATTACTTTATTGAATCCTTCGATTAAAGAATAAATAAGACGGTACAAAACTAAATTCATTTTTTTTTTAATTTCAGATGATTTGTTTCCGAGTCTGAGTGGTCACCGCGAAGGACCTTTTTTGCACAGCGGTCTGTGCAATTTACTGTATCTCTGTCGTTTATAAATATTTCCCAATAAAAAAATTGTCAAAGATACTTGAAATGATACCCTTGACTATGAAAAAAGTTAAAAACCTGAAAACACCTTTTTTCCTTTCGTATGGAGTTATGCGAAAGCGATGAATAACAAAAAAAAACTGTCGCTGTCACGTATGATCCATAAAAAATATAGATTACGGGACATTTTGGGCGGATATTATCGATTGAATCACTAATTTTCGCGTTCGCTAACCGCGTCTGCCATGATAGGAGAGATGGCGTAAATTTTGCAACGCTGCCGTCAGCTGTGCTCGTATCTGGGAAACCGAATCGAGCCGGTCAATTTGAATGCAACGACAAAAGTTGTAGGTTATTAACGCAATTTTATTGCGTCCGAGATTTAAACGAATGCTATGTCGATCCATATTTGTTGTTTCAATGTATGTAAGACCGAAGTTACAATACGATCATTACGCATACACATCCTACACGCACGGTACACAAACACACGCTTGACATTTATCGGATGCGCCTGAGTATACGCCTTTTGGATATCTCTAGTGGTGCTGCTTGGTGGCAGATTCAGGCAATTCGTGGACGTTCGACTACGATCAGCTGTACGCTGTCCGTATTAATTTAATTTAAAAGCGCTGTGTGAAATAATTAATAAATGGGTGGTACGAGGTATTGTTGTGTTGTAGGGTGCAAAAATTCCCAATCTCGAAATCAGGAATTGACTTTTCATTCGTTTCCGAGACGAAATTGGGAAATCAACAAGAGAAATGAGTGAATAAAAGCTGTCAGAAGAATGTAAGTAAATATTTTGACGATTTGATACAAGGAACGTATTTAAAATATTCAAACGTTGGATTTTCTGTAATGTTTCATTCTTTTAGTACATCAGATACCATTTTTCAAGTAGTATTCACCAATAATTAGGGGTGTGCGGGTACCCGATTCACTCGGGTATCCGATGTTGAGGTCAGGTCGGATACCCGATGGGTTACGTTTTTGCATTACCCGCCACTATCGGGTACCCGAATTTGGTAATCGGGTACTCTCAACATTTTGGTACTCGTAAACGTCGACTACTCTTAAACTTCGAATATTCGTAAACGACTCGGAGATCCGTATCTGTTATTTATGTTTATTTTTATTTTTTTATTTAGGTGTATCGACTAAATGTGAGAAAACGAAAACTCGAAGAAGGCGACAAAACGAATAAATGATAATACTGAGGTGTGCGTGCGCGCGTGCACGTGCGTGTGTGTGTGTGTGTGTGTGTGTGTCACTTTTGGCAGATCGTATCGTAATAGTGCGGAAAAGTTGCGTTTTGGCATCACTAAAAAGTGTGCGAAAGGAAAAAATGTACAATAAATATCTTCTGTTCCGGCGAACGCCTTAAAATTTTGAATTTTTTAACGTGGGTTTTAAATTGAGAAAACACCCAAAAAGAACAAAATTCAACGCCTTGCGTTTATTCGACGCGAGAAGAATGTAGCTTTCATTTGACATTTTTAAATTGAAAATATCTTGATTGGTTTCAGAGATATAAGCGTTTGAAGAACAAGTTTTACCTGAAAGAAAATTAAAAAATGACAAAAAATTAAAATAAGAAGAATGAATCGCCAAAATTACCAGATAGCATTAGACAGAATTAATGAAAATTCGACGAAGAATCTTGCTTTTACTCAGTTTTTCGACATTCAAATATCTCTATATTTCCTGAAATGCGAGTGTGTTAAAAGAAGTTTGCCTGAAAAAATGGTAAATATATACATAACAAAATACTAAAATTATTAAATAATTTATTTGTGTTTCTTATGAACTCCAACCTATCGGCGAAGGGTAGAGAACATAAAGCCGGAGTCTATTTCGTCTGTTTCGGTACGCTTCGTAGCGCTATCTATACGAAATTTTGTTCCGGAAACACGGCTTATCGAGTACCCGACGTGAGACGAGTACTCGAAAAACTCGGGTACTCGATAAAGTTCGAGTATGCCCGTCCGATCACGGGTATCCAAAAAACTCGGGTACCCGATCGGATCATAGTCTAATTACCCGACCCGACCCGATCCGACCAATTCTGCTACCCGCACACCTCTACCAATAATATATTATTCATTTAACATTCCATACTTATCCTTAATAATGAACGAATATCCGTCAATTGTTAATGCCGTTATTTACTGAAATATAAAATGCGGTTTACTGAATCTAATTTTAACGATCAATATTCTTATTGCTTTATTATTGATATTTCTATGATAAGGAGATACATCTTCATTTTCCATTTCTGTTTTACATGTATGGTTGAAAAGTTGCTGAAAAAATAGTTTTTTTCCCATTATTATTCAACTACTAATTGATCACATAATTAATACCTACCTCTACTTTTACGTCGTACGGTGGATTATTCCCTTTAGTCTGTGGTATTACTTTCCCGTGGATAATTCGATCTCCATTAGCTGTATCGTCGATTTCGACGACCTCCTGGACATGGTGACTTTGAAATAGTTTATGCCCTATACAATTTTTAATTATTTGATCATTATACGATAATCTTAAAAATAACTATGTAGTAGAAATTACAGTGAATTTGACAGAATATCTCATGTTTTGTGTATTTACTTGCTTTTAGACACAGATTTTCTACGAAAAAAATTTGCATAAATATTCTGGAAGCCACACTTGATAAGAGTGTGGCTCAATTGTTGCAATTTAACAATGTGGTATTGCACTAAATAAGTAAATAATTCAAAACGTGCAGTGATTTGTATGCGAATCATATGTGTATTGTTCTGAGAAGAACGACCACGAGTTGCCGCCGTTGGCATGTTTGAATGTAAAATTTATAAAAAACATCGTCATGCGGCTGCTATGCATAGTGCGGGTGAACATAGTTTTCAAGAACACCATCGCGTTCGTAAAAAAAATCACGTAAAATGAAGAAAAAAAATTGTTATACGGCCATTTTTAAGTAAGTTATATTTGTTAACTAAGCCGCTGGCGCCAGGCTGCGGAGTGAGAGGGGCATCCCCACCGTGCCGCCCGGCCGAGCGGTCGACGCCGCGCGCTCAGCGGCGAGCCGTCGATCGAAATACATCGATAACTGTGATGTCATAATTGCTCGTAAAGGGAATAGTTTTATTGAATTCCATGGCCGGAAGCGTAAGGATTGCTGAGGAACTCGAATTTTGCAAAAATCTTTATTACAACAATAGCAAATTTAACAAACCTAAAAACATTCATATCTCGGGCGGTAATCAAAATATTGAAAAATTTCATTTTTCAATAGTTCGTTTTCCAAAAACGCGTTAGATGGTCCAAGAATTTTTCAGATATCTTTGCAACTTTAGTCAGAATTGTTATTTGTTTATAAGCAAAAATCTAAAATCGCCAAAAACAGTATCTATTTTCAACAAAACGTATTTTTTTTTCCAAATCGCTTGTGCATGATGACACGAAGCTCCTCGATTTTTTTCCACCCTGTGGACCTTCGTCGGGAAATTCTATTGAAGGGCAAAGATTTTTCGGTGATCGCAGATTGTTGCTAAACTATATCTCGCAGATCGATAAGTCTTGCACGATTCTCCTGGGGTTTGGCTCCTTTACATCATGTACGAGTTTCAAACCGATATGTTGATAAACACCCGATTGCGGTTGCAAAAATGAAATGGAGAATTTTCATTTTCATTTGCCATTAACCGTTTAATTAACAATGTTAGCACTTTTTTTTCAGGACCTTTTTTACAGAGGACGTTATGATGAACAAATTTTATTGGAAACTTTTTTTCGATAGGACAGGTTTCAAAAAAATTATCTCAAAGATATCCATTTTTTAATTTTCAATAATTTTTTATTGCTAAAATATACCTCGGAAATGTCCGAAAACTCAACGCTATATTCTTGTAGGTCCCAACAACCTAAAAAAATTGGCCAAAGGCCTGATATTTTATCCGGGTCTGATCACGTTGTAGTACGGGGGCCTTACTTAAGGTATGCCTCAATTTGCCTGATCCAGTTGGTGTCAGGTGATAGTCAGGCAACTAGGTGTACTGTTTCCTGCAGTTGCCTGATCCAGCTAGCTCCAGGCGATGGTCAAGTAAGTGGATTTACGGCTTGCATAAATTCGCCTGATCAGACTATCTTCAGGCGATTATCAGGCAACAGGACTTACGGCGTCAAGTCGCCTGATCTGGCTAGCTTCAAGCAATCATCAAGTAACTGGACCTATATACAGTTTGGTGCCTTTTACACGCCTAACGTCTTATCAAAACACCAGACGAACTATATATATTAGCGCGTCGTCAAAACGTCGAGACATATTGTCCACTCTATGGGTACATTTTTTATGATTCCTAATAAATCTGTGATTCGGTTTCCTCTGTTCAAAAAACAATTTAGTTGAATTCACTAAATTTATCTATTTATTTTAAGTTTTTTTAAATTGAATAGCATTTTCGTAGAGGCCAAGATTTTTCTGTTTGATTGAGCTAATGGTCCGTCTTGATTGCAATACACACATCGAAGGGGCGGGGCGTAGAGAGGGGCGGAGGGAGAGAGAGGAGTTATATATATATATATATATATATATATATATATATATATATATATATATATTAGGGTGTGCGGAAAAAAATCGGTACTCTTTTTTTCTGTCGCATCCACCAAAAAAAGGTGAATTAAGGTAAAAAATGAATGCTCGAAGGAGAGCTCAAAAAAAAATTATTTCGAATGGCGCATTGCATTTGAATATTTTCCATAAGAATAACCCAGGAAAATATTGGGATTTTTGAATGTGGTAGTGCAACTTGTCAGGAAAAAATCACACAAAGATGTCATTAACATATTCTCATGGAGAATTGAATTCCCAACAAAAAAGTTTATACGAAAAATTAGCTCAGAACAACCGTTCGAGCGGAATCGCTGTCTGAAATTGAATTGATAGAAAAAATAATAATTCAGAAGGCTGTAAAAATCGAATTTCTCGCTTTGCGAAAACATTTTTTGGGTTTTTTTTTGTAGAGAATGTTCTGCTCTAACATACACTTTGCATGGAATCGTTCTCAAAATATTTCTCTGATACTAAAAAGAATCAAGTACAACAAGAAATATAAAAGAAACGACGTCCATCATTGATCGTGTTTCGAAAAGTTTTATTGAATTAATTTGGTTTAATAAGATAAAATGATTTGTTTTTACATTACAACGCTTGATAATCATCGTTCCTTTTTTTAACAGTCTGTTTGTTGCAATTAGGGTATTTCTGTCGATGATTTTGCACTACCCCCAATAAATATTGTAGCTGCACTTCGTTTTTTGTTAATGAACCGTTATATGCTTCTATCAAAGTGACACCACGTTCGGCTACGTTATTAAGGACTTTTGGATTTAAAAAAAATCTATTCAACTCAAATAAGTGGAATTTTCCAGCTATAATTCAATATTTACTCTCAAAAAATCATGAGGTAAATTTAATTGCTGGAAAAGAAATAAGGATTCTTGAGTAACAAAATAGCTTATGTCTTCTTTCAGCACCATTTCCCAATCATTTTTTAAAATAATTACTCGCTCGGAAGGATTTTTGGATTTTTCTCGAGATTGCAGGGTTTGTACCATTTTTGCCTTCACACTAATCGGCACAGCATTGTCAAAAAACGACAAATCAACAATTTTCTCGTTAAAGTACCACAAGTGACTAGCTAATTTTTTCGAGGCACCTTCCCCTACTACAGGATTCACTTCGCAATAACGAATGAAATTTTGTAGCAGTGACAGATTTTGATTTGGGGGGAAAATGTCGCGGTTTCCCGTTCGTGGCGCTAGCGTGAAGCTTGTAATTTTGCAATACGAGCTACCGCATGCTGCCGCGAAGTGGCAGCGTGTGCTAGGGCGCGCACGCCCCTTAAATAAAAACATTAATTTCAGACAGCGATACCACTTGAACGGTTGTTCTAAGCTAATTGTTCGTAGGAGCTTTTTTTGTAGGGAATTCAATTCTCTATCAGAATATCTTAATGACATTTTTGTGAGATTTTTTTCTGAAGAGCTTTACTACGACGTTCAGAAATGCCAATATTTTCCTGTGTTATTCTTATGGAAAGTATTCAAATGCAATGCGCCGTTAGAAATAATTTTTTTTTGAGCTCTCCCTCGAGGATTCTTCTTTTTTACCTTAATTCACGTGTTTTTGGTGGATGCAACTGAAAAAAAATATATCGATTTTTTTCCGCACACCCTAATATATATAATATATATATATATATTATGTTTGAAAAATCTATAGCATGATATTCGATAAAACTCTAATTATCACAATGATATTAACTAATTGATATAGTTTATGTGATACAACAAATAATCATAGAAATTGATGTGGTCTCTTATGTCACTGAAGTGCTACAAACATTCGGTAGCACAGGAGCAGCGTGCGTAGTTATAGGTAGGTAGGTTCTAGGTTCGATCCCATGTGGATGCAGAACATTTTCTTCGAAATAATCCATTCAGAAGGCCAGGGAATGACGGATTATGATACAAAATCATTGTTGTAGAACTCTAAATGAAGTATTTCAATTTATTTTGGATTTATGAAATATTCTATTGAATGTTCTAAAAAATATATTTCAAACAAATAGGAACGTAGTAAAAAATCTAATTGATTTAAGTAGATCCTATTGAAATTAAATATTTTTTTCACAGTGCAATGAAGAATGTGATGAGATGGTGGTTTCCGAAGCCACAGCGAATTTCTCTCTTCGGACTGCATGTCAGGCCTTCACTTTTCACTTTGATCAGACCGAAATCAGAAAAAGTGTCATAAAAATGATCAGGACTTGATAAAGAATCCTGATGAAGTCATGAAAAAAAATCAGCATGCTTGATCAGGTCTTTTTTGCAGCCAGAGCAGGATTTCTACTCGGGTGAGTGTATCCGCCGTTTGTTAAATCGATTCTAGGTTAAAGACACTGCAATTGTTTTTTGTCGACTCTTTTATACCAAACCTTCATCGATTATCTTGAAATTTGGTGTGAACTTATTTTAAATTCTTTGATCAAATTGTGAAAAAAGTGGCCCCATTTAAAAAAGTGGAGGTGACCTTGGAATCTCCGAAACGCTTCCACCTGGATGAACTTCATAGCCACCATTCGATGACTTCCTTCGAACTATGCAACTTTTGTAGAAAATTTTTTCTCTTAGCTTTTTATGCGAAAAGTAATAAATATAGAATGTTGATATTTGGTATGTTGACTAAGCGGTCTTTATTGAACATCAAAATATTTTTTAAAGTTTGACAAAATATGGTGGTGGGAGTGGGAGGAGCCACGTATGTCGATGCGCGGACGATGACAGCGGAAGTCCTAAGTCCCGGACAGGTGATCTGAAGCAAAAAATCAAACATATTTTTACTTTGTATAATATTGTGTATACGTTGACGTAGAATCAAGAAGAAAAATTGAAAAATAAAAAAATAGTGAGCGATCGGAAGGAAGTTTGTTTTTTTCCCAAAAATTTTCGCAGTTTTATGCTCACTATTTTTTTATTTTTCCATTTTTCTTCTTGATTCTAAGTCAACTTATACACAATATTGTACAAAGTAAATATATGTTAGATTTTTTTTCAGATTACCTTTCCGGGACTTAGGACTTCCGCAAGTGAAGAATGTCACTGCCCGCGAACCGACATACGTGGCTCCTCCCACTCCCACCACCCTGTTTTGTTAAACTGAAATTTTTTTTTTGATGTTCAATAAAAACCGCTTAGCCCACATACCAAGTATCAACATTCTATATTCAATATTTTTTGCATAAAAAATTGGTGAAAAATCGTACATTTTTTGGCCCAACAAGGCAGAACCTTAAGTCTGATAGGCTAGAAAATCTACTGATAATAGTTGTTACTCATCCGGTATATAATACATATATGTGCAAGCATTGTCGTCCTGACAGTTATTCCGAATAATTATGAATATTGATATGCGTTCAATAACGGTTTTGCGTTTGCACAGCTTTATTTTATTGAAAACAAAAACTATTCTGAAAAAGATGACAGCACTGCTGATTTATTTCGAAGTTTAATCCGCACCACTTGTTCTTTTTTTCATAAAGGGAACGATGCGTCCGGGAATAAAAATAAAATTATCCTTCATATTATGTATATATATATATATACATATATACATACATACATATATATATATATATATATATATATATATATATATATATATATATATATATATATATATATATAAAGTAATCAACCACAAAGCTATCATAGGAACCGTGGGAATGCGGTTTGATTTATCGTCCAATCCTTTCCCTACGGGAGGTACGAATCGTTGTACCATTGATTTATCTTTCGCACCGTTAATGGGGTTAATGGCGATTTGATGCGAGCCATAAAAGACGCGGTGATACGCGCGTTGGCTACTAAATTCATCGACATCTATAAATCGATGGATATACACACGTATGTATACGTCGAGACCGTAAAATCATGCCAGCATATACCAGCGAGCGCACTGCACGCGTCGATATTTTCATTGAAATCTCATTATTTCGAGGCATCACGTTACAACCAACGGGAGAAAACACGACATTTTTTTTTCAAATTAATTTTTTACTTCCCCGAAATTTCGAATATCTCGTCAATATAATAATTTCCTTATTATTCCGCACGATAAATGGTTACCGAATAATGTATTTCGCAATAAAAAAAATACACATGAGTACCTTTTCGTACTATCGCACTTTATTCGCAACTTTTATCCACAAACAGTTTCACCATTTTCCCTAGCACGGTTATCGTCTGCTTTATATTCGCCTTTTTTTACCCTTAGTAATTCCAGTATGGGAAGTGAAATATGAAATTTGCGCAATCAGCGGCCGCTCTTCCGACGTACAACGATCGCGGGGCGATACGTCACATTGTTAATAATTAGCTCTCGCGTACAGCAATCGTCCAGCGCGCAGAGGGAAAAGTTGAGAAAATGACATGTAATTGAGAATCGAGCGAGCCATTTAACGGACTCGCTACGAGTCTTTTGGGTGTATTGTACATACACGTACACTATAGACGTATACGTGCTTGCACGGGGCATCGCCGTTATCGCGTTTCGATTTGGACCGGAATAGTTTCGGATCGAGCAATCTTCTCCTGCTTGCTTCCGATTATTATTTCCATCGGTCATTGCGGCTACGTGATCACAATTCTGTTGTATGCATTGCTACGGTGCGAGCTTGCCGAGAATTTCTCCCAATTGCCAATCGAGAAATGTAAGCGGGTCTCTCTCTCTCTCTCTCTCTCTCTCTCTCTCTCTATATATATATATATATATATATATATATATATATATATATATATATATACATACATACATACATACATACATACATACATACACATACACACACACATATATACATATACACACACACACAGGGTGTCCCTCTTATCTCTGCCATCCGAAATAACTCGGTAATTATCGCCGTCACAAAAAAATGTTTCAGACAAAAGTTGTACGGTGTGAAAGGAGCCATCAAATGTGACCAATTTTTTTTTTTTTATTTCAATCGAGGCGTTGACGCACATTGAAGGTCACCTCCACTTTTTCAAACGGAATGGTACATTTTTTTTTCAACCATCTAGTGGAGCACCTCAAGCCGCATAACAAATCACTGCCAAATATTTGGTAGTGATCCCAGATATTTAGATTTGTATCATCGATACTGCCCTTTAATGACCTTCAACGACTTTGTTCCCCTAATGGTTTTTATGCGGCTTGAGGTGCTCCACTAGATAGTTGAAAAAAAATGTGCCATTCCATTTTAAAAAGTGGAGGTGACCTTCACTGTGCGTCAGCGACTCCAGCGAAATAAAAAAAAATTGGTCGCATTTGATGGCTTCTTTCACACCGTACAACTTTTGTCTGGAACATTTTTTTGTGACGTCGATAATTACCGAGTTATTTCGGGTGGTAGAGATAAGAGGGACACCCTCTATATATATTAGGGTGGTTCTTAATTTGGTGATGTCGGAAATTCTTTGGCATTGTTCTTCAACAGTAATCAACACATGAAGAAAAAAAATTGGCCGCAAGCTGAAATTTGTCCAATAATTTTAACCCACCCCACCAGGCTGTCGAATTTTTATACGAGAAAATGCATGCATTTAAAATTTTGTTAAGAAAATTGTTTATTATTTCAAAACTACGATAAAAAAAATTTGTATGATGTTTTTGTAGGAAATTTAATGCTCTAAAGAAAGGTGACTTGTAAAATTTGCGTGGATTTAATATTTATCACGTAATTATCAAAAAAAACTGTCATCATTTATTCCAAAAATCGATCATTATGGTCAAAATAGGAGTGAGACGTCGAAAAACTGCAATTTATTTTTCGTATGCAATGATAAATATGAAGGGATACGTAGCGCACTTAATAATAATATGTAACCAATATTTAAATTTTCAATTTTATCAATTTTATCATATCATATTTTATCATATTTATCAGCGCACTTAATAATAATATGTAACCAATAATTAAATTTTCAATTTTATCAATTTTATCATAAATTATGATAAATTAAAGTTATCCTGTCTTACCGACAAGTATCCTTTCGTCGGATTGCTTCCCATGCTTGCCGCAATCCTCGTTAACCTCGATATAAGTGTATGTCTACTGTTTCCACGTGAGGCACATGTCTCGATTCAGCGCTGGAAACATGTGCTCGACGACTTAAGTTTAGAAAATCGCGATGACGTTCCATTACCGTAATTCACGTACAAATATATTTTTGATTGGTGATGCTGATTCAGAAATAATTGGAAGCGTCAAAATTGCAGGTGTTAAAAGCACTTTTTTTATAATACTCGGGTTCTAAAATTAATGATACATGAAAGTGCCACAATAACTGCCAAAGAAGTGTTTGTGTTTTGGGATAAAGCCGGTATACCCGTATAAACTTTGCCAGAATGCATAAAAAAAATCAAAAAGTTACATGCACCCTGCAATCTATGGCAAAAACGTGCTGGAAAAAAATCATTTTTTCATATAAAATTTCGACAGTTCGATAGGGTGGGTTAGAATTATTGGGCAAACTTCCGGTTGCGGTCAATTTTGTTTCTATATATGTTGATTACTTTTGAGAAACAATACCAAAGAATTTACATCACCAAATTAAGAACCACCCTAATATCAATATATGTATATATGCACAAACATACATAGCTTACGTCCGTAATCAACAGCTACCAATTAGAGCTCCTCGAGACCTTTTGTACGTTCGTTTCGCATCCCCATCCACTATCCTTCTACTCTATGTAATATCGACGTTGTGAGGATCTTATACAATACTTACATTTATATATATATATATATATATATATATATATATATATATATATGTGTGTATGTGTATGTATGTATAACGGGTGAGGCACATAAAATTGCATCTACCTGATGGCACTCTTATCTAAAGCATAGAATATCGCTGTGCTTTACTGTCACGTGTACGGTCGGTCGAGGCATAAGAAAGCCGGACTTGCGATTCTCTTATCAATCGCAAACCTACAATGAGCGAAAGAAACCAGTCAATTCTTCCCGGGACAGAATAGAGGAAGGTTGACCGCACAGGCAGCATAAGTCGGGAAGCAACGGAGTACTTATAAAAAAATAATTTCGGTTATCGCAAAGAATCAACGAACAGTGTATGCTAATTCGACGACGTAGTGTTCTTCGAAATTGAATAAAATTGTGAAAGTTGAAATCAGGTGCTGAACGATTATTCTAGATTATCCACTTTCCTCGGCATAACACTATATTGGGAGATAAGTCAGGAGATACAGATAAGTCTCCGTCTTTGACAAAAGATGGCCCCACTAGGAGGTTATAGTTGAAATTGTCAGATGTAAAACGTCATGTCTTAAGGTTGGACATCTGGTACGGCCATAACCTTGAAATATTAGCGATTTTGTATCAGCATCACAACATTTTTTTCGTGCGAAAATGTCGAGTTTTGAACCGAATAAGCGTCATTTGCAGCAACTCTTGCGTTTAGCACGAATCTCCCTCCAATAATGCTTCCGCTACGTTCCGCTACTACGAAGATTCCGCATCTTCGTTTCGGCCTTCCGCTACGTTCTTTATTTTCGACGTCAAACTCACCGTTCTTGAACTTTTGAAACAACTCACAATTTCTCTCACTTAAGAGGCCAGTCCACTTCGAAAATTTCAAAAAATCGAAAACAAGCAAGACTTGAAGAAATCGACGATGATGATCAATCAGAAGGGATTTTGTACGGTGCAGGAATTGCCAATTGAGTTTAGGTAAGAGTTTTTCATAGTATAAACTTCAAACGCGTTTTTCCCGAAACAACGGTTTCAAAATCTAGCTCCATCATATCTTTAAAACTAATAAACCGATTCTCTTGAAATTTGAACCACATATTGTAAACATGATTCGCAAGAAGATGACCCTTGATGGTTTTAAAAAAATTATTTTTACTCTTTTTGCGAAAAACTGCGAAAAAACTTTTTTAGTTTTTCATCTGCCATTTTTTTTTTTTTGATAAAACTTGATATTCGAGGGTCATTTTGTAGCTGGTGTCATATTGAATCTAATGGACTTGGATTTTTTTTGTTCCAGACAAGCCGTTACCGAGTTGTGATGGAGCTACCTAGCCCACTTATTTTTTAGGCGTTACGTTAAACTATAGTTTTTGTACTTAAGAATGAATAAAAATGAATTGAATTTTTTTTAAATGTATTTCAAGACTTTATTTATGAAGCCCAACAACTTTTATATTCATATCTTTTATAAAATCCTCCAAAAAAATCGCGAAAATAGCCTTTTTTCGTGGCTCTAAAGTGGACTGGCCCCTTAAAGCAGCCTCACCTTATACTTCTACAAGCAATCGATGCGCCTCAGCTGCATATTTCTTCAAAATTAAGAATTAAAGAAGACTTATAAAGTTTCCGTAAATGAAGCTTTTCGGGTCAAAACTCGAAATATTGACACGAAAAAAATTTGTGATGCTGATACAAAATCTTTAATATTTCAAGGTTATGGTCTTGCCAGATTTCCGACCTTACGGTATAACGTTTTACATCTGATAATTTCAACCATAACCTCGTGGTGGGGCCATCTTTTGTCAAACGGCGGAAACTTATTTGTACTCCCAATATATGTATATTTTTTTCTTTAATGTTATTTTTTTTACGTTGTGCCATTTCCCTCTGGTGCCATTTTTGTTGTCGTATACACCGGTGCCGATGTCACTGTCGTTGTGCCATTTTCCTGTAGTGTAATTTTCGTTGTCGTGTCATTTTATTGCGGTGTCACTGTCGTCGTGCCATTCCCCGGTGGGGCCATTTCCGTTGTCGTGCTATTTTGTTGCGGTGCCATTTTTGTTGTCGTGCTATTTTGTTGCGGTGCTATTTCCGTTGTGCTATTTTGTTGTGGTACTATTTTCGTTGTGCTATTTTGTTGCGGTGCCATTTTCGTTGTCGTGCTATTTTGTTGCGATGCCATTTTCGTTGTCGTGCTATTTTGTTGCGGTGCCATTTTCGTTGTCGTGCTATTTTGTTGTGGTGCCATTGTCGTTGTCGTGCTATTTTGTTGCGGTGCCATTTTCGTTGTCGTGCTATTTTGTTGCGGTGCCATTTTCGTTGTCGTGCTATTTTGTTGCGGTGCCATTTTCGTTGTCGTGCTATTTTGTTGGGGTGCTATTTCCGTTGTGCTATTTTGTTGTGGTGCTATTGTCTTTGTCGTGCTATTTTGTTGCGATGCCATTTGCGTTGTCGTGCTATTTTGTTGGGGTGCTATTTCCGTTGTGCTATTTTGTTGTGGTACTATTTTTGTTGTGCTATTTTGTTGCGGTGCCATTTTCGTTGTCGTGCTATTTTGTTGCGATGCCATTTTCGTTGTCGTGCTATTTTGTTGCGGTGCCATTTTCGTTGTCGTCCTAGTTTGTTGTGGTGCCATTGTCGTTGTCGTGCTATTTTGTTGTGGTGCCATTTTCGTTGTCGTGCTATTTTGTTGTGGTGCCATTTTTGTTGTGGCTGCTTGAGATATCATCGTCGATTGGCTATTGATCGATTTCACGGTCGTCATTGATACTTGCGGAGTCTTCGTCGTCGATGGCATCGTATTCGTCATTTTGCTCGAGACGGGATTCGGGGTGGTCGAGTTGTTGGGCGCCGAAGTATTTCCTGAATGGAAAAAGCGACACTCTGTGTTATTAGCGCGATAACGTAGGCAAACAGAATCGATCTCTCTTCTGCGCGTTCTTTGCATATGAATATATATATATATATATGTGTGTGTGTGTGTGTGTGTGTGTGTGCGCGCGCGTGTGCGTGTGCGTGTGCGCGCGCGCGCGCGTGTGTGTGTGTGTGTGTGTGTGGGTGGGTGGGTGTACCTATATCCGTGGGGAAAGAGACAGAGAGAGAGAGAGAGAGAGAGAGAGAGAGAGAGAGAGAGAGAGAGAGAGAGAGAGAGAGAGAGAGAAAAAGAAGGCTCAAAATATTAATTGAAGTCGTCTACGTCCGACCGCAAACATCTCTCCGTTCTCTCGAATATCGTTCAACGCAACAATAATCTCTCTTATTGTTCGCGTTTTAACGAAAAACAGAAAACAAAACATCAAATGGAACGTGAAACGAGAAGAAAAAAAAAACACGTTTTGTTTCTACGAACCCTGGGTGGCGTTGTCGCCCGGATCAATTTCCTCACCGCTGCCCAACATGTAATCGAATAAACCAAGCAAATTGTTGCAATCGAATAAATCGAGGAACCATAGAATCCCTCGGGGAACGTCGTCGTTCGAATTTTCTCGATCGGTTTCAGGGTTCGAGGGGGAACGAGTTCTGCCGGATAGTGAGTACCGTTCATCGTTCAATTGTGGTATTTTTACGGTTTCTATCCCGTCCACCGTGTAATCGTCGTTATTTCGGGATGTTGTCCTCCCAAGCATCGTAGATGTATTCGGCGATCGAGAATCCGCTGATCGTACCTAAACCCGCGAAAATCCCGAAAACAACAAATAACCTTGCGAATACGAAACGCGACATTTTTTTAAATCCACAGGCGCGAGTTATGCGCGTCGAGAAAAATGTAATTAAGAGCAGTGAATAAAGCACGAAAAAGTCGACTTGAAAAACCGAAACGTTTTCGCGTGCGAGCTCGCGCGAGCGAGGACAAAGCTTGTCTGAGCCAACAACTGCCCGAACGTTCGTGAAAAAAAATTAATTTTTTCTTCGAAACGACCTGTCTTGATGATATGCAGCAATTGCGATGTTGATCGATATATACGCGAGAACATCGATTTTTATTAGGTGTCTTGTCCTTGGATCGGATATATTGATAGACAAAAAAAAGTCCTCGTTTCAAACATCTGTGTAAAGAAAGAATAGAAAATATAAGATACGATGGGGAGTGATTATAAACGCGTTAAAAAATTGTGACATTAGTTTTGCGTGTACATTTCACACACACACACACACACACACACACACACACACACACACACACACACACACACACACACACACACACACACACACACACGCACACGCACACGCACACGCACACGCACACGCACACGCACACGCACACGCACACGCACACGCACACGCACACGCACACGCACACGCACACGCACACGCACACGCACACGCACACGCACACGCACACGCACACGCACACGCACACGCACACGCACACGCACACGCACACGCACACGCACACGCACACGCACACGCACACGCGCACACGCACACGCACACGCACACGCACACGCACACGCACACGCACACGCACACGCACACGCACACGCACACGCACACGCACACGCACACGCACACGCACACGCACACGCACACGCACACGCACACGCACACGCACACGCACACGCACACGCACACGCACACGCACACGCACACGCACACGCACACGCACACGCACACGCACACGCACACGCACACGCACACGCACACGCACACGCACACGCACACGCACACGCACACGCACACGCACACGCACACGCACACGCACACGCACACGCACACGCACACGCACACGCACACGCACACGCACACGCACACGCACACGCACACGCACACGCACACGCACACGCACACGCACACGCACACGCACACGCACACGCACACGCACACGCACACGCACACGCACACGCACACGCACACGCACACGCACACGCACACGCACACGCACACGCACACGCACACGCACACGCACACGCACACGCACACACACACACACACACACACACACACACACACACACACACACACACATGTGTGCATACCTGGAACGTTATCATATTTTATACGATTGAGCCATGTACTTTCGAGCACGTTACGTAATCCACCAACAAAAGACGAAGGTAGACACCGGGCACATCGTTACTGACTCATCCATTTACATTGCTTCTGCTTTTTGCAGAATTCGTCAAATATTTGTCGATTTCACAGATCCAAGATGTTTCCTCGCTCCCAACACTATCGACCTAGCTATCAAAAAGCTTTCTAGGTTCCAAAACTATCAAGCTGGCAGTAGAAAATATTTCCCAGTCTTCAGAACTATCGAGGTTGCTGTATAAAATGTTTCCTAGGCCCAAGAACTATCGAGGTGGGTATATAAAATGTTTTCTAGGTCCCAAAACTATCGAGGTGGCTGTATCAAATGTTTCCTAGGTCACACAAATATTAAAGTGGCTGTATAAAATGTTTCGGAGGTCCCAAAATTATCGAGGTTGCTGTAAAGAATGTTTTCTCGGTTCGAAAAACTATTGAAGTGGCTGTATAGAATGTTGCCTAGGTCCCAAAGCTATTGGGGTGTCTGTAAAAAATATTGTCTCGCTCCCACCTCTATCGAAGTAGCTATCAAAAAGCTTCCTAGATACCAAAGCTATCAAGGTGGCCGTAGAAAATATTTCCCAGTCTCCAGAACTATTGAGGTGGCTGTATAAAATGTTTCCAAGGTCTCAGAATTATCAAGGTTGCTGTATAGAATGTTTTCTAGGTCCCAAAACTATTGAAGTGGTTGTATAGATCGTTGCCTAGGTCCCAAAACTATTGGCGTGACTGTAAAAAATGTTTCTTAGTTGCCAAAACCATCGAAGTGGCTGAATAGAATATTTCCTAGGTCCGAAAACTGTCGAGGTGGGTATGAAAATGTTCTCTTGCTTCCAACACTATCGGAGTAGCTATAATAAAGCCTCCTAGGTCCCAAAACTATAGAGGTGGCTGTGAAAAGATGTTTCCTAGTTGCCAAAACTAACGAAGTTGCTATATAAAATATTTCCTGGGTTCGAAAACTATCGAGGTGACTATGAAAATGTTCCCGTATTTCCAACACTATCGGAGTAGCTTTTACAAAGCTTCCTAGTTCCCAAAACTATTGAGGTAGCGGTATAAAATGTTTTCTGGTTTCCAAAACTAGCGAGGTTGCTGTATAGAATATTTTCTAGGTCCCAAAACTATTGAGGTAGCTGTATAGAATGTTTCCTAGGTCTCAGAACTATTGAGGTGGCTATCAAAATGTTTCCTAGTTTCCAATACTATCGAAGTGGCCGAATAAAATATCTCCCAGTTTTCAAACTATCGAGGTGGATGTAGAAATCGTTTGCTAGTTTCCAGAACTATCGAGGTGGCTGTAAATTTCTATCCCATGTCCCATAACTATTGAGGTGGCTGTATAAAATGTTTGGTTGGTCCCAAAACATTCCACTCGAGAATATCCTTTGGCTGATTTTATCCCCTCACGTAAGAATCGTACATAGAAAAGAAAAAAAGAAACTGTATTACGAATACAATTATAAAAACTGTGATAATCGAAGTATACTTTACGGACCTATTTTCGTTTTTAATCGCACAGGAAGAAAACGTTGATATGCATGTAATTAAAATCGCGCCAGTCGATCGAAGTATTTCGCGGAGCTGTTTTTCTTTTTTAATTGCACAAAAAAAAACGTTGGCATGTGATTAAAATCGTACCAATCGATTGAAGTATTATCGCGGAGGTATTTTCTTTTTTAAGGGGTGAGATGCAGTCAGAATTTCCAAAAAATCGATTAAAAAACATTTTCTTGAAGTATGATGTATGGAAACTATTGCCTCAAAATTTCAAGTCAATCCGATGAATAGTTTCCGGGATATCCCACAATTAGTGAAGGGGCGACCATGGGGGACCTCATGGCAGGTAGCTGCTGACAAACGCGCAAACGATAATACCCGGGAAGGCAAAATGCTTCAAAGACAAAAACAAATTGATATTTTCGAAGCTTCCACATCGGCAGAAGCCTATTGTATGGGCCAGGAATTGATGATTCGCTGTAAGTAATTTTTTAATTAGTATTTTTATACATAAATCAAGTGTAAAATTGGAAAACTCTTTCAGAAATTTCAAAAAATGTATTACTCAAAAACTATAAACTTTAGCAAAATTTTATGAAAAATACTTTCATTTTAAAATTACTCAAATGTTTTTGAAAAAATAATTCATCCCAAAAAACTTTAATTTTTCGAAAAATTGTTTTAACAATTGGCTATAAACAATTGAATGCTCGACTTTTTGGTAAAAATTTTTGATAATCGGATTCAGCGGATCAAAATACATAAAAAAAGTTTAGCTTCATCCATCGAGCTCAAAATTTTACGAACATATAATACCGTATCCACATCGAAAAACTTTAAACGCATTTTTCTCGAAACTATGTTTTTCAAGTCGGTGACCACTATAATTCAAAAACCACTCGATGGATTTTGATAAAATTTGGTGTGCTTATTGATAGCATTAAAAACTAGCTCTTGCTCGGATGATTTCCATTTTTTAAGAAAATTTCGATTTTTTTAAACAATAAACGAGCGATTTTGTGGTCGAATATCGGAAGTTATCAGTCGGAAGCCGCCATTTTGTTCATTTTAATTTGAAAAAAAAAAGCTTCCATTAAGGACTAGATTTATTATCAAACTAATGATTTTTTTTGGTTTTTTAATGTCAGATGATCCAAAAACATTTTATAATGGTCACCGCAAAGCACTACATGCCGAAGGGGGTCCGACAAAGATGGCGATATTTTTTTATAAATAATCAATATTTTTCTTTGAAAATTTGTACAAGTCAAGTTGAAACATACAATAAAAAGTCTATGTAAACACTTTTGTAAAATAAACTTAGAAACTATAAAAAAAAAAGTTATTGTATGTGGAATGTGATTAAAATTATGAAAATGGATCGGAGTATATTTCGCGAATATATTTTTCTTATTTTAATTACACTGAGAAATCAGCTTGGAGTTTGAGTCATTGGAGATGAAATTCTTGAACCGCAGAGCCGAACTTAGCGGTTATTCGATTTCTCTTTGTCGTACTCGCTTACGTATTGTCTGCTCTTTTCTTTGGTGTTGAACTTTTCTACTTAATCGGACGCTCGTTCTCTTTCTCACTTCCTATAGTGTCAAGCCTCCACCCTCTCTCCCTCTCTCTCTCTATCTCTGGGTCTTTCCCCTCTATCTATACGTCGGCTCGTGGTATTTCACTCATGCGGTTCGCAACCAGCACTTCGATTACGAACTTCGCTTTACAAAACCACCATTAATTCAGTTCTATATACCTATCGGGAATGAACTTGCCGCGTTGAAGAATTCCTGGTAAGCAAGTCTCTCGCTTTACCCGCGCGGCGCAAACTCGCAAAAACTTCGACCAGCTCCCGTAGAATCGATGAAATTGTATTGCGAGTCATCGAGATACGAATATGCGTACGCGAATGAATATTCCAATCGGATATCGTTATCGAACGAAGATTCTAACCGGAGTGTGGCTAGTGCTCGGCTCACAAGGGGACGCCACGACGTTCGGATCGGGGATTTTTTCAAACCTTGTATACTTTTAGTAGTCCATTAGGAACAACATAACGTGCAAGTAGCAAGGCGTACTACTTAGGTGTTTTCAAGAAAATCGCAAGAGGAGTCTTACGCAACCAATATCTACCGGTGCGTAGCAACACTGAGCACAGGACGGTGACGGTCAAGTGGTTAACGTTTAATGTCCGTAATCGCTGGATCGCTGGAACGAGTCCCGCTCATGTGATTTTTTTTCCAGCACTGGTCATATTCTTTCATATATAGGGGAGACCGGGGCAAAATGTTATAGCGGGGCAAAACGGTACCGGGGCAAAACGGCACTGGGGCATAATGGGATCGGGGCATAATGGGATAGCAAAAAATGAAGTTTCTTGGTGCTTGATTTGGGGCAAAATGGGACAGGGGCAAAATGGGACACACAAAAATGAAGTTTCTTGGTGCTTGATTTGGGGCAAAATGGGACAGGGGCAAAATGGGACACACAAAAATGAAGTGTCGCAGCCCGCTGAATTTGGGGCAAAATGGGATGACAGGAAAATTCATGCTTCGGCTCTATGAAAGAGCTGTTGAAACATAATCTAATCTAAATGGTGCTTGTGGTTCGTTTCAGTCCACATATACGCAGATAATACGGACTGACCGATATATTTGTCGACACATATCCGTCGATTTCATGGGGAGCGGCGGTCCTAGTTTCATAAAACAATTTACGTAAAAATTGACAAGAGATTTTCATCAATGGCTTGAAAATCAGTATCAGTAACGTGCAGTTGGTTCCCAGCTGCTTCCGATATCGGCTGGCAAAAAATCAAAACGTAAGGCGACATCAAGAAAAGGTACAAGTGGCATTCTTACGAATTCTCCGTACTACAGAGAACTTTGTGAGAAAAATCCAGCGGCGTCGATAACAACCGACGATGACGCATCATGCCTTTTCTGCGGGGGGCTTATATTCGAAATCCAAGGAATCTTGGATTCGTTGTAATTCATGCGAGAAATGGGCCCACTATTCATGTGCCCATGCTGACGATAACTTAATCGAGTATGTTTGCGACAATTGTGCCGATAAAAATTAGCTTAGTTAAACAAGCAATAAAAATTAAACATTGCCACCGTTAAATTATAGTATCGTAAGTAGAGTGTGACCCAAATATCGTGTAACATTCAATAAAACCTGTT
>OZ023315.1:11466172-11483672 GCA_964007375.1 Ophion obscuratus | reverse complement strand
AAATTAAGTCAAACAATTGATCGACCTTTTCGAACTTTTCATGCCTCGCTCTCGTTTTTATAAACTTCTCGTCGGCTAAACGGTCATTTCGTATACTTCAGTATAGAATCGAGGAACAAACGAAAAATACAAATTGCACCTCTTTTGCATGAAAACGATATCGGAACAAGTGCCGGAGCGCATGGGTCGATTCGGCCTAGAATTCGACGTGAATAATTTACGTTTTTTTTTTAAATACGAAACACGTGCACGTGTCGCGTATGTGTCACTAATAACGATGACTTTGCCTGCGTTTGGCGATACAGGTCAATTGGTCGTTCGACGAACTTTCGATGGAAAGTGATCGTCATTGTTTCCAGATTAAAATAAAAGAGATATTAAAATAAGAATGAAATAGTGCAAATTGAGCCAATCTCCGTTTCTTCCTGTGTAGCTACAATCTCCCTTCACATCCATGGGCTAATCCGTGTTAAAAATGGCGCATGATATTTCCGAGGCCAAGTCGAGAATTTTGTATCCACCAAAAATTATGATTACAAATAAATGTTCTGTATGAGGGTGCGAAAATAATTTTATATATATATATATATATATATATATAATAATAATAATAATAATAATAATAATAATAACTATAATAATGATAATAAAATAAAAAGTCGTCATTGGCTTTTCACAACAAATAAAATGACTCGCAATAATATTTATCACACGTAAATGGCCGTGACGAAAAAAATTGCTCGTACGATCTCGACAAAATTTCGAAAAATGGCCGACCAACTTAAGGGGTTATACCAGTGTGACACTTGAAAAAAATCGATTTTTTTCCTTTTTCCACAGTTTATACTTTGAAGAATATTATTATCATTTATATCATTTATGTCAATATCACTTTATCTTACAAAAATCGATAGTTAAATCTATAAACGCGTTTTTCTCGCAATGAAATTTTTCAAATTTGCCGACATTTAACTCAAAGAGCAATAATCCGATTGACTCGAAATTTGAACTGAGTATTCTTGAATATATTTACACTACAATGACGTAGGATATTTTTGATTGGATGAAAATTGACGATTTGGCATTGAAAAAAACGACCATTTTATAGGCAAGAAAAAATACTTTTTTTTTCATAACTACGCCATTTTTTTAGATTTTGATATTTTTCGAAAATCCTACGTCATTGTACAGGAAATACCTTCCAGTTGAACGACATTTTTTCCTGTTTCGGTTTCAGCTAATCAATCGGCCGGAATCATGTCAGCAGTGGAGGAACTTTTTTTTCGGCGCCTCCGAAGGCAGCGCATAAGTCGATTGAATCTCAATATTTTTCTATGAAAAAATTATGTAATATAGGTCAAATATAGTCAAATATATTCTTAATTTTCCGAAACATTTAATTGAGTACTTTTCTTCCAAAAAATTCCCGAAAATGACAAAAATGTTCAGCGTTCGCACTGGTATAGCCCCTTACGGAGTCACGAGGGCGGGGGGGGGGGGGGGGGGGGGTGGATATCATCGCGTTTACATCGACTTGAACTGGAACACTCCATACACATGGAGTGATGAGGTTTTTTTCTTGTTCTTAACTTGCTCGTCCGTGTCTGTGCCAGTGTGTAACTAGGCAATCACGCGAATGCAGTTATTTCTCTTCTTACCCTCTTTTTCGTATTTCTGCACTTTGCCGTGTCGGAACTTGGCATCCGGTCGGGGAATTTCTCGTTTTTCTTTGCTATTCCGTACTTTCTTTTTTTTTCATCACTCTCGATGTTATGCCGGTAATATCGAAATGGCGAGCGTATATATATATATATATATATATATATATATATAGTAAGACGTTCGACATCATCATCGCGACCGATCTCTCGTTCACGACTGAAGAGTCACGTAGGTCTTTTCATATCGAATTCCCCGATCTTCAACCCCCTCCTCCCCTTCCCCCTTATCGCAACCCCCTGTCCTATCTCTCTCACTCTTTATCGGACTTTATTTTCCTTCTTTCCGCCCTTCCTCCGTACTTCGGCACGGTATCCCCCGATCGTATCTTATCAACGGGCATAATTTGAATTTTTGACATTGACGGACTCTCCGCAGTCGGAGACAGCTCCGATAACGAAAACCAAAATGAAACATACATCGAGAATATCTATAGCAAACTCTGAGAACGAAAAATCCTTCACAATAATTCGACTACGAATGCAAATAAAAATAAAAAGAATAATAATAACAATAGATCATATTTCGTTTAGTATTCCATAAAACGAAGATACCCGTCCCGGCGAATTTTAATTGCCTCGAGAAATGAATTATGAGGAAACGAAATCTAAACATTTTTTAAAAGTACGGCTAAACTCAGAAAATGAACGTGTTTGTGCATATTCCTATATCGGCGGAATTTTTATTTTCAGCAACGAATATTCGGTTTGGACGGGCGGAAATGAGGCTGAATTAAAATGGAGATTTTTCTTTACAAATTGCATTATTTTTTGTCTCTGTTAATGTTTTTTTTACACCGCGCGCAATTTTCGGAGTTACGTACGTTTACCATTTCTATTATTGAAAATTCCGTGCATATATATATATATATATATATATATATATATATATATATATATATATATATATGCGAGAAGCTAGACTAGAGTTTTCTCCACATCGAGGACAAATATAGCGCGCGTTGCACACGGTGCTAAATTTTAATTATTTCCCGTCCGTCACATGGTCGCACGACGAAACTCGATAATTTCACGACCCTGGAGAAATTTTTAATGGGCTCATACCGAAACTTTCGTAGAGTGGTTGGGGAAAAGGGGTTTGTATAAACGACGTTCTTTCTTTCAATTTTTTTCTACCCCCTGTGGAGGGAGAGAAAGACCGAGAGAAAGAGAGCGAGAGGGAGAGAGAGGGAGAGAGAGCGAGGGGGGGGGAGAAGGATGGGTGGTCTCTCGTTTCGTTTTCTTCTTTTTTTTTTACACCGATCGACATCCGTTTTGGTGAAATTCGTACGCGATGCGAGGATGATATTATTATTTGGCTCGTCTACTCGGTTATCATATAAACGCACACACCACATCGGGTAATGTATACATAAGTGAGAATTATTATTCGTATTTATTTCGTGTTTCCTGTATATATTGTAACTTCGCTCTCTTTCTCACTCTGTCTCATTCTCTCTCTCTCTCTTTCTCTCTCTCTCTCTCTCTCTTGACCATTTTCACGCTCTCGTTTCCTCCCTCGTAACGCAAATTATCTCAATTGACCGAGGAGAAAAGCGATTGTAACGAGAATCGTTTTGGATGTTGGCGAGCCTGCTGCGGTGTTTCCGTGCTGCATCGCCGCTGGATGTTCCTCTGAAACATGAAACAAAAATTCGTCAATTCTCGTCTCATTGCCCAAATTTTGTATAATTATGCAACATGTATATCCAAATATATAGTTAATACGATTTTTATGAAGTCTCACTCATTCGGCATGCGCGAAAGATTCATTTCAATCCTCTCGGGTATCAACGTGTGATGATATTCGAGATATAAAATTATCAGAAATATTACATATAAAAATTATAAGATATACCACAGATAAAAAATTCAAAATTGAAGTTTCTGTAAGTTGAGCTACGCAGTTTTCGAGAGAAAAAAAAACAACGCTATATCGGAAGTTTCTGTGTCGTTTCCTATTACATTTTTTCGATAGCATGTTCACGATTTTACATTTAATTCATCATGTTGTCAATTTCACATTTTTTTTTCGATATTTCATCGATTTTGAAAAATATATTCGATATCTTTTTGCACAATTCCCACGTTTTGCATAATTTCACAATTTCTAAATCAAGTTTACGATTCCTCCCATCGATTCATCATTTTTTCCACAACGTCACGACTTTTTCTATAAATTCGTACTTTTACCACAAAGTCGCGATCTGTTCCAAAAATTGACCATTTTCTGCATATTCACGATTTTCTCTACAAATTTCAATTTTTTTCCCGCTAGTCGGAAAACAACGTCAGATTCTCTGAACTTCAATATTTCGTTTCCCCTGACAAAGATGCAACTCATGGCGCAATTCATGAAGTACGCAGTTTGCGAGGGAAAAAACAACATCGTGGTGTCGGGACTCACGATTTTTTCTCACAAATTCATCATATCGTTGACAATTTAACAATTTGTTCGATAATTCATCGGTTAAAAAAATCATATTCGATATCCTTTCTCAAAATTCCATAAATTTTCCAGAAATTAACAATTTTCAAATAACGTTTTCGATTTTTCCGATAAATTCATCACTTATTCTACAAAGTCACGATTGTATCCACAAAATCATCATTTTTACCACAAAGTCACAATTTATCCCACAAAGGGGCCATATATTACGTCATCGATTTTGGCTGATTTTCAACCCCCCCCCCCCCCAAAATCATCCTATCCTTCCTATCGTCATAATTCAATTATCGTTACCGTCATCCAACGATCAGACCCCCCCCCCCCTATTTTAAAATGACGTAATTTATGGACCGCTCCAAATTCACAATTTTCCGCGTACACTGAGAAAAAAAATCATTCATCCACTATCATTGGTGTTATTGAATGAAATTTCGTTGATTGAATTGTAAAATTGTTGGTGTAAATAATCGGAATTATTAGTTCAAACAAAACGCTATTGACTTTAATAACATGATAAAATTAAAAGTTTTTTTTTTTCATTCAAAAGATATATTGTTAGTCGAGAACAATATATTATTGAAACTATCTAAAAAATTATCGCGAACAAATTATATAGTTTTGAATGCATTTTCTGCAACGAAAAAAAGCGTTTTAATTCATAAAATGAATACTGTCGATTCGAGTACACAAGAAAAATTGAATTTCGCTCGTTTGATTCAGATAAAATTTCCATTAAGTAAATATGATATTTTATTTTTTTCACCATATCCGATATTGATTTCCAAGTACATTATTCGTTAACATATTAATATTTTATTTTGATTGAAAAGTATTAAGCAAATGCCTGAATTGGTTGAAAAATGATGCGTTACAAAATTTGTTTCTTGCACATTTGGTGGAAAAAATTCAACCAAATCATGGCCGAGCGCCACCGAAACTATAGGTGTGAAGAAACCTGTAGTTCTCGCAGTAACCGCTAGAAGCCGCATGCGCGCTTGTGTCTCGTACGCGCAGCGCGAACCGAAAATCTACTTAAAAGCCGTAGAAACTCTAAAGAGTATCGCTTCTTAGCCTGTGGCTAAGATCAAAGGGAAGTATCTGTTCTTATTAGTTGAACATCTGATATTCTTTCCATGGATATTCCATTGGATATCTGATATTCTCTCCACTATTATCGTGGATGATCATTCTAATGTTCACTTTTTATTTAAGATTTAAAACAAATTGAGAAACATACGTCCCATAGCATATTCGTTTCGATGCGGTAAAGAAATAATTAATTCTATTGACTATATTTTTGTACGAAATAAAAAATGTTGTAGCAACCGCTTAATTATTTTATCCATACATCAACGGATTATATACAGAATGATTTTAATAGAATATAATTTTATTTGAAGGATAATGTAGATATTCAGAGAACAGAAGAGCTTTTTCAAATAAGATAATATGTTATTTAAATCAATCACACTTTCCAATATTTTATAGTGTTGTAACAATCTCATATATCGGTGGCACTCCGCAGCAACACATTTATTTGGATCAACCAATATATTTTTTATATTCAATAGGTTTTTTTTCTCAATGCATCTACGATTTTCTCTACAAATGTCAATTTTCTCCAAGAGTAAAAAAACAACTGCAACATGGTTCCAAACTTGTTTCCCTCGCAAAAGATACAATTCACGGAAACTTCGAAGAGGCGCGTTTATCGGATGTAACTACATAAAAAAAAAAGAAAAACGAGATAAAAATCAGTATACTTCGAACACTACATCGATGAAGCGAACGACCCTCATGGAAAGCGGTCAAACGCGAGAGGAGGGGCTCGATCGGGCAAGGGTGAGAAGGGCGCGGTAAGTTTGTCATTTTGTGCAGCCGCAATAACCACGAAGACTCGGAGGGTGAGAGAGAGAGAGAGAGAGAGAGAGACTCGTTGCTCTGGTCGAACTTCGCTCAACCGATTCTCACCCCCCCCCCCCTTTCAGTTTACTACACGTTCTCGATGTCATTGTAGTAAATCAAACCCCTTCGGACTGGGATGCGCGAGGTTTTCGCGAGCACGTTGTACCGCTACCCTTATCGTTTCGCTATATCCTTATGCACATACACCCACCCACGCACACATAAATCTGAAAAGCTACAGTGAGTCCCCGATCTCCGCGCACGAATCGCCACTCGACTTGTATCCAATTTTTGGGTCTCCTCAACCGCCCAGATCGAATTCCCACCGCCTCACAAATTTCGCCCCCGCCCAAACTTTTCGTTACATCCCCGATCAACCGGATTCACCCTGCCCGCGACCAGACCACCAAAAGATTGGCCCCATTCGTTTTATCTCTCCCAAGAAGGGCGCTTCCACTGTATACGGCGTGTCGTATATATCGACAGTTCCGCCGCTTGTCTCTCTCGTGTACATCGACGCCGCCGCGGGCCTGCAACGAGAGTTATAGCGACCGCGCGACACACGACAAGTTTATGTACCCCCTGCATATCCCATAAACGCCTTCTATCTCCCACTCGGCCCTCTTTCTCTCTTTCGTTCTCACTTCCTCGTCCACCGGTCTTCCCCTCTCTCTCTCTCTCTCTCTTACATATTACATGTGTCCTATATGTACAAGCATCTAGGCAAAATAGGCTTCGAGCGACGTAACTTACTTGTATATATATATATATATGTATATATATGTGTATATATGTGTGTGTGTGTGTGTATATATATATACGTGTGATCCGTTTTTCTTTTTCACCCCTTTCTACCCTCAGCTTCCTATATACACGCATTTTTATGACGCTTTATAGAATTTCCCACGGAATACAATTTTTTTTCTTCATTTATTTTTATACACATATATGTAGCATCCACGCACAAACACATTCATATGCGGTCATACATATAGATGAGTTTGTGTATCTATTCATTATATATACAGGGCGAGGCAACAACTATTGACAGCAGATATTTTTTTAACCTATCAGACTTAAGGCGGGATATACATTTAGACAGGAAAAAAATAAGCAATATTGAGAGATTTTTAAAACTAAGAAATAATTATTCTACAATTATGAAACTTTAGGTATACTTTAATAATATATTTTAGTATACAAAACAATTTTTTTTAATTAATTAATTATCAAAATGACGGAGTTGTGCCAGAGCGTTACAGCAAGGTCGCCGCGGGAGTTGCGAATCGGCGCACAGTCTAGCTTCCCGTAGACTTTGATTTGCAAAAAAAGTTCAAACATTTTTTCAGTTAGAACATGTATAGTTTCTATGTGACGGTAATTAAAATGAAGAAAATGCAAATGTAAGAAAATGGCACGCATTTGCAAAAAAATCAACAATTCGCGTAACATTTCTGTAAAATGTGGATTAAAAAAGTGGTTTTTTTTTCCAAATTTTTCTAAAACCATTCTCGTCGAGTAGAAGGTACCAATATTGTTATTATTTCTACCAAGTTTCAACTCAATCGGCTTGATAGTTTTGAGTAATCCTGCACACCAATTTCGATAATGCAGTTTTAGAACAACGCTTTTGCAGTTCACGCCCGCTCCGAATCCAAGTGGTGAGGTACAGCGTTGACGGGCTGTAACGTTTAAAGTTTTTCGAATTTCGCTTTGAAACTTTGGAAAAATATTCCACATACATAGTTCTATTGTTCAAAGAAAAAAAAAAGAAATCGATTTTTTGATCATTGTAAATGAATATCCCGCCTTAAGACCCTAGAATTTTCGAAAAATCGATTTTTTTTCATCAAGCAGAAAAGAAATGCAAGAGCAGGACGATAATCTGGAAGGCCAATTGTATGGTGCAGGCATCGCAGATTAAAGGTATTGCAAAATTATTCATGATTTTCTACTACTCAAAACTTCAAATGCTTTTATCTCAAAACTGCATTTTTTAAGTTGGCCGGAAACATAGATCAGACAATTTTCAACCGATTCACTGGAAATGTTGAATATATCTTGAAAAATACAGTGTCTATGGAAGTAGGTAGGATTTTTTGTATTGCATAGTTAATTTGTTATTAACAATTATCTAACGATTGTTTAGGCAAATTTGTCACATTCCACTTGAGAAGTTTGTTATTTGGGCAAAAATCAATATATCGAAAAAATCCTACGGACTTCCATAGCAGTTATTATATGTAATCGAAAAAAAGCATTCGCACATTATAATTTAAAAAATACAGGAGCTGTTTGTCCGGCCGTGGACCCTGAAAAAACGGAGACTTCAACGCAAAAACGCTGCAGCCGCCATTTCGAAATTAATCGCTTCAAAATATTATTGTATACAATCACTGATATGGATGTTCAACACCCTTTTTTGTAATGTCGATTTATTTTGTAGTTTTTCTGAAAAAATCCCCAAAAAGCTTATTTTTTCAGCTTCTAGAGTAGCCTAAGGCTTTAAGAGAAAACTTTTCTACGATAGTTGCTCGGTTCGAAGGACGCGGTCGAGTGGTGGCTACGATGTTCATTCAGGTCGAGGCTCTTCGGAAATTTCAAGGTCACCTCCATTTTTTAAAGTGAAACCACTATTTTTTCTTTCAGAATTTTATCAAGGAACTGAAAATGATTTTATACGCCAAATTTGAAAATGGTCGATCGAGATTAAGTATGAAATCAAAAAGAAATGTCAATGTTTTGAGCCTAGAATAAATTGAAAAAAAACACGGTGCAATAAACACTAAAAAAGTAAAAGGCGCTCAAAGTGATGGCCACCACTTTCAATGCACGCTTGCAATCTCATTCGCATCGATTGTAGTGACTTATTAATCACGACAATCTGTATTAACGACCAGGCTCTAATTGAGGTTTCAATAGAAAAAAATCATCTGCTTTTGATTTTTCGCATGCCATTTCTACGAATGATAACTTTTGTCGACTCGGTTTAAAAAAAAATACCCTTGGTTATTTGTTTGATCTAGGAAAGTCTTCTTTTTAACCTTAAATGTCAAGGAAACTTTATGAAAAAAGATTTTATGCAGTATTGTCATACGAACCAATTCGAACATCTCGCTCTGAGAGCCTGCGGTGTAAAAAAATGTACAACGCATATCGTGCCAATTACTTTAAAAAGTTGCTTAGTTGCGAAAAACCCTAAGCAAATGATGTTTTTTTTTAAATAACATTAAAAACCCCAAATCTTGAAAACTGTGGGACTTTTATTAAACTAAAATTCCAACATATAGTGGGCATGATCTGACCTATCGACAGTTGCAGGATTATCCATTCATAACAGGACCACTTGTATTTATAGAATTTTATTTTTTCTTCAACAATAAAGCCAAAGAAACTCGAAAGGTCAAACGTCAAGCCACGGTCGGTATAATGCATATGTGGATGGTTAGGAAACGAAGAGTTGATATTGGTTTCTTTTATTAACGACCCCTCTTTCGAACGTGTAATCATAATTGCTGGTGGATAAAAGCGATAAATAGGTAAGTAAGAATACTATTTCATATCTAATATATTATCGTATAGATTATTATCTAATGTACTGAAATGTTAGTTGTTTTTTCTTGTCTAATGCCACTCAATTTGAATTTCGGTTGGTGCAAGTGATGGTATGCAACAATGCGAGAATGCCACACTGCAAAAAGACTATATGATGTGAAAAAACTGCGCGTTTGATATTAATATTAAAGTTTTTTCGGGTCTTACTGTCATAAACGTGACAAACGGCAAGCTAGTCTCCGTTAGCCGGGCACAGTTAACGACTCTAAAGATATATTTGTCAGCTTTACAATGTATTAATTTCTCCTTTTTAGGTCGTAAATGATGAGCGCACCAAGAAAAAAGCTATCAGGGGCTGAAAATAGAAAAAGAGCTAGAGATAAAATTGATCAAGAAAAACAATCTGCGTCTAAAATGAGAAAATGGCTTTATGAAGCAGGCGCACCATCAAGCTCCACGGATTCTCTGCACGCTACGATTTCAGGTAGCTCGAATAATTCTTGTGATTTGAACATCCAAGATAATTCAACTACTGTCACCGAACACTCGGAGCTTCAAGCCTTAGATCGCTCGTCGTTGGTTTTATACCAGCAGCCAGATAACGTTCAGCTAGTTTCGAGTGAGTTATCACAGCCGAGTAGCCATAAAAAAGGCGAGGTTACAGATCCAATGGACGCAGGTACATGGCCGGATCCCGAAAAAATGACGGACCAACAAAGATCATTCTTTAGCAGCCAAGCTGCCTCAATAAATGATAAACATCCGAATAACATAGAACTTAGGTCCACTGAACGCGAGGGTTGGCATTTGACACATTCAATGTGGTCTAAAGAATGAAAAATAACGAAAATGTTAAAAGAACCTGGCTGGTTTATTCTGAGAAAAAAATGCAATTTATTGTACCGCCTGCAAGCTATATGCCAGCGCTGCTACATCGGCCTTGCGTACAGTAGGTCTAATCAATTGGAAAAAGGCTTTAGAAAAATTGGTTGAGCACGGAGCATCACAAGCGCATAAAGAGTGCATTATCAAATGGAAAACCCGTTTGCAGCAAATGAAGTCGTGTCAGGGCATTGATTGCAAAATTGAGCGATTGATTCACTTTGAAAAAAGAAAAATGGCGACAGATTCTGTACGTAGTAATGGACGCTGTTATGTATCTCGTCACAAACTGTCTATCTTTTCGGGGATCTCAAGAAACATTGACTGATCTCACTGCGAATTTTTTAGAACGTGGTCGAGGAAATTTTCTTAATTTGATAACTCTAGTCGCGAAACGCAATCCTGATCTGAAGTACCATTTAGAACATGTAAAAAAGGACAGGTATTCTATTTGTCGAAGACGATAAAAAATGAAATCATCGACATACTGGAAAAAAAGTTTGTAGTACCGTTATCAATGAGATCAAGGACGCCAACTATTTCACCATTATGTTCGAATGCACTCCACATGTATCTCACACAGAACAAATGAGCCGGGTGATTCGGTATTTCAAAATAACAGGAACTGAATGTGAAATAAAAGAAAGCTTCATCGATTTTATAGAAGTTGACGGAAAGATCGGAGAAAACTTCGGTCTGCAAACTGTAGAAAAACTAGTAGCTGATGGTTTGGATGTGCAAAAATGTGGACAATCTTACGCCAAGGGTTCTAATATTGCTGGCATATATAAATGAGTGCGAGCCAGGATTACGGGAATGAATGAGCTGGCCGAATCTGTACCATGTATGGCACACTCTTTAAATCTTGTGGGCATGCATTCAGCATCATTTTGTCCAGAAGGAGTTAGCCTATTCGGACTTGTACAAAAGATTTTTTGCTTCTTCGTCGGATCCACCACACGGTGGGAAATAATGAAAAAACATACGAAAACGAATTTAAAAGGGAATGGTCAAACAAGATGGTCGGCCAAACAACGGGCTGTCACTGCTCTATTAAATCATTTTCCGGAAGTCGTCAAAGCCCAAACGTTCAATTTCTTGATGACCAAAGTCGTCAAGAAATTGAAGAATCCTCTCTTGCGGCAGAAACTAAATACGAAACTGGTCATCTACTGCATGCGATTATGAATTTTAAATTCATCCTTGACTTGACAATCTGGGCTAATATTCTTCGAGAAATTAATAGAGTTAACGTCGATATACAGAAAAAGGACATGATCATTTCGCGTTCTGTAGCAGTAATGCAGGGTCTCATTGAGTTTTTGCAAGAAATGAGAGAGAAACCGATGGAATATTGGATCCAAGAAGCTGCACATACATCAGAAAAGTTGGAGGTCGAGCGAGTCCTCAAAAGCAAACGCATTTCCAGAAATAAGTGGCAACACGACGAAATCTGCGAGGATGAGCCGAGAACACTATCACCAACTCAGCAGTTGTCTAAAGAAGTAAAAGGAATATTTGACAAAATTTTCACAGAGATCCAAAGAAAAGCCGAAAGCACGAAAAACCTAAATCAGAATTTCGCCTTTCTCAGTGGCAAAGCATTTGTAAATATGTCCACTGAAGATCTGCAGAAAAATGTAGCCGATCTAGCTCGGGAATATTCCAAAGATTTCAATGCAGTTGATTTCTGCCAGGAACTTGCCGTATTTAAAAAGGAAGCTCCACTTATAATGGGAATAAACGAGAGTACCAGTGCATTCGCCCTGTTGCACCATTTGTGCAAACATGACTTGCAAGAAGCTTTCCCTAATATCAGTATAGCTTTAACGATATATTGAACATTGTCGACGTCTTCTGCAAGCTGCGAGCGAAGTTACAGCATACTGAAAATTATTAACACCTATCTGCGTTCATCGATGAGTCAGGAACGTCTACCTGGTTTCGCGATCCTAGCGATCGCAAATAAAACAGCCTATGAGACGGACTTTGATGACATAATAGATACTTTTGCGGAAAGAAAAGCACGGCGTGTAAAATTGTACCAATATTGCTTAGCGAAATTTGATGGGACATAAAGACTGAAAGTGTGTGTACAGTCGGGCTTCTGCGTTGCTTAAACTAGTATGTATTCTATATTATTGTCGCACACAAGAAAAAATTATTAGCAAATAAGTAATAAAGAGTGCAATTTCTAAGGGTTTTTTTTCTCCCAGTTACACAAAACGCACCTAGTATATTTGTTATGTGAGTTTTTAAAAATCATTCATTTGAAATGGCAGGAGGGAGGGTAGGGCGCCAATGTGCAGTTTTTGCCCCGGCTCCGAAAAATTGTAGATCCGGGGCTGGAAACATTACTATATAAAGCAATAATAAAACCCATATGGACATACGCGGGATACAGCTGTAGGGATAAGCAAGCGAGAGCAATCTCAACGTCATCCAACGCGCCCAATCTAAGGCACTTTGAATAATTTTAAATGTCCCATGGTTTTGTCTCAAATGAAACCATCCACAACGACTTTCAAATAAGCACAATCCGCGACGAAATCCACCGATTCAGCACAAAATACCTAGGAAGAATCCTCGTCCACCCTGACAACCTCGCCACGCAATTACTCGAACGGCGTACAGAAACAAGGCGCTTGAAGCGTCACAAGCCTCTGGACCTCCCACTTCGCTTCCAAAAGGATCAAACTTAAAAATAAAATAAAATATAGCAAAACAATATAAAATAAAACGAACAAAATGCATCGACACACTTGAAGTAGGTACATGCACACGTGCAACTTCAAAAAATATATATATACATAAAACCACACTATGTAGATGTGTCAGTGGACGCTATCATATATATACAACCCTTGTAAATACACCCCAATTACTTATTGTCAGGCACATAATTGACAGATTGTCATTTAACAAATTTAATTTAAAAACAAAAAAATATAGTTGCCGATCGCCTTTAGTATTCTGATATATATATGAGGTCTTCCACGTCAATCCGGTGGACTTTTTCCCTGACCCCCGCCAATTCGATTTATTTTTTTTTTAAATCTTATTCCATTGACTCTAATAGACACCCTGATTTTTTTAAAACAATTTTCGGAACAACCCTCAGTAAAAAAAAAGTTTGTCCGATAAAAAAAGCCCCGATTTAAAAATCTGAAAAAATGTCCAAAAATGCGTGATTATATGTAAAAATGTTCAAGGTATCACCCGCAGTGGAAGTATGATATTTTCTTCGCTTTCTGAGCGATTAATTTTAAAAAATCCGAAAAATTGACTGCTAACTGTTCCAGGTCCATGATTGTGATTTGGTTATTCCAAAATGGTCAAAAAATTCATTGTGGGTATCAAACTATTTATGTATCCGCCCGAAGGTAGCAGTTCTTGAATTTTTCGGTTTTTTTTAACGTTAATCGCTCCGAAAGGACAGAAAAAATCATACTTCCACTGCGGGTAATAGCTTAAAAATGTTTACATATAATCACGCATTATTGGGATTTTTTTCGGATTTTTAAATCGGGGCGTTTTTTCGGAGTTTTTTTTTGGCTAAGGGTTGTTTAGAAAAATGTAAAAAATATCAGGGTGTCTTTTAGAGTCAATGGAAACAGATAAATAAAATGAATCGAATTGGCGGGGGTCAGGGAAACGGTCGACCGGATTCACGTGGAATACCTCATATATATAGAGGAATAAGTGTCCATCACGTTTTTCACGACCCCAAACCTTCAGTCAGTTTTATCCGGCCTGTATTGACGTTATCGGTCCGTTATCTTTTCGCGAGCTCTATGTACCATTCATGAGTTCTTACAGGGAGGGTGAACTCTTTTGGATTAGCAGGTTGACAAAAAATCATCTATTGGCTGCACAAATCGATTACTTCCAGTTGAGTATATGCGGGGCACGAGAAACACTGAACTTCGCGTTACATGGGTGATGATATATATATGGAAATTGAGAAAGGGACTGAGAGAGAAAAAGACTGCCAATGAGTTGCACAAAGATCCTGGATGATATGAAAAACGTCTCGCTATTCCGTCCGAGGGAGCGAAAAATAAGAAAAAAACACCCTCGATTTGTGGTTGCGTTAATACGATGTTTTTTAGCTTTATTTTTTATAGTCACGCATCACGGTTCAACGGAAACGGTGCTCGACAAATTGCTTTTGGTCAAAAATTATTTTGGTTGTTTGTACATCGTTCGAAGCTCGCCTATTCCGCTGTTTGCAATTCAGTATGGACATACTATGATATCCGTTTTATTGATTTTGATTTTTTAAATTGTTTTCTAAAGCGGTCGAAGTTTTTTTTAAAGTAATCGATGTTGAATTTTGGTACCTTTCTGTTTATATTTCTCTCTCTCTCTCTCTCTCTCTCTCTCTCTCTCTCTCTCTCTCTCTCTCGTTCGATCTTTCTCGCCACATTTTTTATTTACGACGTTTCACGCTCTTCGCGCCCGGTTCTCCATTTTTCTTTTTTTCTCTTCACCCTCGATGCCACATTTCTGCGTTTTCTGGGATGGGGAAGACAACGTAGTCGGATACTACATATTGACTTCGGTTCGATTTCGACAGGTGTGTATTTCTTATTAATCCCCCCGAGAGGATTCGGGACCTCCGCGGTCGTCGGTACATACACACATCGCGTGTGTTCCGCTATCAGAGCGCGGTTCTTCTTTTCGCTTTCTCGCTTTTTTTTGCTGTCAAGATCGAACCTTTTTTCGTCCTGGGTATAATAGAGATTTCGACGGAGTTGCGAGTGGATGCGAAGGGAGAAATAAAGCGATGGAGATCTACATGTTCTACATCCATTCTCTGCTGTCGCTACACCCTATTGAGTGTGGAAGCTTTCTTTTCTTGGGCTCGATACACGAATGAAATATATCTATGATCCTCTCGAGAATCAACCATTTTTATCGCCAGGATGAAAAACCCGAGAGAAAAGTCCATGGTGTTTGCAAGAAACGCCCGCGGCGAGAGGTTATTAGATCGACTATTGTTTACTGGCTGGGCTTTATTACAATCATAAGATACAATTGTCAGCTGTAGTTGATCTGTCGATAAATATCAGCTCGCGCGACTAGGCCGTAAGACACTGAAATCGTTGAATTTTCATTTGGAATGAACGTCAAAAGGGTTTTGTTTCTCAAAAAAGCATTTTTCAAATTGGCATAAGTAATAATTCAAAAAAGAATTCATCATTCATTTATTCTTGCACTTTACTTCATACTTTGCACTTGAAGGTTTTGAAAAATCATTTGAAAAGGGATTTTTTTTATTGCAGTATAAGTACACATAGTGTCTTTGTGTGAAATTCAAACTATTTTTTATGAGCGTGTCATTTTACAAATTTTTATATTGAACTTTTTTGGTCCACGCAAAAAGATTCGAAATTGTGCTATAAGCCCGCTATTTAAATTTATTTTCTAAACAAAGTAATAAAAGCGAGCCAAGGTCTACCATGGAAAAGAACCGTTCTTTTTTTCCAATAATAAAAATTTTCTTATTTTCAGCTGCCTAAAGTTAGTTTCATTACTACCCCCTTAAGTTTTTTGTTACCACTTATCTTTCTTTGCTTTATTCATAATACGAAAAAATAAAAAACGGTACAGGAAATATATTCAAATATTCATCAAATTTGCAGAATGCGATGGGGGAAAAAATTCATTTGCGACGAGGACGCATTTATTGACTTCTCTATACCAAGATTTTTTTTCTCTCTGGCTGATGCTCACCTCGATTTTGTGAGCAGATTGTTTACTATTAAAAAAAATGTATCACACATTTCGCGTATATTGCTTCATTAACAATATTAAAAAAGAGCCAACGATGCGAAAATGTATTAAAGCAATTGACGAAATGTACGGAGTCCCTTTGATGAAAAAACAATGCTATCCAAGGCGCGTTCTTCACTTTGATTATCACACATGTCCCATTTTTCTCGTACGGGAGGGAAGCTGTTTTTTGCCTTCCTAAAATAAAAAAGCTTCGCCAATTTTGTTTTTCACGCGACGAAAGTTCGTAAATGTGAAATTGAGCTCCCACGTAATACTCTCTTTTGAGAAAGTTTCCTCAACCGCGAGGCCGTGAGGGGAGGGCGACGACGTAGGTTGAGCTTCCCATGAAATGGAGAACTAAAAAAAAGATCTTTTCAACGTTCACGTCGTTCGATGCGATCCGATAGCGAATTGGTTTCGCAATCTTATTCCTTCGAATCTCAAAACCGCGATGTTCATATCCGGATATTAGATTGGCAAAATATTTACGGACTTTATTTTCCGATCAAAATACATCATAGCTCGTTTGGATTAATGGTTTTTTTTGTAAACAAAAATGCATAAAGCTTTTTTGGGTTTATTTGGGCTGTTCTTCTCTTTTCAAATAAAAATCCAAACTTCGTTATGCTCGAATCAAGTGTAAATTATCTTTCAACAAATTAAAGCGCATAAAAATTTGTTTGGGTCTGTTTGGGATAATGGGAAATTTTCTCTTTTCAAACGAAAATTCACAAGCTTCGGTATGTTGGGTTCGTTGGGCACATAGCGATGTTTTTTAATCAACAAAATTGCATAACAGTTCATTGGTATTATTTGGTCTAATGGTGATTCGTTGCGTATAAATAACAAAGGCATAAAAGCTTCAATCGGTTTTCACTCTACTATAAAAAAAAAATTGACGTCTGCACCCCTATCTCTTTAAGCTGAGAGAGAGAGAGTAGCGAAAGCGAGCAGTACATTTGTTTCATCGTTGCTGCTTCATACACTGCCGGCTTGTTTCCGACGAATCGTCAAGAAAGATTTATCTTTGCGGTAGCGCATAATGCCTCCTTCGCTTTTCGTATACTTGGCCGTCTTCCCCGTGCGACTGATTTGATTCCGATATTTTCCGCCGTAACCTCGTCGTCGTAACCGAAACTAACCCCGGGATCTTTCGTCTTTGCGAGAGACAAGAAAAAACCTCACCCTTCTCGCACTCTAACCATGACCC
>OZ023315.1:11334086-11465972 GCA_964007375.1 Ophion obscuratus | reverse complement strand
GAGAGAGAGAGAGAGAGAGGGGGGTGAGAGAGGGGGAGAGAGAGTGAGAGAGACAGACGGAGTGAGAGTGAGAGAGATAAATGGAGCTAGAAAGGCCTCAACGAGGCAAAAGTGTACGTCGCTACATTTACCCTCAGTTTTATTTCTCTCACTGTTCTCGAACCCGCAATTTCATAATGTACTTTCGTTGTTGTATTGCGTGTTTTTCCCACTACGAAGTGTATCTACCTTTCGCATAATTAGTACGAGAAACTTTTTGAAATGCCCCCGATCATTTGCAAATACGAGCATTGAGTAAACGATTATTTTAGCCGATCGCGTTTGCAATAATTATTATTCTTTCATCATGAATATTTATTTATTCTTATAGCAATAAGAAGGTAACCTACGCCTTCTCAAATTTCGCGTAAACACAAACGCTGCGTACTTGAGAAGAGTATTCAAAACTTTGCAATTTATGTCGAAACTCACCCTTGTAATTTTTCAAAAATAGAATTTCGACGTCGAAGCTCGAAATGGGTTCGTATCTCCTCTCCCTTTCTCTTTCAATTACTTCGCAATTCTACGCTCCAATGTTTATTATTCAATGCGACGAAACAAGCGTAATATCGATATGAATCTTTTATTCAACGGGACTTTTGCACGGCGCGATTTGAATATGGCACCCTCCTTTTTTTTATTCATAATAGGTTGGCATATCATTTTATCAATATTTCAGCATGATAAGAGTACAGTTTACGATATTCAACGAATTTGTCCGATTATCAGACCGGAGGTTTATAAATTTTTGCAAAGCCGGATTAAGGAATGAGAATGTTCCGTTCTCACTCTCTCTCTCTCTCTCTCTCTCTCTCTCTCTCTCTCTCTCCTCTCTCTCTCTCTCTCTCTCTTTTTCTCTCACTCTTACGCTCTCCCACTCCCCCTCACATTCGTATTTTCTACTTTGGCAAAATTTATCTTTGATAAATAAAGCAGATTTATTAATTGTTATCAATGTTATTGTCCTAAGTTTCGCGAGCCCGGATTATTAAAATTGTCTTATTTTTATTCCACCGTTATATTACACTCAATTATTATTCTTATTATTATTCATGCTATTATGATTGTCAATGCGGATACCAACTCAGTCCTTAGCCACGAGTGCGTGCAATTTTCGCCGCGAGTCCCTCTCGACATATGTTTGAAATAAATATTTTTAAAAATATTCGAATTCCGCTTGAAAAACCTGTGCCCGGACGAATTTTTATGAACTTTTTATCGCGTGTGAACAATGAAAAATGTTCGGCTTGTAATAACGAGAATGGCGAGTATTGACGGATAGAGGAAACATAAAAAAACCCGAACGCAAACAATTTTTTGGAAAGAATTTAATGATTTCATCATTATTATGCGGATACCAGCTTGATCTGTAGCCAATAATTTTCGACGCGAGTGCCTCTCGAGATACGTTCGAAATAAACATTTTTTTAAATAGTAAAATTCCGCTTGAAAAGCTTGTGCCCAGGGTGAGTTTTCATGAAATTTTTATCGGGTGCAAATATTGTGCATTCGTTCTTCACAGCTTTAATTGTTATCCTTGCGCCCATATCCGCTCTACATTCAAAAGAGATATAAAAAAAAAACTAGAATTGCACGAATATGTTCTACCAACGTGTGCTTGAAACTGGATATATTTTTTTTCTGGGCCTTTCTCCTTCAAATCGTAACCTGCGCAGTATAAGAAATGTATGTATATTCGTATTTACGCAAGAAAAATGTTTGTTTTTCAATTTGTTTTGTACAATGTGCTTTCGAAATGCGTGGCCCATACAGCAGCAATTGCGGTTTATTTCAGATTCACGTGAAACTAACGCTTCGTTACTGTTTCGCAACATTTGAACGGTTTTTTTCGCACCCACATATATACAGGGTGTCCCAGAACTCAACGTTAAGCCGAAACGGGGTGACAGAATTGATTGTAACCATCATGAGAAAAATCAGAAAAAAAATAAAGCAGAAAAAAAATAAAGCAGGGCCTTTCAAAGTAGACAAATTTTGAAAATTTTAAATTCATAGTTTAACAAATAGCCTTAATTCTAGGAAACTTGGGTTTGTTTGGGTTTGTTTGGGTTTGTTTCACAATAACCGAAAAATGGTTACAGTTTGACCAAATTTCTAGGTTTTTCTTAAATGCCCATAATTTTCAAACTGCATGGGATAGATTTTTTTTCGGATTTTTCTCATGATGGTTACAATCAATCCTGTCACCCCGTTTCGGCTTAACGTTGAGTTCGGGGACACCCTGTATATATATATATATATATATATATATATATATATATATATATATATATATACGCAAGTGAAATTTATTTTGGACACTTTAAAATTTTTTTTAAATGTCGCATTTATTTACGATTTAGTTATCATCACTTATATTTTATATTCTTATCAAAGTAGGCTCATTAAGGCGAATATTAAGTAGAAACGTTACAGATTTAAATAAAAACATTATAGTATCATTTCGGCGTAGCAGAATATACATTTTCTGCATAAATATCTAAACAGCTTATTTCTATTTAAAGTGCACAGAATTACTTCCACTAGTGTATATTTATTTATCTATTTATTTAGTTAACTATTTGTTCATTTATTTGTTTGTTTATTTCATTATTCATTTATTTATTTACTGTCTGTTCCATCGTAAGTGATGCTTCCCCTTTTTACGTGCCCACGTTATATATATATTTGTATGTATAACGCTCATATATATATACACACACACACACGCACGCACGCACGCACGCACGCACGCACACACACACACACACACACACACACACGCACACGCGCACACACACACACACACACACACACACACACACACACACACACACACACACACACACACACACACACACACACACACACACACACACACACACACACACACATCGTTTTAAGGGGGATAAACTTTATTTTCTTCATATATATGTGTTAATATATATATAAAGACGTTTTTGATTTTTTATATATATTAACATAGATTCAAATTGAATATATATATATATATATATCCTTAAATGTTTACACGTATGGCTACATTTTATCGAGGCCCGCAGTCCGGGGTGAATCGAGTGTACACGTTCCATAAATATTTGGCCAAAGTGTTGGCCGAACGAGATTTACACGAATTTCGTTCGGCTGTAGAAAATCTGTGACTACCGAGCGATTCCGCATGTGTCCAAGTGTTTGTCGTACATGTGAGCACGTGTGTGTGTGTGCGAAACTCAATATGGCGTACTAAACAAATACTACACGATTGAGTGTTTGCACGAAACGTTATAATATTTAATCGCTCACTGCCACGTTTTCAATTCGTTTTGGGCGACGCGGTGCTTTACTCTGGGAACGACGCGATAGTCGCGCGCATGTTTGTGCATTCGCCCAACAACACAAGGTGCGTCACGTCCAGCCGGCCATTATATATTTTTTTCCGGCAAAATACAAACATTTGGCAAGAACAAAATTTTCGTACCCTTTTTGTTTTAGAAGTTTTCACAAATTTTTTGGTTTTTTTCCCAATCGCTGCGCTATTTCGGAGGGTGCCATGAGTTTCGGTAAACTTTTTTCAAGATTCGATATTTTTTTGTTATTTGTTACGACGAAAAGTCATGATCTGTTATGCGTTTTTATTTTTGTTTTACTTTTAAAACAGTTTCCAGAAACTTTTAGCCTTTTTTAGTTTTGTCAATCGCTCGACTTTTTGGGAGAGTGCGCTGAGTTTTGGTAAACTTTTTTCGAGACGCGACCTGTTTTCTTGCTTGTTATTACGAAAATTCGCGATCTGTAATAGGCTTTTTATTTTATTTTTGGTAACCGATAGTTGAATTTTTTTTCGATCGCGACGCGTTTTTTTTACTTGTTTCCCTTACCGCTTTCGTCGACTCAGTCTCGAATACCCCGTATATGTGTTTTCTTTCCGTGTTTTGTTGCATCCTTTTGAAAATCGATTTTCACCGTATCCTCTTTCGGGCCTCCGACGGAAATTGGGTGAACCTTCTCGCTTATCGCGTCGAGTTCACCCGAACGCAAACGCGCGCAAGGCAATATCCACACTCGCACAACGGAAAACGCCCAATCAACGAGAGTCATGGTCCGAAATCGTTTTATTCAAATTTCATCGATACGTATATATCAGCGGCGGCTGTACGGCAGAAAGGCTTGGTTTTTTCGAGGTTTCCTTTCCCCTCGAACGCACACACTCGCAACGCTTATATCAAAGCAGAGCGAGCGAAAAAGCTCGTGAAGTATTCATCCAGATCGGAAAATATTACATACTCGCGGAAATTACTAGAACCGAGATTAAATGGATTTTTCGAGTTGTACGACATTTATTTTATGTTATTTCCATTTCATCGGAACTCTCGCCGAATTTCTTACGTGTAATCGCAAGCGATGCGACTTACTAAAGGGCACCAGGAATTGCTTTTTTTAGAATTTCCGACAATCCGAGGAGACTATAAAAGCCTATTTTGAGAATACTCAATGAAACTTGAGTTTTACTTACAAGTAGGGTAATTAATTATAAGGGTGAACAAATCGAGCAATTTAATCTTCCGGTGTTTTTTTAGAAAAATAGTACAGGGTTAATGTTAATCATACGTTTTATACTTACTCAAATTTATAGGTCAAAAGTTTTCGGACCCAAACCGTCGACCGCGATCTTTTGAGTTTCAGGTGATAAAAGTTTATTTTTCTCAATATGGAAGTAAAAATTGGGTCATGACGTGCCTATATATGGTGAAGGCGCTTCGGAGATTTCAATGTGACCTCCATTTTTTTTCCTAATTTTATCAACACACTAAAAATGACTTTGCGGACCAAATTTCAAGATGATCGATCAATATTTAGTATAGAAAAGTCGTTGAAAAAGAAATTTCTATGGGAGTTTCCGGGAGAGTTGGCCATAAGGGAGAGATGGCCAATAGAAATGTCTTATAGAACCGCGCACTAGATTTCACCTGTTACTGCTCAAGGCCTTAGGACTTAAGCAGTAACTTTCCAAGCAGTCACTTTCCAAAAATTTGCCTAAAAAATCGTCAGATAATTGTTAATAACAAATGAAGTATGCAATATAAAAAAAATCCTACGTACTTCCATAAATAATGTATTGTTCAAGATATATTCAACATTTCAAGTGAATCGGTTGAAAATAGTTTGAGTTATGTTTCCGGCCAACTTAAAAAATGCAGTTCTGAGATAAACGCTGCACAGCGGCCATTTTGAAATAAATTGCTTCAAAAAAATTATTATATACAGTCACCGATATGTATGATAAACACCCTTTTTGTAAGGTTTATATTGTAGTTTTTCTGAAAAAAATTCCCCAAAACGTCTATTGTCTTGGCCTCTAGAGTGGCCTAACCCCTTAATTCGCTTCGCGTCTTGGGCAGTTGTAAGTGTACGAACAAAAGTTTGGCAAAAAAAATGTTAAGTAAGTGACATTCTTTTTAATTATTCTGTCTACTGTTAATTTTTTTAAAGGTTTCATGTTTTACATTGTGGTGATGCTATTTTGTAAGAGTAATGGTTACTTTTGTATTTCTTGAATAGTTCACGAACAGTGCTTTGTTATAACCTCAAGATTTCGCATGTATTGTTTCTACTTGTTTACATTTTAGATGTGGCCATCTCTCTTAGAAGATTAAGAGATATCTCCACGCATAGTCGGTGTATGATGGCCATAGTATTAGCTGTAATGTGTGTTGAGTAATTCCTTTACTTCCTTTCATTTGGTTTAGATGCCCAATAAGTACAAGAGAAAAGCAATTGCTCGACGAGGGAACTGGACTCAAGAATTATTAAAAGCAGCTATTAGTGCTGTGAACAATGATGAATTGTCGGTTCGTGCGGCCGCTAGGACCTACGAAATACCTAGGAAGACCTTAGAAAGACGATATGAGAACAATGACAAAAAATGTTGCAGAGAAGATTATGAAACTCGCTTCATTGAACACTGGCTTTAGTGAATAGTGTGCCAACTTTGGGTACACAAAAATTTTATTGATTTCGATGATCTGGGTTCTAGATGTGGGGAAAAAAAATTAAGAATCGAAACATAAAAACAAAGAAAATCGAAAGCACAATGTTGGGTAGCCGGCCATCTCACCTCTAGTCCTTTGGTCATCACCAATTGGAGTTAGTGGAGTTCGTTTTAATTTTGTAAATTATCTTAAAGTCAAATAGTGAAAGTTTAATTGCAAATGAAGATAAGTTAAGAAACGTCTGCACTTTTATTTTGACGGACCCTTGAAAAAACTGTAGTCAACTACCCCGGACTTACCCTATTGTTGGGCTAGTGTCGAGTAAAAAGACGCTGCAAACACTTACTCCTATAAAAGGTTCTCAAAACGATGGCCATCACTTATAATGAAAGATTGTAAACTGGTTCACAGGTTCTCTCTGATTGACGTTTTAAAACTTTAATACTGACCAAAATCCAGGTCAGTCGTGCGGATTTTTTTTACATTGTTCGTTGGTAAGAATCTTATCAACTTGTTTAGGAAAGTAGTGAAAAGTTGAATTTAAGTTTTCCGTAAAAGGTTTCCTCAACTAGAGCATGTTATGGGACCGAGAAAATACAATCAACGCGAATTCGATTTCAGGCATGCAGTGATAGTGGTGGCTATATGGCCTTAAACGATTCTAGGCTAACAAAAATGAAATTTCTTGAAATGTTTTTTTTATCGATTTTCTTTACTCAATCTTGAGCGATCAACTCGAAATTTGGCGTGTAAACTCATTTTTAGTTGCTTGATGAAATACTGAAGAAAAATAGAAGTCCCTATTAAAAAAAAATTAAGGTGAGCTCAGCAGAAAATGTTACCACGTTATGAAAAAGTAACTCATACAAAATTTGAGAGGTCTAAACATTTTTTTAGGTAGTGATCAAACGACTTAATTTTTTTTCTTTCGATTTTCGGTCAATTTTTTTACCCCGCCAATAGACATCATAATAGTATAATTTTCTCAAAAAATTTGATTTCTGATTTGATCAGTTTGATTTTTGCGTGAATAATATTTTTTAATGCTGTCCACTCCGATCGTAATTTTTGTAACCTTTTTGAAATTGATGCAAGGTTGAGAAATTCCTAATCCTGTTTTGTTCAAAATATTAGTTATTTTGTCGATAACGTTTTGTGTACTCTCTCAAACAGAACATTTAAGAGTATTATGATCTTGAAAGAATATACTTAATGCTTCTTTATTCGTGAGTAATTTTCGCTCCACAACTTCTTCGATTTCCGACGCCATCAGATATATTCCGACACTTTCACTATCGTCCAAACCCGCGATTATTTTGTACACTTTTATTTTTACGTGTACTGTGACGTACCTCAATACAGCAATTATTGGAAACAGTCAAATGAATAGCGAAAAGAACTCACGGACCGTCAGAGAAACAAAGGTGCAGTAGCGTCAACAGCGCCGCGGTTTGTAACTCTCAAATCCGTATGACTTTGTTTTCTTACTCCAAAACAACATATTACTCCAAAAAAAGACGCATATTTGTTAAACGTTTAGTGATGTAAACACCGTGTTCTTGTTTATCAAGTGGTTGATATAATTTTCACAACCGAATAACATATATTGATTCTTGATCTGCAAATACAAATTGTTTATGGTAAAAAAAGTATTTAAATAAAAATTGTCTATTGTTACAGTAAAAATTCAATCAAGACTTACATTGGATCACGCACTAACATTTTCTGCATCGAAATTAAAAAAATTAATATTCCGATAATCATTTTAAAAAACATGAAAAAAGCGTTTGAGCACTAACTAAAAAATTGTTTAGAACCCTCCAATTTCGCAAAACTTTTTTTTTCTTAAAATACTTCAATTTTCCGTTGAGAAAAAATAATCGATTTTTTGTAACCACCCTTATATATATACTCACGTATGTCGTACCTCAAAACTACCAATTTACGAATTTTTGTTTGAAGCAATTGCAGATACGAGTGATTAAATACCATGCATTGAGAGAGAGGGGTGGGGAGAGAGAGAGAGAGAGAGAGAGAGAGAGAGAGAGAGAGAGAGAGAGACCGAGGGAGAGTTTCGCGTTTCGATGGAAATAACGAAGCGGATAACCGTCACGCACTCTGAAAATCGAGTATACATACACACGCAAACACATGCTCAACTCAAGTCCTTTGAAGTTGAACTTTGTGCCAACTGACCCAGGACACCCTCGCACGATTCTCTCCAGAGGGGACGAATATGCGTTATCACCAGATCCGTCTGCATCGCGCTCTCTCATTGTCACATAAAATCGTGTATTTTTTTCATTTCCATCTGTGGCTTCGTCGTTGTCGCAGTTATCATTATTATTACTAATTTTATCATTATTTTTGTTATTTTTAATATTATTATTTTTGTTACGATGGTGCGTCATCTATTCAAAATGGCGAAAGCCTGCTCATAATCATTGCTATTATCATTATCATCATCATTATTATTATTATTATTCGTGGTATCGCAATTGTCATTCAAACTTTCTATTATTGCCATTATTATCAACATTGTCGATGTTTGTTCAGCAAACAAATTATATCGGTTTGCAGTTAAATGTTTAAAAGTGCATGTCCCTATGCACCGAGGACTTGGTGGCTATCAATTTAAACCCTCCACGAGTACACGCGGATACAAGTTGCTTTGTCTTTTTTTTTTCAATTTATAAATTGAAACGCAGTTTCTACGTCACCCGGAACAAGCTCACGTAATTGATCATGAAAAACGAGTTTGGTGAGTGCCAATTAATCCGCATCCGTTTGCGCGCTGCAGTAAGCTTTGAGCTTTCTCTCTCCCTCTCTCTCTCTCTCTCTCTCGATCGCTATGTGCTCACTCACAATCAGTACCGTTTATCCACCCTAGGGCATCGGCGCCTTTTCCAAGAAATCTCGCTCGCACACGAAGTTTGCACCATTTTTTGGCTCTCGATTCATTTTGAAAAAGAAAAACCTTGCTCAAACTTCGAAAAATGTTCGGCCTGTAACGACGAAAATGGCAAGTGTTGATGAATAGAGGAAAAATCGAAAACCCGAACACGAACAATTTTTTCGAAAGAATTCGATGATATAATGATTTTGAAGACTTTTATTATTTAATAATTATTCAAAAATTAAATTATTTCGTAATAATTAACGATTGAACAAAAACATGGGAATACCGATTGTCATTTAATATTGTTATTTCATAAAGAGTATTGGAAAAAAGATGACATTAAGAAAATCACATCTCAAAAGTTTAATTATTCACCAAATATTGTTTTATTGAAGAATACAATTTGCGAAATAATTATGAAACGATAAAAAGCTTCAAACCAATTTTCGATTTTTTACTCCAATCGGAAAAAAACTGCTCCAGGGAGCTTCACATTAATCAAATTAATCGGACTATTTGTTTCTTCATTTCCCTTTTCTAGTAACAATGGTGGAGCGAGGCCCTATCAATGCAAACTCGTTTGCCGAACTTAAATATTTTGTCCATCCCTTATGTTCGGTGATTCTCGGTCACTTGGGCAATGTGAAAAACAGAAAGAATGCTCCGATAAGCACATGACAGAGACCGAAAAATTGATCAAGCTACTCGCGTGATGGGAGTTCTTGTTCGGATTGCGTTTTTATTTGTTGGACGAATTTTTTGCAATCGTGGTAATGGAGTCACGTTGGCATATATCGCTTCGAGTTTCGCAAAAAAAAAAACAGAAAAATATAGAAGGTTTGCGTCTGTGAATGCTTTTTTTTTAAATTGCGAGTGTGCTTTTGTGCCCTTTTATTTCGCCATTAACTTGGCGTGTCTATTATATATATATATATATATATATATATATATATATATATATATATATATATATATATATATATATGCATATCGCAAGCAGAAAATGGCTCTGAATCACGTAATCGCTAAATGTTGCGCCAAACGGTTTCCACAGAATGGAATTTATATTATCTGATAACAACGTTATACCCTACGCGTACCCAACACATATACACATATAATGATTTTATGGCGTGTGAGACTTTTGGAATTTACTTTGTTAAGCGCATTCGCGGTGAGAGACGCGGAGATAAAAAAAAAATTCGTTCACGACGACGCAGTTGCGGCGAATTCGGCAAAACTATTGCGAACGGCGCCTGGTACACGTTTGTTTGCATACCATTTTTTTCACAATCTTTATCGTCAAAGTTTCCGCACAACGCGTAAACGAAGTAGCGCGAGTATTACGGTAGCCCCATGTTCCCGCGTTATTTCAATTGTCATTTATCCTTCAACGTCCTTCTGCGTTTGGAAGAATATCTTCCAAACGAGACTTGTCGAAAGTGCGGCAGTGATTTAAAAAAGTCGAGCGAGGGTAGAGAGACACTTGGAGATTTTTTATCGTCTCAAGGTTTTCGATGTTTCGATGAAAAAGAGAAGTTAGTATCGTTGGACTGCAACGGAATTTTTTTTATAATTCTTTTAATCCTTTTTTTATGAATTTGCAATTTTTTTCCACAGGTTTAGATTGAAAATTCCTAATGTTTATCCTCAAAAACCTTTTACTTTTTTTCATGGCTACAAATGTGCCAAAAAATCGAGCAATACGAAAAAATATATATTCGGTGCATTCCAAGAGTGCAAACTTCATCACCATGAAACTCATCCGATGGCATTCGTTCGGGATCATCATGCGAGACTTGCAACGAAAATCTGTAGTCACAAACGTTTTGGATTATAATAATAATAAAGAACTACAAAAAAAAATTGTTAAAGTTTAACGAGACGAACTTCAAAATCATCGCATCTTCTTGTACGTTTCAATCGTAACGTAACTAGTTGGCGATTCACGGAGACCTCGTCATTATCTTCTTCCTACTCTAATTCCTCCTATTCACGAGCTCTTGTGATCTGCAGAGGCTTTTCCGATGAAGCTTTCTTCACGGACTTCTTCTACTATCTCTCCAAAAACCTTCCTGACGTATATATATAAACATATGTATATACAGGGTGTCCTTCTTATCTCTGCCACCCCAAATAACTCGGTAATTATCGACGTCACAAAAAAATGTTTCAGACTAAAGTTGTACGGTGTGAAGGGGGCCATCAAATGCGACATTTTTTTTTAGTTCGGTGGAGGCGCTGACGCACATTCAAGGTCACCTTCACTTTTTAAAATGGAATGGTACATTTTTCTTTCAACCATCTTGTGGACCACCTCAAGCCGCATAAAAAACATTAGGGGTTCAAAGTCGTTCAAGGTCGTTCAAGATTAGTATCGATGATACAAATCTAAATATCTCGGATCACTACCAAATATTTGGCAGTGATTTGAGATATTTAGATTTGTATTTCATTTTAATAAGTGACCTTGAATTACCTTGAACGTCTTGACCCCTTAATGTTTTTTATGCGGCTTCAACCATCTTGCTCCACAAGATGGTTGAAAAAAAATGTACCGTTCCATTTAAAAAAGTGGAGGTGACCTTCACTGTGCGTCAGCGCCTTCACCGAAATAAAATGGTCCCCTTCACACCCTACAACTTTTGTGTGGAACATTTTTTTTGTGATGTCGATAATTACCGAGTTATTTCAGGTGGCAGAGATAAGAGGGACACCCTATGAACAGTGCTGATAAAGTGTTTTTTTCTTCGATTTTCTTCGATCTCGAGAAATCGAAGAAAAAACACTTTATCAGCACTGTTCATAGTGACGATTTTTCGGAGTAAGTCAATTGAATTTCCGGATTGTTTCGGACTTTTGGGTGTTGGAATATAGATTGTTCGGAATGAACGAACGCGATGTGCCCCACCTATATATATATATATGTACGGATAGGGAGGTCGTTTCTTTGCTGCGACAAATCCCCTGTAATCGTGTGTTCTCCTCCACTAGATATCCAGCTGTCACTCGTGAACCAGTAAATTCTGTCAAAGTCTCCACGAAGTTCATGAATCTTCTACTCTCTCTGTGCCTCTCCCTCGGTCTCTTTTTGTCCAATATTTAGTAGTTGCATGGCATGAGAGGTGGATAAGAGTTCGTCGGGTTGGGCATTTAAAACTTCATTGAGATCTTAAATTATTGACGATCGTGAAAGTAAACGCTTGTGGAGTATTAAAACTGTACGTATGAATAAATAAATAAATAAATAATTAAATAAACGAATTAATAAATGAATGAAGACATGAATATACATATAAGTAAATACATAAATAAATACATGATTAATAAATTAATACATATATTTATGTGTAAATAGGTATGTATGCACATATGACTATTCGTTCATTCGATTCTCTTCTCGCTTTTTTTCATCACTCTTTCAAATGTAAGCCTTACCGTTAATTACGTGCACCTTAACCGTCGCCTTTTCCGCGACCGTTGGGACGCAACTGTAGTTACCCGAGTCGCTGAGCTTCGCGTAAATAATCCTCAATCTGGAAAATGAAAAGGAGCAATAATTGCATGAGCAAGATATTTCGCGAAATTGCTTAATCCTCGCGATTCGCTGAAACGAAGAAAAAACATAATCGCCCAAGAACGAAGAAAAAGAGTAAAACGCCGTGCCAGATTATCGGCGAGCATAACGAAAGTAATTGGAGTGAAAAAAACCAGACATACAGTACATTATAGAGTACGCGTACTTCGGTCTCTATAAAATTGTAAAAAAAAAAGGAATAACAGTTTTGCACTCGAAACGAAGAGACGGATAAATGGACCGGGGGTTTGATAAATGATTTTGAGAGAGGGAATAATTCGAGGGAAAATATGCAACGAGAACGATTGAGGTTTGATAAAAAGGATGAAGGATAAGGTTCCAAAAACCCCCAACCTTCGAACAGGCTAAAATTTTGCATAAACCTTCCTTTCATTTTGAGACAACCCCTAAAGAGATTCTTGGCGACTCGCAATGGCTTACGAGATATTGAATGTTTAAGTTTTTTTTTTACCCTTTGCGGCATAGTGTAACACTGGTGTTACACCAAATTCAATTCATATTTTGACGATTCAAAAGTGTTTTTTAATTAAATGTGGCGGTTGTAAATGCGTTTCAAGGTTTCTAGGACTTCAATAACTACTAAAACATACCTATTGAATTTTTATTTTTCACGTAGTCGGTGTCATCGATAACGAAAGTACAAAAAAACGAACTTTTTACATCATAAATCTGATTACGACTAATTTAGCGGGTAAACCATAACCAAAAAATAGGTAAAAACTTGGTTTTTGATCCATCGAATACGAACCCGAAGTTTAAACCGTCAAATTGAAAATGGCGGATCCAATATGGCCGCTGTAAATGGCAAAAACGACAGCATTTTCTTCAAATTTGATGATCTATTTTTTTTGTTTTGGGGAGTTTATTTCATGTAACAGTGACCCCAAAAACCCCCGAGTACCAACTTTCGCTATCATCAAACGACGTTTTGCATTTATGGTCCGCCATATTGGGTCCGCCGTCTTGAATTCCCGAATTTTGAGTGCAGATTCGTAATCAGCGACCCCGATAGCCCCCGAGTGCAAAATTTCGGGCCAATTGCACGTAAAGAAAAATGTATGCTTCAAAGGGTTAAGGGGCTATACCAGTGTGACACTTTCAAAAAATCGATTTTTTTTCCCGTTTTCGACAGTTTATACTTTCAAGAATATCCTTATCATTTATATAATTTATATCAATATCATTTTATCTTGCAAAATCCGATAGTTAAATCTTTAAACGCGTTTTTCTCGAAATGAGATTTTTTCTAAATTTGCTGACATTATAACTCAAAGAGCAATTATCCGATTGATTTGAAATTTGAACTGAGTACTCTTGAAAATATTTACTCTACAATGACGTAGGATATTTTCGATTGAATGAAAATTGACGATTTGGCATTGAGAAAAAAACGACCATTTTATAGGCAAGAAAACAGAATTTTTTTCATATCTACGCCATTTAGGAAATACCTTCCAGTTTAACGACATTTTTTTCCTTTTTCGGTTTCAGCTACTCAACCGGCCGGAATCATGTCAGCAGTGGAGGAACTTTTTTTTGGCGCCTTCGAAGGCAGCGCATAAGTCGCTTGGGTGTCAATATTTTTCTATGAAAAAATTATGTAATATAGTCCAAATATAGCCAAATATATTCTTAATTTTTCAAAACATTTAATTGGGTACTTTTCTTCCAAAAAATTCCCGAAAATCACCCAAATTTTCAGCGTTCACACTGGAGGGCAATGGAGGCTGAAGGCCCCTTAAAGGTAAGGTTCCGAAACCGCCGCCCCCCCCCCCCCCCGACTGAGCTGAAATTTTGCACAAACCTTCCTTCTAATACTGTAAAACAACCCCTAAAAGGATTTTTGCCGACGCAATAGTTTTCGAAATATTGAATACTAAAGCTTTTTTTTAACACGCGTTGACTATCTCTATATCTGCCACATATTCGTTTATACCTATATATGTTAGGGGGCGTACACAAATTGTGTAACGCTAAATTTTCCTATTTTCGACCCCCCCTTCCCCTTCCCCCACGTACCAGAACCGTAACGCCTGGCCCGACCCTCTCTATTTCATTACGTAACGGGTGCTTTTTCATCAATAATTGCGATTTCTTTCATAGGCATAACTAATTATGAAAGGATTCGGTTTATACTCATTTTATTAAGTACTAGTTTTATATAAATTTTTATGAAAAAATCTTTAAGATTGACCGAGACATATGCCTCGATTTAAGGACAAAAAAATGTTCTTCATTGCCCCATCGATATTTTTATGAAAGGTTATCTGTAGATAAAAAGTAAAAAAATCTATCGATATCTATACAAATGTAGCCATCGCTATGCGTAGCCGTTTTTTTATTTTGGTTTTTTTTTACAAAGTGCCGACGGTTTGGACATTTTTTCCATATTCAAGGCCCTTTTTTGCATTTAAACGGTCTTTAAAAACAGTAATTATAAAAAAAATTCAAACTAGGTTCGTACAAGCTTAGTCACTGTGATTGCAAAAATGTCCAAAAAAATTGAAAATCGGTTCATAAGTTTTTGAGTATTTGCTGGGACAAGGTCGAAAAAAGTAGTTTCGAGAAAAACGCGTTCAAAGTTTTCGTTCCGTTTTTCTTTATGTGAAGTTAAGTTTTTTCTAGAATATTGATACTTACATTAATGTATCTAGTTCCGGGCGATATGACGGTTCTTCATCTTCATTATATTTCACAAAATAATAAGGGCCTGGACTAACCGGTCGTGCTACCTGTTCTTACTAAAGTGACTGTAACTCCGTCAGTTTTCGAACTTGTGACTAAAAATGCAGCTAACATATTTTTGACTATTTGTACTTTCAATAATAATAAAAAACGATTTTTTATTTTTTATTTTGTTTGGGGAAAGTAGAAAAGCTACAGTGACTTCCCCACTTAACTGACATGTCGCATGGGAAGTTGTCAACTTACCGCGGTAAAATTGCGCGCGAGTTTTACATTCAAAACCTGAATATGCAGAAATTTTGCTATTTCTGGCAGTTCTAAAATCGTGACGTAACGAAAATCTTGCCCCCCCCCCTCCCCACGAGTACGCAGACCGTAACGCATGGCCGGACGCCCTCATATATCGTTACATAATTTGTGTACGTCCTCTTATCGCGCCCCTCGTTTTGTCCAAACAAACCCAAATCGAAACCAAAAAACTATTGCGCGTCGCCCAATATCCCTTTAGGGGTTGTCTGAAGGGTTCCTCTCACTTTAGACGCCAAAAAAGAATAGCTGTTTTCATGAATTTTTTTGATAGGTTTATATTATAGATATTGAGATAAAAGTTGTTACACATAATAAATACACTTTCGAAATACATTAATTTTTTTTGTTAATGTATTTATGTAACCCAAACAAACTTTTAACGCGTTTTTCTCGAAACAGCATTTTTCGACGGTTTGTTGATAAAATCTTCGAAACTACTTAACCGATCCTTATTAAATTTTAACCACATATTCTTTACAACTATAGCTATAGCGCATATCAAAGATTTAAAAAAATGTTGATGTTTACTATTTTTTTTGCCAAAAACGCTGAAAAAACACTTTTTTTTGTTTTTTTTTTTCGAAAAATGTCCGCCATTTTGTTATTTTTGCATATATAAAAAATCGTATGATATGCGCTATAGCCATTAAGATAATGAATCTAAAACCGTTTGATTTTTTGTTTCGGATGATCCATCTCCGAAATTTCATCAACAGCGCAGACGTACAATTTTTTTAGGACATTTTTGTCACTACCTTTTTCATCTATAAATAGTAACTTTTATATTAATATCTATAACATAAACCTACCAAAAAAACTCATGAAAATAGCCTTTTTCAGCGTCTAAAGTGAGAAGACCCCTTAAAATATTAAAAGGGAGGTCTGTGCAAAATTTCAGCTCGATCGGAAATTGGAGGTTTTCGGAACCTTACACAGGAGAAATTTGCAGGCAAGCGATTATTCCAAGGTAATATATTTTTCGGGAAAAAAACGAGGAATTATTGAAGAATAGAGGTGAGCGAAAAATGATCGATGAAACGTGTCGGCGTGACGTGGATGCGTTACGTGTCGACGATTGAAATTTTAACGCGATCTAATGTAACGTACCTTGACGTAAGAGCCTCGCTCCATTCCGTCTCGACCGTGATACGAGGCTCGCTGTCAATGTCGTTCTCCGATCTCGGCGATGTGTCGAGTGGATGATTTTCGCGATACCAGCCGACCGTGCCGAGATCGTGAGGACCCTGGGACATCAGACACGTCAGTGTCAGGCTGCTCCCCGTTTTCACGTAAATGTCACCGGGCCCTATTATCCTCGCTCGGGCCTCTGCAAATTTCGAAAGAATAAACAAAAACACAAAATTAATAAATTAATCAATAAGCGCGTTTCTCGTTATTTGATTTTTTACTTTTACTTCGAATTGTGCAAATTTTTTTAATGATCATTTATAAGGGACAGTAGCGTTCAAATATTTTCGAAAAATCTTCTCTGGGACGCTCTGAATCCATTTTTTCGGTTCGACGTTTCTCTTCGCGGGCCAATAATCGAAGCTTGATCAATCGATGACGGCGTGTGAAAATGGCTAGAACGAATGTAGTGTTTAAAAAAAATAAAATAAAAAGTGCATTGACGTACGTGCAACGAAAACGCTCGCTAACGGGTTATGTCGTTGACGCTTATTCAGCTATTGAATGAGAAAAGCTCGGAGGCAAAAGCTCGGGGCAATTTTGTTAATTTTTTTTGTCCCTCCCTCTCTTTTATCTCATCCTACGTGATTTGACCTTATTTTAACGACCTCGTGCGAAACGTCGAATATCTCGTACGATTCGCACATATTCAGCGCCACGAGACTGCCATTGTCGTCCGGACGTTAACGAATGAAAAAGAAAAGGAGCGAAAATGATCGACGCATTTTTCAATTGGTGTCGTAGCGTTTTTTCAAACGTGCACCACCGGGAAGTTTGTATAAAAGAAGGATAAAATTGGAGCTATGTTTTCTCCTCTTTTTATTCATAAAAATATTATAAATAATGATAATACATAAATCTGATATAACAATAATCGATTATTTATTTTTATTATTGTTGTTATTGTCGTCGTCGTCGTTATAATTCTTATTGGTAATCCAAAATTTATTATTATGTAACTTTGTACATCTTGATTCTTTGGGTATTTAATATTAATGGTACTTAAAATGAAATACCCAAAGAATCAAGATGTATAAAGCTACATAATCATAAATAGCCGGGTAGTTTGTATGAAAAAGGATGGCATTAGATCTACCTTTTTCGCTCTTTTTGTTAATAAGAATAATAATAATGATGATAATAAATAAATGTAATACAATAATAATATATAATTTATTTTTATTATTGTTGTTGTTACTTTTGTCGTCGTCGCTGTCATTCTTATTGTTTATTGAAAATGAATTATTATGTACTTTTATACGTGTCAATTTTTGGGTATTAAATTTTAAATATCATTCTCATCCGATTATCCTAATTTGTTACCGATTTTATGATAGTGCCAGATGTCAAATGAAAATCAATTGTCATTGTCAATCATTAGCATAAACCGTAATTAATCTCACGGCTCTCTCAAGTCTGCCTTCGACGCAAACGAAACTTTATCGAACGCGTTAAGGGGCTATGCCAGTTTGACACTTTAAAAAAATCGATTTTTTTGCCTTTTTCGACAGTTTATACTTTCAAGAATATCCTGTAAAAATTTCAAGGCCGTAACTCTATCATTTTATCTTGCAAAAATCGATAGTTAAACCTTTAAACGCATTTTTCTCGAAACTAGATTTTTCAAATTTGCTGACATTGTCACTCAAAGAGAAATTATGCGATTGACTTGAAATTTGAACTGAGTACTCTTGAATATATTCACTCTACAATGACGTAGGATATTTTTAATTGGATAAAAATTGATGATTTGGCATTGAAAAAAACGACCATTTTGTAGGCAAGAAAACAGACTTTTTTCATAAGTACGTCATTTTGTTAGATTTTGATATTTTTAGAAAATCCTACGTCATTGTACAGGAAATACCTTCCAATTTAACGATTTTTTTTCCTTTTTGGTTTTAGCTACTCAATCGGCCAGAATCATGTCAAGCAGTGGAGGAATTTTTTTTGCGCCTCCGAAGGCAGCCCGATAAGTCGGTTGGATCTCAATATTTTTCTATGAAAAAATTATGTAATATAGGTCAAATATAGCCAAATATATTCTTAATTTTCCGAAACATTTAATTGAGTACTTTTCGTCCAAAAAATCCCGAAAATCACCCAAATTTTCAGCGTGCACACTGGTATAGCCCCTTAAAGCTACGAGCAGGTTTTTTAACGCATTTTTTCGGAAATATTTGCGTCAATAAAAAGGTTTTTTTAAATCTTTTTCTTGACATTGCCACAAGTGGCAAAACGAGGAACCACGAATTGGATAAAATAGTAATAATCACAGGACTAAATTATTGGAAAAAAGATATCCAGGTCAATTGTCGGATATTGAAATCGTCATTTCGAGAGGACAAAGGGCTCGTTTCGCTTTTCATCAATCTGGGTTAATTTTGCGGAAGCGATCAATTTTCCGAGTTTGAATATCGCACGTGGTTACGCAAGCTGGAAAAATTGCGCGGGTGTTTTTTTTCTTCTTCTCTGTTCTCCTTCCGTTTTTGCCACGTCGTAGCAGGTGCGCATGCACAAATGTCACCGGGGCATAATGAGGCTTTAATGGAAATTTCCTATCTGGTTGAAAAAAGAAATGGGACAACTTGGAAGTCGGGTGTTTTCCGAGGATTTTTTTTTAATTATTATTTTTCATTTTTTTTTACATTGGCCCTGGTGGAACGCGATATATTTTTTCGAGTAAGGAGGACGAGCGGCGAAACGCTGGAAGAAGAGCGTTTCCTTTCGTCACAGGTGTACCGATCCGATAAGCCATGCTGGGGTGCTCTGAGCTACCCTCCAGCACTGCGTTACTGTCGTTTTGGAATATCGGTGAAGAGAGCATTCTCTGGCATAAAAAAACTAGCCAGAGGGAGAGAGAGAGAGAGAGAGAGAGAGAGAGAGAGAGAGAGAGAGAGAGAGAGAGAGAGAGAGAGAGAGAGAAGAAGAGAGAGAGAGAGAGAGAGAGAGAGAGAAAGAGAGAAGGGGGGTGGGGTGAAGAGGAAGGCAGAGCTTCGGGAAAAGGATTTGATGAAAACATTTTTACATTTCCCGTTAGATAAAAAAATAAAAAAATCTCCTCGACCATATTTTGCAAAATGAAAAGAAATATGAGCCTCAAGGTACGACGGGTGATGTTTAGTTATTTTACAGAGAATAAAGTTGCTACCATTGCTATATGTGATAATAATAATAATAATAATAAACGTAGTCATTTTTTTACGGGTCTAAAATGTTTTTTCCTATCTATATAGTGCTTTTTTATTTCAAATGATTCTAAATCTCCAATACTACGTTCGCTGCATCCTTCACTTTACTGTAATTTTTGCGTCAATTTCGTTTTTTGTGGATTGTGGTCGGTTTTGAGTTAAATTGATTTATTTTATTTGGCTTTGCTTTGGCAAGGAGTTTTTTCCCAAATATTCCCGTCCTCATACATGTTTCGTTCAATCTAGAACACGATTCGATCATCGATCTTGAGCCGTGGGAAGTCATTGCAAAAAATCACAAAATTCGTACGGAATCATCTTTCCGAGATTTTCAGTGTTTTATTCGAATGCAAGTAAATGCTGGAAACAACTTTGAATAAATTGCGAGCACTTGAGAAAGAGGAAGGGGGAGACAGAGAGGGGGAGAGGGAAAAGAGAGAGGGAAAGGGGGGCGGTAGACGGAGACAGCGACACGAAAGAAGGGAGGATGGAGAATGCTTGTCTGCACTGTACCGGCGTAAACTACTGCATTCCCGCTCGAGTAGAAACTCTTGCACTCGCCGTCGGCCTATTCGCTACAGTTTCCGCTGCGTGTGTACCGGGCCACTGTGAGAAACGGTGCGACGTCAAAGAAAATGAGAAACCCCACCATATATATCGACACATACTCGCGCTACGCACTACTTTATACATAGGGCGTTCTATCTCGAAGCTACAAAGCATCCAATCGCTTTTCTTCATCGTGCTATTTGGTATGAAGACTGAATGCAATTAAGTTTAAATGAATTCAAATGATAACTTGAATACTAATTTAAATAAAGAATGCCCATTGAATAATCAAGAAAAAATAAACTACACAATCAATTAAGAACAATCATTAATTATGTCCTAAATTGTTATTGAAAAATTACTATATACGAAAATTGCGTGGAAGAAAGATTCCTATCGAAAACTTCTGTAAAAGATATCGCAAAATATTAATAAACGCATAATTAAATGAATATCTGGATATATGAATAGATAAATGAATAAATAAATGAATAAATGCAAAAATGCGTAAATGAATAAATGCATAAATGAATAAATAAATAACTGAATAGATGAATAAAGGAATACATGAATAAATGAATAAATGAATAAATGGATAAACGAATGAGTAAATAAATAAATAAATGAATGAAGATCTTTGTGGGTTCAGCGCGCTCTTGCTACTAGGGGTTGGAATGTCTGATGCGCGTCCGGTACATCGGTGCTCACACTCCGTACATGGTCGATCCCCAGTCTGACTGCGTGTATATTGCAACGGCAAAATATACCACCGTGGAGAACCCTTCATGCCCATAACGTTCGTAAGCCCGGACACCACCTCTGCGTAGGTACGCGCGATTGTACGTTTCAAGAAACGAACGTTGAGGAAAATCGAGGCCGAGTACATGTCTTATTCATCGCGAACTCGTAGAGAAGGAAAACTACTCTCGCGTCGTCCCTAGGTACGAATTGTACTTTCTTGCATTCATACATTATATATTTACACCCACACATACATATGCATATATACATGCACAACTGCACATTCGTATATATATATATGTGTGTGTGTTTGTGTATTCGTAGGGATGACATGAGAATAGACTTCTAGTGCCGCAACTCCTTTACTCTCTCTCCGTCTCGCGCTCCGTCGGCCATACACACAATGACGTGAATTTACGCATGTTCGACACAATACTTTTTTTCAATCGGAATCCACGTCTTCGCGGTGTCATTTTCAGAACTTTCTATCGACTGTCACCGCACAAGAGCGCGCCATGCAAACCTTCATCGTTGTCGCAAGGCTTACGAGAAAAGAATCGCTGGTGGGCTACCAGCACATTTTGTATTTTTTGTTTGTTTTTTTTTTCATACTTTTGCGCATTTTCTATCTCTTTCCCCGTTTTTGGATTTTCTTTTGATTACATTAATTCGCTACTTTTTATTTAAATTAAATTTATTGATTCATTGATTCATTTTTATGAGAATTTATCGTGTTATTCTGCTTACATTGGTATGACTAATTTGTCAGCAACATTTTTCGTTTTACCATTATCGATTACTTTTTAATTTTATCGTCATTGTACTTAGTTATTCTTTATTATGAATTGTGATTCTCTACTTGTTGGTAATTTCTATTTCGGCTTTTATGTTTTTGTTGTTTTTTTACATATATTTTGCGTTTCAGAGAAACGTAAGAAATGGAAACATAAAGATAACGAGCACACTGAAATCGGGATGGAAAAAATTAACAGTCATAAACGCGTCATAGGAGGTCTTTATGTTTGCAAGAATTAGTAGCCTCAAATGATGATTAACAGATGGAAGTAATAGTACAAAGTGGAATGCTGCATGAATTCGAAATATGGGGATCGAGGAGGAGGAAACAAGTGGATAAATCTCAAGCAAAGTATGTTAAAATGGCTATGGGAATTTGTAGAAAGACCCTAAACTATATTTGAATCGGAAGCGGGGAGCAGGGGAATGGAAGTTGAAGTATGGGAAAGGGCCGCAAGGTACCTACTGAAAATGATAAAGATAGGGGATGGTAGGTGGCCAAAAAATGTCTAAGGAACGAAGTAACAGCAATTATCAATCGTAACTCATTAAAATGGGGAAAATAAATAAAAGAAGCAATGAAAAGCGTAAGTGAGGGGGTAATTTGGCAAGCCGTATGGAATGGAAATGTAAGGGGGTTGGAAAGAGAAATAGAAAGAGGCGTGAAAATTAACATGGAACCAGAAATTCATTGCGGTTGGAGCAAAATCGATAGTTCAACATACCGCAACGAATATGAACATAGGAAAATAGGTAGAAAAGAAACGTGAGCGAAGATAATATGTGGTAATGTCGGGAAAGTCGGGTAAAAACGGTATGTACACGCCAAATGTCGAAGATGCAAGTGGGCAATTGAAAACTTGCGACATATCTGTAAGTGTACGGAATTTAAGTGGAAACTAAACCACGAAATAGTAAATAAACTGGAGCAATGGTTGGAAATAGCAGGGGGTTAGAAATGGACCGGAAAATAGAAGCGCAACTGAAATTGCAACCAGCAAAGCAACTATGCGACTACTCCCGAGTAGAAATTGTGCTAGCCTGTCTGAGTTACGACGTAGTAACTGGCTCGCCCAATTGAGCTCATACGAACTGACCAATTGTTGGCTTGCTATGAGCTAGTAATATTGTAAATGTTTTGTCACCAGCCCTTGTCTAGTCACTGCCCAGCTGATCCTGGTCACAAATGACAAAGTGAGGTTATGTGACTACGTGTACTTCCATTGAGCGAATGACTCATGGCTGGCTAAGCAACTTGAGTTACAGATGGCGTTGCAAATGCAAGCATTCTTAAGTAGGTATCTTGCCATGACGTAGCCAGCTATACGGCTGTGGACCCCTTGGCTAGTCACTGCCCAGCCGAGCTCGCTCACGAATGATAAAGTGTGGTTATGTGACTACGTGTAGCTCTATCGAGCGATTGGCTTATGGCTGGCTAAGCAACTTGAGTTACAGATGGCGTTGCGAATGCAAAAATTCTCAAGTAGGTATCTCGCCATGACCTAGCCAGCTAAATGGGGCTGTGCACCCCTTGGCTAGTCACTGCCCAGCCGATCTTGGTCATAAATGACAAAACCTGGTTATGTGACTACGTGTAGTTCCATCGAGCGACTGGCTCATGGTTGGTTAAGCAACTTGGGTTACAGATGACGTTGCGAATGAATGAAATCCTCAAGTCGGTATCTCGCGATGACCGAGCCAACACTCCCCAACTGCGGCCGCACTAGCCGGAATAAATAATCGAGCAAATACAATTTAAGGTTATGTAATTCTATGCGATTGTCGCTCTCAATGCGAACGCAATTGAGTCATTGATCCGATAATGTTATTTACATTTGTTAATCTACCCATTTTTAAATAATCTGTCATTGTGTAGTATAACATATGTAGAAGATAAGAAAATTCAAAAATTGAACAAGTAGAACTGGCTCAGTGGACAACGTCACAACTCATCACCCAGAGGTCCCGGGATCGAAACCACTTTACGGCGTAAGCATTTGTCTGAGATTATTTAAAATTGCACCATTAATATGTTTACAGCGAAAATATCATAACCCTAATCAACGAACAACGAAGAATATCGCAAAAGGGTCCAATTATGCAAATTATGTGCAAAAAAAAATCACGATAATTTAAATATATAGCCGCAATTTTTTTTGTTGTCTAATCGCCACCTAATTTTTTGTTCCCAGTCGCTAGCTAAAAAAACTAGTTGATGGCTAGGTCAAAATATAATACAGCCGTGAGATATTTCTTTCTATCTAGTCACCGTGTAATTTTTTGTATTCAGTCACTAGAGGACCAAAACGTTACAAGGCTGGGTAGTCAATCGCTAAGACGGCTAGCTTGTGGCGATTCGAAACATCACTTTACTAGCTTGTGGCTAGGCGGTAATGAGTTACGTTTTTCACTCGGGCTACTTGAGAAACTAGCAACTAGGATGGATGTAAGAACACCAAAGTAAAATAATTGATGTAAATAAGTAGGGAGGGCCATTTATGTAAACGAGCTTAAAAAGGGTATACAAGGATTGAAAATACTACTACTACCATATTTTCTTTTTCCTATTGTCTCAAGGTATAATAAAACTAACCTAATCCAATATACTCTCTTTCTATCTCTCTCGCCAGTCCGATAGCAGTCGTAAATCGGCTTCAGTTTTATGTCGATTTAATTAGTTTTTATGTGTTAATAATATTATTATTGTGATTATATAGTTTGAGTTTAACTCTAATCTTAGTTCATACGGTTAGAGTTATTGTATAAAAATGCTTATTGATTGAACTCAATATCCACAATGTACTAACATGCACGGTACTCTTAAGTAGAAATAGCTACAAAGTACGAAATAAACAACATTCTCTCTCTCTCTCTCTCTCTCTCTCTCTCTCTCTCTCTCTCTCTCTCTCTAAAATGCCATTGGTATGGTGTGCAATTACGCGAAATATCGGACACGCTCTTGTGCATCGTGGGGCGAGTGATATTTATTTTGGGAGGAGCCAGAAAATGGTTTACATTCGTGAGCATTGAACGTATAACGGTCGTAATTTCGGGCGTAATCTCTCGTCCGAGGAAAAGCGGGAAGGAGACAGAGAAAGGGCGAGAGAGAGAGAGAGAGAGAGAGAGAGAGAGAGAGAGAGAGGGAGAGAGAGAGAGACGCATTAAGATTGAAGCCGCAGAGTCAAGTGTATCCCATAGTCCAAGGCTGTACACAGCACGTATACAAATGCCCATGTACATAGGTATACACATACTGCATAAACATATGTACATCACAATCGTGCTCTAAGTGTCAAGATGTCGGTCGGATCGCGCCCGAAAGAGAATAGGTGCACGAGCGCGGCTAAGGGTACGAGAGAGAGGGGCAGAGAACGAGAAGAAAGTGGTTTCGCACAAATACTTGGTAGACCGGGGGTGAAAGCACGGGGGCGCACCTGGAGGACCGCATATGCATACGGAAACTCATTTCTGGTAAAGCACAATATCTCACGGAGATATATATCTCGGCAGGGTTTGTAATAAGTTGAGACGTGCCATGCGGCGCTCCGGAACAACAGGAGTGCGGAAGAAGAGTGAAGAAAGGGTAGAGGAGATGAAGCACGGGGGTGGGGGTATAAAAGAGGCAAGGTGCTGGATGAAAGGAAACACGGAGTAGAACAAGAGGACCGAGGTAGAATGAGAGTGATGGGTGGAACCTCCTCATTGCAACATTACCCTCTCTCTCTCTCTCTCTCTCTCTCTCTCTCTCTCTCTCTCTCTCTCTCTCTCTCTCTCTCTCTCTGTTGTGAGCATTTACTCGGGCGCACAGATGCACATGCACGTACATAGCAGACAAAGTTGGCGGTACACGAAGGGTGCTCATTTCGCGCCGCGAGAGCATGACCTGGAAGGTCTTTTGAAACTCGATTCATCGCGACAGTGCGAGCTCATTGCTGGCCCGCTCGTTCCCTCGTCAGCCCCTTTTTTCGCCCTTTCCTCCCTCACCTAACCAACTCTATTTCCGCTATCCGCGCGTGGCTGTGTGTGTGCTAGAGGGTACATTTTTATTTCTCTCGCACACTCGACCTCCCTCGATCCCCATTCCTGTCATTCTTGCGCCTCGGGAATGCCGCTTTTTATTCCCGGACATGACCCCTTAAGGTTCCGCAACCACGACAGACGCCGCGTCCGGGATCCTAAACACGGGACGGTCGGGCTCGACACGTTGTTAGCTGGGGGTCGCGTCCTGCTTGTTCGTTTCTGATGTTATTTTTTTTGGAAGGCAGGGAGGCCCAATTCTGGGCGTTTCTGTGACAGCCCCACGGTCCGTTTATTCCACCACGAAATTAGCCCATCGCGGTCTTGAATGATTGTCGCGGTGATTGACGAACATTGCGGTAACGTCATGGAGGACTGATGGTGACTTATCACGGTGGATTGTATAACGTTGATTAGGGCACCAATTGACTTTTTTAAATGAAAATTCTAACTGACGGGGTCACGACTTGATGGATCGACCGGCCATTCATTCATTCATCCAAGCCTCATCCATTCATCAAGTCCGCTTGTCATCAAGCCTGATGTGGCAGTCTCGTGAGGGAAGATTTTTATGATAATGACAAACATCGTTATTATTGGAATTGTTGTATGTATTGGTGGTACGGAAAATTTGGTTTTTTGGAAGTCCACTTCTGATTGCAATTGGAAGAGCTTCTTGATTGGGGTCAAAGGGGGTTCGAAAATGTTGAGCAGTGGCTCGATGCATGGAGAGGCAAAAATAAAGAGGCTGACTTTTTATTTGGTTTTCACGGTTTCTGGTTTTGGAAAAGCATCGCGCGATATTGTAGAAAATTTTAGTTAGGGGTGGGAGACAATAAGAATTCTTGGCTTTCTTCACTGTGGGGTAAAAAAATCGGCTTTTTCTCTGCATTTTCTCAAAGTATACATATTGAGGAATATACGATTCACGTAAAGTCAAACTCTCGATCGCGTTTTTCTCGAAAAGACTTTTCCTGATCTGGCCGGAATCATAACTCTAGCTATAATAGTCTGATGTTTAATTTAAAAAAACCAAAATTTTCATAATTGCAGTAGCTATATGTAGCCGTTTTCCCCTGAAGTTGAGTATTCCTTATGCCCCAACATATAAGCAAACGTTTCGCCAAAATTACACGTTTTTTATCACGCGCCATTTTGTGATTTTTTTTTTCGAAAAAACGACTACTATGAAATAATACTATACGGCTTTTAGAAAAATCAAAAAGTTTCATTTTCATTTTTCAGACCAACCTTTATCGAGTTATCGATCCGGCTGTTGGACCACATGTTTTATACAGAGTCTCTATCAAACCTCAATAACTTTGTTGATCAAAAATTGTTTTCAATAAAAACTAACACGAAATAATTTCAGTGTATGCATAATAACGTGTCTTTTTTTTCAAAACCCAAATAAATTACATAATAGATTTAAAAAATGGCAAAAAACGACCGTTTCTTGAACCGCCACGGTGTTGTCCTTCCTTAATAGTAAAAGAAATAAAAGAAAATCCTCGAACTAACATACTTATTTTATTTATTTATACAGGGTGTCCCAGAACTCAACGTTAAGCCGAAACGGGGTGACAGGATTGATTGTAACCATCATGAGAAAAATCAGAAAAAAAATAAAGCAGAAAAAAAATAAAGCAGGGCCTTTCAAAGTAGACAAATTTTGAAAATTTTAAATTCATAGTTTAACAAATAGCCTTAATTCTAGGAAACTTGGGTTTGTTTAGGTTTGTTTGGGTTTGTTTCGCAATAACCGAAAAATGGTTACAGTTTGATCAGATTTCTAGGTTTTTCTTAAATGCCCATAATTTTCGAACTGCATGGGATAGATTTTTTTTCGGATTTTTCTCATGATGGTTACAATCAATCCTGTCACCCCGTTTCGGCTTAACGTTGAGTTCTGGGACACCCTGTATATCGGGTTGTATTAAAAAAAAAGACTGCATTTTTTAGGCCTTCCGTTATTTGTTACATATGAAAATTGTATCCCCTAGGAAAGCGAAAAAAATCCCTGTCCATGACTAAAAAGTTGCTATAATTTTGCGAAGCTTCTCGAAAAGGGAGAGCTTAGTCCTGCGGGTTTAAAGATTTTTGGCCGGACCTCCGTTTAAGAAAAGCACAGTGAAACTATTTCCAATTGTAACCATACGTGGGGCGGTCCAAATATATTTTTATTTTTTCACACACTTTAATATATTTCTGTATATCCTCAATTGTAGGTGCTGTCAACTTTATTTCGACCATTAAACTTTAACAACTAACCAACATAAATATCAACAATTAACAACTATAACTATCCATTTTATTGCAATTATTATAAATTTAAGAAACCGTACAATAAATTCATCTTTACCATGAATAGCTTCATTGTTCACGTTGATATTAATTACCACCACTTCATTTCAAGATCACATTCGAATTTTATGACAGGAGTTTTGAAATTATTTGCATGCTAATGAAATTCTTATTTTTAAAGTATCGAATTAATTTCTTGAGTCTGAATACTGCGGAGGGGTCAGTTTCGTTCCTTTTTGGCACCGAGTTGTTTGCCTCGCAGAATTGTACATTGAATTACCAATTTATGCAAATTTAATGATATCCCTTCCTGATTCTATTCTACTTACATTGCACCCGGAGATCGAGAGATAAAGCGAGATAGAGTGAGAGAGGGGAGGCGAATAGCAAGGGGAGCCGCAAATTTGTCGCCTCAACCCAAGGCAGTTTTCGCAGACCCAATGCAGATGCTCGAGACATCGAGAGTTTAATTGAGGTCTCTAGACTTCTCTTTTTTGTCTTAATATACACACCGGAAGTCAACGACCCCTCGACGAATCCGAAGGTATTCAACTACCCCCGCAAACTTTCGATTCTCTTTACGTATCTTGATGATTTATCGACTACCCGAGATCTTCATCTCTTCACCTCTGCCATTCCTCCCAACGGGTTTCACCGCCCCCCCCCCGCCCTCTTGAGGCGGGACGCCACTGTGACGGGTAAAAGGAAGCTATTTTTTTTTGCATTTTCTTAAAGTATATTCAAGAATTAGTGAAGAAATTCCAAGTTGAAATATTGAAAATTGACCAAGTTATTAAATTTAGTTATTAAAGTTAAACAAGAATATTAAATTTTGCACAAGAGCAGGAGTAGCCAAGACGTCGACCGCGGGACCGGTCGACCGCCTGTTTTCTATGAGAGTTGTTTCTTGCTCTACAACGTATTGATGCTACCATCTTTGTTATCCTCCGATTAACGGACTTGCTACTTGTAGAGGACATATGGTTGTCCAATGATTTGTCCTCCACAAGTAACAAGGAACAACTCTCATATTCTACGAGAGTTGTTCCTTCACTTGCCCACTAGCACTATAGTGCTACGTTGATTCAACTGCACATTCATCTGCCGACAACCAATGAATGACTTTGTCCAAATATTCATTTGGTAACTAAACACGAATCTTGATTTGTGCGAATATAAAATATCGTTCCCTCAACCATCCTTTACATTTGGGACAACTTTTCCACTGATCTCATTGAATAAACGCCTCAGTTATAGGACACAAGTATTTACAGTATATTAATACGAAGCATTGGGTTAGACCAACTGTATATCTATTGGCTGTTAAGAACGGGCATGTACCATTAAGGGGAGATATAGACCTAGATGGTCGAAAAAATCGATTGAGAAGCTACGAACATTTCGTCGACCTAGAAGACCTACATTATGGGCCTGATGATGATTCCATGTAAGTTGACAAATTTCATGATTTATTCATTACCAAATTTTCAAACGCGTTTTTCTCCAAACCACGTTTTCCAAATCGGTACCCAAAATTTCTCGAAAACCAATGAACCTATTGCTTTGAGGTTTTTTGTGGTTATTCTATACCCCATTATCTAGTACTTGTCATAGGTTTTTTTCCCGTTACTTTGTTTTCGTTTTATAGGCAAATTAATAACTAATTTTTGGCCCAAAAATCACTATTTGTGTTCAAACGTCCGCCATTTTATCATAAATCCATATTTTCAAAATCGGCTATGACTAGTACTAGATTATAGTATCTAATTTAAGGGGTAAGGCCACTGTAACGGCCCAAAAAAAAAAGGTTTTTTCACTAATTTTTTGCTCCCGAAATTGAAGGTATTTGAAAAAAAACTTTTAATGGTGTTATCGGGCATACATTAAACTTTATTATAAAATTTTTTTACAGTAAAAAAAAAACAAAATGGCGGTTCCACAGCTATCTTCCCGGGACATGTTTTGCTTCCAGGGCTCCGCGGCACGCAGCACCACTGGTGCACTTTTGAATCTAGAACAAAAAAAAAACCATTAATCTAGAGGGCTATAGCTAGAGAATGTCGATCGGATTTTAAAAAGTATCAATTTTTGTGGATTTGGCGTGCGTTTGAAAAAAAAATTGATTTTTGACGAAAAAAACGGCAAGTTTATTGTTAATAAAAAATCAATAAATAAAGTTCTTGAAAATTCCGATCGACATTCTCAAGATAATGTAAATGTTCACATCTGGTTAAAATTTCAAGTAAAAAAAATGAAAATTGTTCGAGTTATGCTGCGTGCCATTTTGAAAAACCATGTTTCGAGAAAAACGCGTTTAAAGTTTTGCGAATAGTTTTTTATTGGAAAAAATTTAAAAAAGAAGTTAACAGGACCTTTTTTTCTTATTCTAGAGGGTTTAAACTATTTTTTAAGCCAATAAAAAAAATCGATTTTTCAAAAAATTTACAGTGGCCTTACCCCTTAATAATCTTTTTGGTTTTTTTTTCAGATGATTTTTGAAGTAACGCCAGTGGGTACCGTATACGCAGATTTTTTTACGACGTTCCAAGGATCATACAATATCCTTGTATAGTTTTGATATTTTTAAATAAAGAAAATTAAACATATTTTTGAATGTATATACTTTTAGATAATTAAAAACCCAATTCGAAATTTCAAATAGTTTTCCTTAAAAAAATTAACAAAAATGACCTTTTTTCCGGCTCCTAGCTGTATATCTTCCCTTAACAAATCCTGGTACATAGAAATATATTGTTTTCTCGGTGTAGACAAAAATTCGGAATATCTATTTTCGAATTTCAGAACCTTTTTCGGTTCGTCGCAGTGTTGTCCTCCCTTAATATTTCTCTTGCAAATGCAATTGGCACAGGAGAGTTGAATATAAAATTGCCAACTATTATGTTTCGAAAGTCAAAAACAGACGGTGCAAAAAATGTATTGAAGCTGACTCATCGAGAGACCGGAATTGAATGAAACGCGGCCTCTCTCGAATATCGTTAATTAGTGATAGATGATTGCATCGATAAATAATATGGAATCGAGTCTCGCGAGTCATCAAAAATTTAGGGGCAGAGGGTAAGAGAAGGATAGTATTGCCAAGAGCCCTAAAGGGAGATGGAGAACGCGGATGAAAGGAGAGGGAAAGAGTTAGTGAGGTCGGGGATAAAAAAAAATGGAGGTGCGGTAAGCGAAAACGTAATCGAATTTATCGTTTACCCGCCCCAAGCTCCAACCGGGGACCACTGGCGAGCTATATTCCGGTGGTTGTCCCACCACTACCACCAACACCGCCACCACCAACCTTCCTCGGTCGCCTCTGCAGGTGAGAGTGATTTGCAGGTCTGCGAGCTCCGTGATAAATGGTCACTTGCACGCCGGTCGGGGGAGAAGTGGGTTCTACGTATTAATACGGCCGCACATCGGATTTTCAAGCGATTTCTATATACATGCGTATATATATAGATATACGCACGTATCCATATTTATAAAAGCGAAAACGTTTAGTTTCACACTGCGCTCATATAACACAGTTGGACATGTGTTATTCATGTGTATATTTATATGTGTGTATATATATATATATATATATATATGAGGTATTTCCAGTGTTTTCGAACAGCTTAAAAGCCTGACCTTCTTCAATCTTTTTCAAATTTGGTGATTTTTTTGTATCATATATTTTGAGTACGTGGGACTTTTTTCAGATTTTTATCGGCTCGCTAACTCGGCTAACTCGGAGACAAGATTTTACACGTGATAAAATTTCAAATTATCGTATCGTAGTGATCTTCTCGTCGTACGAAAAAATGTCCTTTACAAAAAAAAGATGCGTTTTTCTATGAACTATTTTGAAAAAAAAATTCAAAATTTTCCAAGTACTGCAACACTAAAAAAAAGCAAAATATTTCATTTGTTAATTTTTTAACCCCAATGACTAGGTTGATTCAGCTGAAATTTACACTGAATTCTCTTTTATTAGTGTAAAACAACATGTGTAAGTTTCATTCTGGGCTGGGCTTGCGTTCAGTTAATATCGTCGTCTTAAATTTAATGGGAAATTGTTTTTGTTGAATAACTCGGCGATTTACAATTTTTAGGTAAAAATGGTAATGACTAAACTTGTAGGAAATCGAGTGCTTTACAACCGTGGTCATTACAGTTTTTTCCCTACCATCGATATTTTTGGAATTAAACCTGAACAAAGCGGCTATTGCATTATCTCGTTCATTTTTTAATTTAGGGCATAAACGAACACGAACAAAGTTGTAGAGAATGAAATTTTGGACAATTTTTGTTTGTACTTATTTTTTTCTAGAACCAATGTTTAAGGTCGTACGCCAACGGTAAAGGAAAAAAGCGAATGGTTTGCGAAATAATATTTTCAGGCTTCTCGTTTTTTTTACCGCTGGTGTACGACCTTAAATGTTGATTCTAGGAAAAAAGGTAAATTCTAGTAAAAAATTTCATTATATATATATATATATATATATATATATATATATATATATATATATATATATATATAAGTATATATATATGTATATAGGTAAGCCGGTGGAAATAAGAAACTCCAAAAACAAACTTTTTAAAATCAGAATCAGAAACGTTAAAAAATATGAGATTTGAATACTGTTGCCATACGCCAAAAAGTCGCAAACCAAACTTAGAGGCTTCTTTGAAATATACATTTTAGTACGCGTTAAAGAAAGATAAAATGCGCTATTTTTTGTATTCTATAAATTGAAAAGAAAATGTTTTTTTTTTATACTTCGTAAATCGAGAAAAAAATCGGTTTTTCTAAAGTGCAGACGTCACATTGATTTCAATGTCAACACCAATCTTCTCAATTGAGGATATCTATTATCAAGGTCAAAGTCTACATTTCGGTGCGTTTCAAAGAAAATAAAATCCGCTATTTTATTATTTTTAAATTAAAAAGATCGTTTTTTTGTACTTTTCAATGGAAACAAAGTCGTTTTTTTTCTAATTCTGTAAACTAAAAAAAATGGTCTTTTAAATTAAATCCTGATGATGTTAACAATAAAATATTGATTTCATTGTTAACATCATTATTCTGCAATGGAGATATGTATTCTCAAAGTGAAAATCTACATTTCCGTAGGCTTGAAAGAAAATCAAATTCACAATCAAAATTGTGTCATTTTTTGTTGCTTTCTTTCTGCGTGGCATTTTCAATTGCTAAATCCTTTCGACGTGCCGCGGTTTATTCGTTACACGACGTCCAAAGTTCGATTAACCGAAGCTCTGAGAGAGACCGCGTGTTCGTCGCCCGCTTGTTTTTTTTCCGTTTTTTTCCATCGGCGTACAACTCCCTCATGCGCAAAAACATTCCTGTTCGCTCGTCGTATTTTCGAGCTCGCTGATTACGGTAAAAGGGACTGACTTCTTTTTCGGCATTTGATATGTAATCAATCCCGTCAGCCGCCAAGCCGTCATCAATGGACCGAAAATCGGGCATTAGCTGCGTTTGTTGAATAAATTTGAAGCAACCTCGAGAGCGGAAATTGACCATTTTTTCAACAGTTTGTCGCAGCACACTCGAGGCGAACAAATTCCGTACCCTCGTAATCATAGCCGTTTCGCCAACGTCTCACGTACGAGTGGACATTGAAAAAAGAAGAAAAAAAAACATACGCATTTGACAATTTTTTTTTCGTTTGCAAATATTGTTTATTCTTTGGGATAATTAGTGTCAAACGGTTATCTCGCTTTAATGAACAACAATTAAGTTTATTCTTTTCAACCACCCGTCTGTAAATTTTTATTTATTTATTCATCAGTTTCTTTTCGTTTTTGGCGTATTAGCGTTCTTAATGCAAGATTTTAAAAATCGTCGTGATGGATCACCCCGTTTAATGTTGGCACTTTTGTTTTAATTTTTTTTGTCTCACACGGGCCAGTACTTTGCTGGGGTTTTTCGACCTTTGGCCTTCAGGCGATTCTCGAGGGTGTCTGACCTTACTCGGTGCTGCATCACTGCGGTGAGAAGACATCGTGTCGTATACGTATGGGTACATATGTATATATCTATATAGGGAAAAATGGAGCTACCGTACCTGTGGTACGAAGGGTAAAAAAGTGCGGTCAGTAGGGACGCAATAGCCCCACCTAAGACTCAAAGTAACAAAAGAGAGGTGAGAGATCCATGAAACCTCAACGGACTCACTTTGCTTTTTTTCGTACGCAAAAACGTACTTTTTTCTGTTTTGAGTACACTTTCAGGAATTTTACCGATATCGGGCGATGCACATAGGATGGAATAAATATTTTTTTTTAATGGAAGGAAAATCAGGGGTTTACCGGCTGTTGCGCATACCGAGCGGAAAACGGGAGGTAGAGGCTACTTCCGGCTTATTGTTGAATACAAATGTTGTAACATGCAATAACAGTCGTCCTCTCGCTCTCTCTCTCTCTCTCTCTCTCTCTCTCTCTCTCTCTCTCTCTCTCTTTCTCTCTCTCTCTCTCTCTCTCTCTCTCTCTCTCTCTCTCTCTCTCTCTCTCTCTCTCTCTCTCTCTCTCTCTCTCTCTCTCTCCTTTGTTTTTGTATTAAGTGGCTTTAACTTTTTTACATTTCTGGTACCATTTTCTTTCAGTTTTTAAAAATTAAGCAATTTTGAGTGATTTTTCAAACTAAGAAATAATTATTCTACATTTGTCAAACTGTAGTTATACTTTAACACTATATTTAAGTTTACAAAACAATATGTCTTAAGGGGTATTTTCACTTTAGACGTTAAAAAGGCTATTTTCCTGCATTTTTTTGATAGGTTTATATTATAGATATTGATATAAAAGTTGTTACACTTAATAAATACACTTTCGAAATACATTAAAACAATTCTTTTTACCTATTTAACTCACTATTTATAGACGAAAATGGTAGTTAAAAAAATTTCTTAAAACATTGTACACGGAAAAAAAAATTCTGTAAATTTTTATGGAAATCCCATCAAAATGTACTGTGTCTCACATCAATAGCGCCTCTCGGTACAAAATCTTCGATATTTGCTACGTAAAACTCTAAAAAGGACACGCCACGTTTCACACAAAGAACTGTAGGACTATTGAGTTTATGCTAAGCGATCGATAAATTTTCGCAGTGTGAAACTGTGAACAGTAGATGGATCGACGCAGGACTTTTTATAACGAGGACCTGTGAACAGTAAATGAACCGCCTCACGAATTTTTACAATGTGAAACTGTAAACAGTAGATGGACCGAATCACGAATTTTCACAATGTGAAACTGTAAACAGTAGATGGACTGACTTGCGAATTTTTGCTATGTGAAAATGTTAAAAGTAAACGAGCGCCCCACGAATTTTTACATTTAAAAATGTTATAAAATGAACGACTTCATTGACAAATTTTTACAGTGTGTAATAGCAAATAATGCAGATAGTGAATAGCTTTATTTACGTCAAACATCATTATAAGTGAAAGCGAGATAGAAAAGTACAAATACAATGCTCACTTCGTTTGATCGTCGTCTTTTCAGCAGCCACAAATCTTTCACGGTACTTTTTCTTCACTAACAGTTTGTCCCTGTTCACTGTGTGTGTGTCCGTTTTTACATTGATTATAAATAATTATCGTTTTTCGAAGACACTGCGCAAAACTTTACGCAACGAGATCCAAAAAAGCACTGAGTAGATGTCGAGACTGACGGCGACCACGCGATAGAATTTTTCTTTGTTGATTTAGGCGTGCATGTTTGAACGCCTTAACCCCTGAGTTGACGCGGTCACGCGTTTACCGTGCACATTGTAAGAATTCGAGGTACACGCGGTGTACCGCGCAATGTCGGCTGTAACTTCTACTGATTGCTTTGAAACTTTTTTCATGTATCATACTAATAAATTTCAATATCCGTATTAGTATTCAACAACCCGTTATCAAAATAGGCTTTGCCCGATTTGTTAAAAAATTACAATTGACTGTAAAAAGTAAATCTGTACGTATTGAATAATACCGAACTACGATAGAATTTGCAAGGTTTACACTGCAGCTTTTAATTTAAACTCCCACCACATTTTTCAGAAGACAAGACCGAATTTCAATAGTGTTTAATCTCATTTTCAACATTTGCTTGTTAAAGAATTTTATGGTTCAAATCAGTGATTACCAGTCTAATCTCACTTTTTTTGAAGGTACTCCGTATATTTTACGCATTGAGTACCGCGATATCTTATATTGAGTTTGTAAATTCGACAGTTTACTTTATCGCGATGATCATTATGATTTTTTTACAGTTTAAATCTGCATTTCCATCGGTTCGAATAGTAAAAAAGCACGTCTGATCCATTATTTTTTCCTAAAAGTGCTATAACATAATTGGTTTACAGTGTGAAACTGCATTATTTTCATCTTTCCTCAGTAATTTATAAACACCAACTATTAACTTTGACGAATCACTTTTTTCCGTGTAGGTCTGCGGTGTTGATGAAATCTCGGAGATGGATCATACGAAATAGAAAAATCAAACAGTTTAAGATTCAGTGTGTTAATGGCTATAGCGCATATCATACGATTTTTAATATATGCAAAAATAACAATATGGCGGACATTTTGCGAAAAACCAAAAAAAAACGTGTTTTTCACCATTTTTCGCGAAAAAATAGTAAATATCAAAATTAGAAAAAATCTTTGATATGCGATATAGCTATAGTTGTAAAGAATATGTGGTTACAATTTCATAAGGATCGGTTCTGTAGTTTCGAAGATTTTATCAACAAGCCGTCGAAAAACGTTGTTTCGACAAAAACGCGTTTAAAGTTTGTTTGAGTTACATAAATACATTAAATTTTTTTAAAATGTATTTTGAAAGTGTATTTATTAAGTGTAACAATTTTTATATCAATATGTATAATATAAACCTATAAAAAAATTCATGAAAATAGCCTTTTTTAGCCTCTAAAGTGAGGACCCCTTAATTCATTTATCATGAAAAAGGCAGATCTCTGCAGGAGGCGTGCAGTCTAGCTTCCCTTACACTTTTATTTGCAAAAAAATCAAAATTTTCTTTCAGTTAGAACATGTATATCTTCTATTTGACAATAATTAAAATGGAGAAAATGTAAATTTACGATAATGGCATGCATTTACAAAAAAATCAGCACTTCACGCAAAATTTATGTAAAAATTGAATTAAAAAATCTACAGATATTACACAAAGTACAACTATTTCATGGCATTGAAAATGTAATCGGACATTTCGAATCATTCGTATCTCAAAATACATAACGAAATTTTGCAACTATTTTTTTCATTCATACATTGGGAGAGCTGTAAATCAGTTCATATATTGGGTGACGGGTGGTACTAGCTGCTACTTACTACTACTACTACTTTTGCGAAGAAACTGATCGTGTCGTATGATTTTTGTATCTTACGCGTATTATCTGCAGACCTTGTGTGTTAAAAGGTGTTGTCACAGGCGAGGGAAACATTTCTCTGGTCATTCTGAACTGTATTATTTTTTAAATAATATACGTCACTCTTTACCCGTACAAGTGGAACTTTTAGATACCTACTCACCGCCAGATTTTGAGGTTAGAAAACCGTAGCATGCCGCGCTCTGCATGAAAACCCGTTTGAATAGTCATTCCTCTGGCATCATTCCTCTGGGTTCCTCCCGACGTGTGAGATCCAGGGGCATGATAGATGCGCCAGAGGAATGACACTATCTTGGTTACCCATGTGTGGATATGCATGGCGTTACATCAGAATGATTCTCTTAGATTATTGCCATCCTGTTATCGAACGAAGAAAGGCTCCGTAGGATAAGAGAAGCTGAAAAAAGGAACATTCGAAAGGCCTAAACAGGACCTTGTAGAAAGAGAGAAGTTGAAACAAAAAGAGCGAGATTAATATTCAAAGAAAACGGAGAAGAACAAGCCAATAAAAACTTGATAGGAAAAGGTTTGTATAATTTCGCTGGCCCTACTGTTTCTTTCGATTATGATAAATGTTTCAAAACTAAAAAAATCAGTGTGCTCCATAGGGAATTATGTTATATCGATTAGAAGTGAATCCAATTGCAATTTTTAAATGAGAAAATGAAATGTTTTGTTTATAAATTTCGTTGTTCTGCAAAGTGATCATTTCGGAACATATATATATATATATATATATATATATATATATATATATATATATATATATATATATATATATATATACAGGATGTAGCAGAACTGAATGCGTTCCCCGAAATGGGGGGTTGGGGGTGAAATTCTGAGTCGATTGATATAAGCATGTGTGGGTCTCAGATCAACCCCTGATTTATTATTAATTCTCAAAGGCGGGCCAATAAGGTGCGCCCGATGAGCCGGCGTACGTCGGTGAGCGATACGCCCGTGTAGTGGTGCCTGTAGGTGCGGTGCCCCCGCCACCTTGGCTCATGGGACGCACCTGATTGGCCCGCTTTCAAAAATTCATAATAATTCAGCGGTTGATCTGAGACCCACACATGCTTATATCAATCGACTCAGAATTTCACCCCCAAGTCCCCATTTCAGGGAACGGATTCAGTTCTGGGACACCCTGTATATGTATACTCAAACCTTTGTACCGTTACACAGGCTTCCCGTAATTTTCCTTTTAAAACCGATTTACCGTGTTTTCCGAAGTTCACCTCGCAAATCGTTCGTTTATCAGTATTCTCTCTCTCTCTCTCTCTCTCTCTCTCTCTCTCTCTCTCTCTCTCTTCTTTTTTCTTCCTCTCTGTTGCCGCCCGGGGCCGGGCGAGAGTTCGAATTTCTATGCGTTCCCGTACCGATTCAATAGACGTACGTATATATACGAAATGGTCGAATTGCATTCGAACTTTCAAATCACCCTGGTGACTTTAACCAAGTTTGAGACGAGTTCGGTGAGCCGGCAGTATGCAATTATGCTCTTTTAACACACACATTCACGCGCGCACACGCACACACGCACACGCACACAGCAGTGCGATCGTCTGTAAATCCCCTTAAATTGTTTTGTTTTTTTTCTCATTGCTCTCCGTAAGCATCGAATCTAACTCATTTTCAAGACACATTTCGAGAGAGAAAGAAACAAAGAGAGAGAGAGAGAGAGAGAGAGAGAGAGAGAGAGAGAGAGAGAGAGAGAGAGAAAGCCAGTGACCGCTTGTAGGGACCTATAACCCGCAGACGGAGACGGTTCGAAGGGCTTGTATGGGCCGGGGAAGATACACGTCACGATTCAACAGTGCCAAATCGCGTAGTCGCAACAAGGCTCACTGGTTTGGTGCCTGGCGGTGAAACGCTCCACCCACGACTCGCGTGTGCTCCTCGTCGTCACGTCCATATACCGATCGATCGTTATTGCACTTACGTAAACGTCATACAATGTCCCGTCGTACCATTCGACGTTCCCTGGTACATTTCCTTGTCTTATCCTTCGGATATATCCACAGCTAAAACTCGTCTGTGAGCGCGCGCGTGCGTATGTGTTTCTATGTATTTTATAGTTCAAACATGCAACATACGAAATCCTGCGCTTCGTCTACACACAGGTCCCCTCGCTAATTGCTACAAATATTTAATTTACGATGCTTGCTCGAGAAATTTCGTGCGCAATGCTTGTATATCCGTAATTCGGATGGTTTGAACGCGGAGGGCGTAAAAAATCCAACACTCACGAGGAACATCACTCAAGGACCTTTCGGGGAGGGCCGTATTTTGTGGGGGCATAAAAGGACCCCTCTGAATCATTGGTAAATTGCAGTGGCGCTTAAAGGGTCATACGCAGTTAGAAATTTCAAAAAATCTATTTTTTTTAATCGCATTTTCGGAATGTACAAATATGTGGGTATATTCCCTGAAAATTTTAAATCGATCCAGCGAATATTCTCGGAAATACACACATATTTGTAAGGACGCTCGGAGCGCTACAAAGTTGACTATTGAAACTTCAAACGCGTTTTTCTCAAAACGGTGTTTTCAAAGTCGGTGAGCACGATTTCTCAAAAACGGCTCAACCGATCGGTCTGCAATTTTAACACAACCTTGTCAGATATATTCTTCGGGTATTGATCGAAGGAATAAGATTTCCAATAATTATTTCTATTTTTTTTTCAACGATTTAACGAAAAAAAATTGGTCGAAAATTGAAATTGTTTCTTTCCGGAGCCACCATTTTGTCTAAAACTAAAATTTCGACTATTCCTTCGATCAATACCTGGATTCATCTTTCCCCTAAAATAATCTTTTTGGTTTTTTCATGTTAGATAATCCAAACCGGAGATACTTTGCTCACCGCCGGACACTTTTTTTTCGGGGACCTCCAGGAGATTTCCTACAGGAGCAATGTTAATGAATATTGTTGAAAATTAAAAATGCCAATCGAAAGCTAAAAGATGCCACTACACTGCCTAATACTTTTCATTTTGCCCAAATGAAATCCTTTTCCAGAAAGAAATCGGGAAAAACGACTTTTTTGGCCTTGCGACTGCGTATAACGTCTTAATAAATATAATTCACAATCAATTACCATAAACAACGATTAATTGGGATTAAAAAAATCGTGCAAATTTGGTAAATTTGGACATCTTTACATTTTCTGTAAAAAGTCGCGGCTACGAAAATTTTTCTGCTAGCCCCATTTGTTTAAGTTCTATCATTAATATTTTCTGTAAACATTCGGTAAGTCCTTGTTTTTATTTTCTTTACGGAAACTTCAGAATTTTTCACACGCGTTGAGCAGTTCATATCAGGCATCTTGATTTGTTTAGTGTATCAATGATTAGATAGAGATGTGGCCAGCGCGTCATCTCCATAAAGTGCGGTATGAATAAGACGACTTTTAGAGTCGTCAGTTTTCGTTAAAAGTTCGGTAAATTAGGTGAAATTTTACCAGTATACTGGGGTTTATTTTTACTTGATTGTAGACGAAAATCAGTTAATTGTTAAATATTCGGGTTCGTGAAAGGAATACCTTAAGTGTCCGGCCTTTGATTTTGTTGAAACTCATATGTGTGATGAAGCATGGAAAACTATTAGACACGTGTTTTTTTTTTGGTGGGCGGAAAAACGGGTTTTAGGGTGATAACCACCCCTCAAAGAAAAGCGTTTCGAGGGGTGGTTTTGCAGTTTTAGCCACAAGCAATCCACCGATTTGAACGGAACAAAAACCAAAATTGTTCTAATGTAAAGCGATGAAAAGTCCACTAGAGAAGTATTGGAAAATAAATAAATTGAGGGGTGCAACGCCTTTTTTGAGGGATGGTCCCCTCCCCTTAGAACCGTTTCTCTGGCGAAAAAATACGTGTCTGATAGTTTTCAATGCTCTATTACAGCGGTTCTCAAACTTTTTCGACAACGGAACCCTTTTGACCCAGATTTCACGGAGATTTGAAAGATTTTACGGAGCCCTAAAATAAGCAAAACCTGGTTTTATGCTTATTTTTTAATGAAAATCGGGGGATAGCACGATATCCGGGGCGCCTAGTTTTGACCGTTGATTCTTGATAGTTGAACCAAAATAATTAGAATTTCAGGAATACAAAATTTGCCGTTTTGGCTCCCTTAAGAAATTATGAGCGTTTTTAGTGGTAATTAGAAATACGCAAAAATTCAACGTTTGTTGTTGGCTCATGAGTACAATATTTGTATTTTATAGCAAAGAATGGAAATTGACCGGGCGAGCTTCAAAAAGTATTTGTTGGTTTGGTTTGTTTAGTGGTATTATATGAATACCACTAAACGTGGTATTTATATGATTTTCGACGTAAATTCCAAGATTATTATGCTTTATTTATTCATATTCTCTGTTTATTTATTCCAATAAGAATTGTTCCATATGATTACTACACCAAATTGATAAACGATATATTTTACATAAGCTTAGAGCCGTACAAGTCCGAAGAGGGATGAACCGTACACTTTGAAACCGTCTTCGGACTCCTAGCGATTAAAAGTACTACTTTACTCTGTGTCTAGTCGCATTTATAAGCGAGGAAAACATGGTAGTGGTATTTAAAATACTATTTGGCTTCTGAGACACTGTTGAAATTATAAATTTCCAAGTTACCTTGCCTGATGTTGCTTAAAATTTTCAAGTTCGAAAAAATCGTAATTTTCGATAACTATCGAAAAATTCTAATTTGAGCGCAAAATAAGCGAAATATCAACTTTTACCACTCTTCATATTTTGTTTATTTTGACTCGATAACGCCAAGTTCACCGACAAATCTTGGCGCCCTGGATATCATACTCTTGCCGAAAATCGTACAAAAAAATGGTACTTGACATAACAATGTATTAATTCCACTGTAAATTGATGATATTACTTCCATTTATTGGGAGATATGGAGTTGTTTTTTTTTCGGCGGAGTCCTGGCAGAAGCCTTACGGAGCCCCAGGGCTTCGCGGAGCACACTTTGAGTATGGCTGCTCTATCACATATATGAGTTTCAACAAAATCGAAGGCAAACACTTCAGAGATGTTCCTTGTTAGATCGCTTGTATATTACATTATTAGAATGAAAAGAAAAATATTGCCGAAAAAACGCTATGTGATGGATCAAACAACGTTCAAAGGTCAGGAAACTACAGGGTCGAAGTTTGCATCGTTGGAATGCAACGAAAGTTCTTTTTTATCATTTCATTGCATTTTTATGATCCAAAATATTGCTTTTTGCACATTCAGGCTACTGATTATTCATCAGGATTCTCAACAACGTGCGAGTGATTTTTCACAGCCAGAATGTGCCAAAAAATTGGGCAGTGGAACAAAAAATATTTTTGTTACATTCCAACACTGCAAATTGCAACTCCGTATAAAATTATTCTGCATTGAGTATTTACGGAGGAGCTCCCTCATGAATTTCGAAGGGTGTCGCGTGCCACTGTTCCTTAGAAGCGAAAATTGCATTTTCTTAGCTTCTTCTCGACAGAACTAAATAAACTGATATATTCGGGTGAATTCTGAAAGCATTATTTTCACATGCCGAAGGGGGAAACGGCTCCAGCGGCTTTCATGCCAACTACGTTCAAACTCAACGGTGGACAAAATTCCGAAAAAAACAATAGCTACCGTTTCATCATTGCTTTCTAGCACGACCAGCGTAATTCCATTTGAAAACGCTGGATGTACATCCTCTGGAACGTCGGTATTTTGGGGCAGGGGTTGAAATCCTGAACTTTGAATGCTCCGACAATTTACAATTCCTAATTTTTATTTTCCGCAATTACAAGTTTCGTCAAGATCAGGGCCGGGTTGAAATTCCGAACTTTGAATGATCAGAACGTTCAAAACTCCGAAAGAATACTACCCCGAAACATCAAAACTCGGAAAGAATTTTGCCCGAAAGACCAAAACTCCGAAAATCTGAACGGGGCCGGGTTGAAATTCCGAACGTTCAATGATCAGAACGCTTAAAACTCCGAAAATATACTACCCCGAAAGATCAAAACTCCGAAAGAATTTTACACGAAAGACCAAAACTCCGAAAATCTGGAAACCGTCAAAATAATTCGGCTATGGAAGTTTTAAAAAATTCAAAATTTGCAATAAATCGACGAATTATTTAAAAAAACATTTTTTATTAAGAACTGATTTTACGTCAATTTTGAGATTTGTCTAGACAATGTTACACGTTCTACATAATTTACAGACAACGGTGTAGACTTCCGCTGGCATAATCTTGACGAACCTTGTAATTTCGGAACTTTAAAATTAGCAATTTTAAACCGTCGGCGCATTCAAAGTTCGGAATTTCTACTCGGCCCTCATGTCAAGATCATGCCAACGAAAGTCTACACAGTTGATTGTAAATGATGTAGAACGTATAACATTGTCTAGATAAATTTCAAAATTGACAAAATCACTTCTTAAAAAAAAATCTTTAAATAATTCGTCGATTCATTGAAAATTTTGAAACTTTTGAAACTCCCATAGCCGAATTATTTTGACGGTGTTAAGATTTTCGGAGTTTTGATCTTTCGGGGTAGAATTCTTTCGGAGTTTTGAGCGTTCTGACCATTCAAAGTTCGGAATTTCAACCCGGCCCCATATTGAATTTCGGAACATTATAATTCGGAATTTTAAACCGTCGGAGCATTAAAATTTCGGAATTTTAACCCGGCCCCTCAAGATCATGCCAGCGAAAGTCTACACAGTTGGCTGTTAATGATGTGGAACGTATAACATTGTCTAGATAAATTTCAAAATTGACGTAAAACCACTTCGAAATAAAAAAAATCTTGAAATAATTCGACGATTTATTAAAAATTTTGAAACTTTTAATACTTCCGTGTAAAATTCTTTCGGAGTTCTAATCTTTTGGGGTAGTATTCTTTCGGAGTTTTGAGTGTTCTGATCATTCAAAGTTCGGAATTTCAACCTGACCCCGGTATTTTTACAATTCCTACGCATTAACGGGTTATGCCTATAGTTATAACAGTCGAAAACAGCTCAATTTTGAGATTTTTTAAAAAGAAAATCGTGATGTTAAATTTCTACAAAAATTAGGTATTTGAAAAAGTATGAAATATTCCAGTATAATCGATTTACAGTCGATGTCCGTGAAGCACCTCTGGAAAACGAATTTCGTGGTGAGCAAGGGTCTTCTGAACCGAGTTATCTATAAATAATAATATAAAAAATATAAATTAAAATATGACTATTAATATTTAGAAAATCAATAAGATTTCGTTAGTATATTAGTTTATTCTTTCATGAATCGAAGTATTTTCCGAAATATCAAGTTAAAAACAAATGGCGCGTGTTCAAAATGAGAGCCTTGTTTTTTGCGAAAAAGGGCATTTTTCATTCAAATTTCAGAGTACACATCGGAAAAAAATCCTCCGATCAAGTACCATATTTTTACATCTAGCCCAAAAAATTTCAGAAAGACCGATGCAGTACGATTCGAAATATTTTGCTAACTATAAATCTGTCAATTTTTATCCCATCACCTTAAAATTTCAAGGAGCATTCATAATATGATATACTGTCAAAATATATTGGTTTTGAAGAAAGTAGTTCTTCGATTTACTACCACGCAAAACTCCTTAACTCTCTTCAAAAATTATTTTCTCAAAGCCTTGAATCTCATCAGAATACCGCCGGAAATAACAATACACCCCCCCCCCCCCCGCGATTCCCGTGTCTCTGATTGCCGATTGAACGTAATCGTGGAATGAAAAATTGCGATTCGGTTCGAAGGTGACTCGGCGGAAAAAAATAGACAGAACGCGACGAAAAGAGCGAGAGAGAGTCAAACTTTTCTCGACGAATTGGAGTTTTCTTTCGAAACTTTGCGCAGAGTTTTGTCGAACAAGAATTAACGATCTGTAACTCTCTGGATACGGTTAGGTGGCTCGGTATTATTACTGTATAGAGGTTAGGTAATTGAGAAGCATTGAACGAGAGAGAGAGAGAGAGAGAGAGAGAGAGAGAGAGAGAGAGAGAGAGAGAGAGAGAGAGAGAGAGAGAGAGAGAGAGAGAGAGACCAAGAGAGAGAGAGAGAGAGAGAGAGAGAGAGAGAGAGAGAGAGAGAGAGAGACCAAGAGAGAGAAACGCTCCGTATGCGAGTAAGCTGTATACGAGGAAGGGGGGGGGGGGTAGTAGCACGGAGGCTCGTGTTTCGCGTCGAGAGCATTGAGAAGAAAAATCGGCGTTTTACGGGGTTTGGAGCAGTCGTGAGACGAAAACGACTATTCCACTAGTTCGACCTACGTGCAAACTTTTACAGAACGTAAGGGCGTAACTTGGTGGATTTCGTACATGCGAAGAAGCAAATTTCGAGTCTTTTAGTTTGCCAAGAGTCTCCATATATAGATATACGTGGGAAGAAGTGATTTTGAAGATTACTTCGAGGACCGTTCCCAAAAAGGCCAGATGTTCCGATAGCCAACTCTCCGTTGATATAACGAATCTATGTGTGTTAATAGGCGGGTGGGCTAACTTTGCTAAGGAAGGAACAATCGTCGGTGATGAAAATCACTCCGGGGTGCCTTTGGGGAACGAACAATGGCCCTAGCACGCCCGAGTCGGCACGTTTCGTGACGGAAACTTGCTTTTCCACTGAAGCGAGAGAGAGAGAGAGAGAGAGAGAGAGAGAGAGAGAGAGAGAGAGAGAGAGAGAGAGAGAGAGAGAGAGAGAGAGAGAGAGAACAAGATTCGACGATTTCTGACTTCCCTCCCAACGTTTCCCTTCCTCTCTCCCTTTAGGGAGACCCCGATCTATCCAGGGCACACGCCGTGCGACCATTTTCCCTTTATCTCTTTGCCTAGCCCACCCCTCCAACCCGTCGAATTCAACTCGTGTATACGAATGCTCGCACGAGTCCACCCGGCCACCCCGTGAAATTGCACCGAAAAATGGAAAACAGCCATCGCGACAGCCCGATTATGGAAATTTCGCTCCCGTCCGCCATTTTCCTATGCATATAGCTGCAAGACAACCTATGTCGGACATTCATTTATGTACCCGGATGTACTATATATATGTGCATCCATATGTGTTTCTACGGGTGTATACATACAAGGTGGCCCGAAAAGAAAATCTAAATGCCTCGTATCAGTCGGACCGACTTTTTTCGTTTTCGAGAAAAAACCTTGTTTTTCTATTTATTTTTTGTGTATTTACTTTCCAAGCGATTTTCCTTTGTGTTGTCATGAAGTGCACAGTTGAGGGGGCGACCCCTTTAGGCAGACGAAAGTAAGCGAGTTATCAAGACATTTTTGTGCTGCAACTATTCATTCGAAATAATTTTTGTTTCGTACATATTACTGACAATTTCTAATTTTCCAAAAAGGATATAGTTAATTTTTTTATATTTAAATATGGCCGATACAAAACAAATGCTTCGGAGATGGTTGCCACCTGGGTTGCTTCACGGCGTACAACCTAGCGTCTGATGCATTGATCTGAAACATCAGAGCTAGGAAATTTTAGGTTTCTAAGATCCACACGCTCTATGTGAACCTCAAAATGGTAAATAATACTGAAAATTCGAAAAATAGTAGGTTTTTGAAAAAAAATCTTCTATTTGTCATGAAATGTTGACGGTAGTTTTTGTTAAAGGGTCGTCTAGACGCTAAAAACGGATATTTTCATGAATTTTTTTGATAGTTTTATATTATAGATATTGATGTAAAGGTTGTTACACTCAGTAAATAAATAAACTTTCGAAATACATTTTTTTTAATTATTTTTTTACTCGCTCTTTATAGACGAAAATGATAGTTAAAAAAATGTCCTAAAATATTGTAGGTCTGCGCTGTTGATTAAATCTCGGTGATGGATCATCCGAAACAAAAAAATTATACGGTTGTACATTCAGTATGTTAATGGCTATATCGCATGTCATACGATTTTTGATGATGCAAAAATAACAAAATGGCGGGCATTTTACGAAAAACCAAAAAAACTTTTCACCGTTTTTGGCAAAAAAACATCAAAATTAAAAAGAATCCTTGATATTCGCTATAGTTGTAGGGAAAATGTGGTTAAAATTTAATAAGGATTGGTTTAGTAGTTTCGACGATTTTATCAACAAGCCGTCGAAAAACTCTGAATCGAGAAAAACGCGTTTAAGGTTTGTTTGGGTTACATCAATACATAAAAAAACTTTAAATGTATTTTGAAAGTGTATTTATTAAGTGTAACGACTTTTATATCAATATCTATACTATAAACCAATCAAAAAAATTCATGAAAATAGCCTTTTCTTTTAACCTCTAAAGTGAGAAGACCCCTTAAGGGAGAAGGAGTTCTATAAAATAATTTCCAAGGGACTTTAGGTTAAAATAGACGGTAATAATGTTTTTCGAATGTGTGGATAATTTCGAAATGATCGATTAGTTAGTTTTTGAGTTATCTTTTTCATGAACCTCGTCTACGAAGTCGTTTTCAGGAAAACGCGTTTAAAGTATCCAACAATTTTGTGAGCAATGAACTATCGATCAATCTGCGATTCCGATGCCATAAAGTAGTCCCTCAGCTTCCTCGTGGCGTTTATTTTCCATCATAAGCTCTTCTTTACGTTATAAAAGGGGATCTCCCCTTGAGCAATAAAGGTATGACCACCTGAATACCATCGTAAATGCCATAGATTTCAATCGAAAGTTTAAAAAATAGTTTCGAGTGGATCAGTCACTAAAGTTCAAATGACAAAAAAAGTACTTATCCCAATCTGAAAGACTCCCAATTGCTTTTACGAACTTCTAAGAGGAAAGTTCATACACAAAAGAGAAACAAATAAAAACCTTTGCTGCATCAAAACTAAAAAAAATATGTTCACACGGTTTTTTTTTCTCGAAAACTAAAACCGATCGTAGAACGTACATGGCAGTCGATACATCTCGATTTTCCTTTTAAATGTTACTTTTCGGGCCACCCTGTATATATGTATTCACAAAATCTATTTATTTATTCCCATGGTTCAAATTCGCAATATACGCGTAGCCATTTAGCCGCTGGCTAAGGGTACCGTAAATTTCCGAATACTACCCCCCCCTTCAGGGCCCCACAATTATGCGAGAAACATCCGATTGCGGCGCACATCATTACTGCAGTAGTTTCAGGATATTTAATCCCCTCATCGGCCATAATGGCACAACTCGGTCAATTAAAAATCATGCGTTTATTTATGGCTGATTCTAGTGTATGTATCGCCGCAAATTGTGGGCGGATTTAAAGAGCTACAATTTCAATGAAAAGCCCGATGGTGGTTCGCGAGTATCGACCAATCCCGAATGATCAATTTATCGGGTACTTTGCGTTCATACCCGGATCACGCAATCGGCAAGCATTGATCACGTTTATTGTTAATTCAATTAACGCGGCGCAAAAAAAGCTCACGTTTCTATCCCGCATCGTAATTTTCTCGAATAAAAAACGCTGGTCAGCTTGGAAATTCCAGCGGGAAAAAAAAGAGAAAACACGTCGCCCACCATCGGTGCGTGGGTGCATGAAAAAAAAGCACGAAGTGATTAAAAAAGTTTTCACGACGTGCGCGACATTGACGTGGCGAAGGGTGAGTACTGTAACGTGATTATAAAACCGAGCTCTATTGCGAAATGCAAATGTTTCACGGGACACGATTCAGAATAGCTTTTCAAATTGAAATTAGGAGAAAACGGATTTATTCTTGGTCTTGTAGACTCTTGGAGGATCTCGCGAATGAGACACGAAACAATCGGGACGCGGTTTCTATACTGTCGTTGGAGAATAACAATAGGTATGCCTGCACAGCAGAGAGAAAACGAGAGAGAGAAAGAGAGAGGGTGATGTTCTGGGACAGGGAGAATAAAAATATTTAAGAGCAAAAAAGCTGGAAGTACATCCGGAAGCGGTTGCTACGAGCACTTTTTTTTCTCTTTTTTTTGACGCTGTAATTAAAACTTTAATTGTTGCAACTTTAATGCACCTTCAGAAAGTGCATTACCGAGGCTTTTCTCTTATGAGCAGGGATTCTGTTTCCCGTATATATGTTCTCTCGTTAAAAGTTGCATGAGTGAGATAACGTATATGCATACCCACATATAGGTGCACACACACATACGAGGATTTATAACGATAACGCATCGTTCCACATATCGTTCCGCTTAGGTATTATTTTCGGACGGAACAAACTTATTTACTTTCATCCGAGCCCGAATTTGAGCAATGCACACTGAGAAAAAAAACCAATTGAATCAAAAACATATATTGGCTGATTCAAATGAATGTCTGATCGCGGAGTGCCACCGATATATGAGATTGTGACAATACTATAAAATATTGGAAAACCTGAGTGATTCAAATAACATATTATTTTATTTGAAAATCTCTTCTGTTCTCTGAATATCTACATTATCCTTCAAATAAAATTATATTGTTTTAGTTTTAAGGCTTTCACGGCTCTTTATGTAATGAGAAGAGTATGTGGCTTCCGGATGGAGGCCGTGTTGAGGATCAGCGTTGTGCCGACGTTTCGCAAACGTTACAGTCTGCATCATCAGGGCTGAGAGCTCCGATACTGAAGCTCTCGTGTCTCAGGTATTCCTTATATAGTTGCAGTCATCGTTCCGGATAGCTGCACCAGCCAATCAGATGTTTTAATTGATCAGCTGGTCAATTAAAAAACCGGGAGGACGGTGTGCCAAATAGGATTGACGTGATATCCTCCATCTCTGTTTAGATTGTCCGGATGTTTTCGGATTTCCAAGCCATCTCGGTGTTTCCTGGAAAAATAGCTGTTTGATGGGGCTAGACTTTGGGCTTTGTCGAACTGGATGGCATGACCAGTCTCCATCCAATGTTCGGCCAGCGCTGATTGTGTAATATGGCCATATTTGATACACCGTTGATGTTCTTTGATCCGTGTACTGATCTTCCTCCCGGTTTCTCCTATGTACACTTTACCGCATGAGCAGGGTATCTTGTATACTCCTGGTGCACTTAATGGTGGTCTTTGGTCTTTTGCACTCGGAATCACTTGTGCTAGTTTCTTCTGAGGTTTGAAGATGACTCGCACGTTATGTTTTCCAAGGACCCTCCCTATGCGATCGGTTATGCCCTGAAGGTATGGAAGGGAAGTTGTTGCGGTTATTTGTCCGAAAACATCCGGACAATCTAAACAGAGATGGAGGATATCACGTCAATCCTATTTGGCACACCGTCCTCCCGGTTTTTTAATTGACCAGCTGATCAATTAAAACATCTGATTGGCTGGTGCAGCTATCTGGAACGATGACTGCAACTATATAAGGAATACCTGAGACACGAGAGCTTCAGTATCGGAGCTCTCCGCCCTGATGATGCAGACTGTAACGTTTGCGAAACGTCGGCACAACGCTGATCCTCAACACGGCCTCCATCCGGAAGCCACATACTCTTCTCAAAATTATATTGTATTGAAATCATTCTCTTGAAATAATTAAGCAGTTGCTACAGCATTTTTTATTTCGTAGAAAAATGTAATCAATAGAGTGAATTATTTCTTTACTACATCGAAACGAATATGCCACGAGACGTAAGTTTTTCAATTTTTTTTAAATCTTAAATCAAAATTGGGCATTAGAATGATCATCCACGTTAGTAGTGGAGAGAATATCAGATATCCAATGGAATATTGATGGAGAGAATATCAGATATTCAACTGATAAGTAGAGATACTACACTTTGATCTTAGTCACAGGCTAAGAAGCGATAGTCTTTAGAGTTTCTCCGGCGTTTAAGTAGATTTTCGGTTCGCGCTACGCTTACGAGAAACGAGCGCGCGTGCGGCTTCTAGCGGTTACTCCGAGAACTACGGGTTTCCTCACACGTATAATTTCGGTGGCGTTCGGCCATGATTTGGTTGAATTTTTTCCACCAACCGACAAATAAATTTTATTTTCGCGTAATTTTTTAACCAATTTAGACATTTGCTTTATATTCTTGAATAAAAATAAAATATTAACATTTCAACGAATAATGTACTTGAAAATCAATATCGGATATGGCGAAAAAAATAAAATAACATATTTACTCAATAGAAGTTTTATCTGAATCAAACGAGCGAGATTTAATTTTTCTTGTGTACTCGAATCAACAATATTCATGTTGTGAATTAAAACGCTTTTTTGTTCGTTGCAGAAAATGCATTCAAAACTATATAATTTGTTCGCGATAATTTTTTAGATAGTTTCAATGATATATTGTTGTCGGCTAACAATATATCTTTTGAATGAAAAAAAAACTTTCAATATTATCATGTTATTAAAGTCAACAGCGTTTTGTTTGAACTAATAAATCCGATTATTTACACCAACTTTTTTACAATTGAATCAACGAAATATCATTCAATAACACCAATGATATTGGATCAATGATTTTTTTCTCAGTGCACTGACTAGCAATTTCGGTAAAGCACATATTTCGAAAAAGAAGCCTCATTGCTATAACTCTCGTTTTCATCAACAAAATCGCCATCAACCAAGTCGCCAGACTGCAAAAATGACCTGAGCTGAGTGAATCCTTCATTAGGGGATACCAATGAGTTATTGATTGGAAAAATGGTAGATTGACTGATTTTGAGGTCCATTTTGTTCCATGGAACTAACGAATACTCGAAAGAATCAACAATTTTAGTGTGCCATATAAATATTGCATCGGCCACCTGCGAATGAACAATATTGTTCATCCAAGTGATTTTTTCCCCTCTCTGCATCAGTCACGTCATCAATCAAGCTGCCGTCAACATAGTCGCCATGAAACAAGTTACTATTCGATTCATTGCCTTCGGCAACGTTTACTGGAGAGCGTTGATGACCTTTGGGACGGACTTTGCCCGATAGCGATTCCGATATTGGTAGTCGAATAGATCAGGTACACGTGTCGAATGTACTCCTACCCGGCTACGAAATAATCGATATATCGCCAATGGGGAGTTGAGACAGTGCATCTTACAGTGCCAGTCTGATCGTACAATTTCATTAAGCCGAATGTTCGAAATTCTCTCACGAGAGGTGGCTGCGAAACGCGACACGACGATTGCGTGGATTTCTCGTGTACGGATCTCTCCCACTCGTACACGGGGTCTTCATCCCATCCGTACTTGCCCCCATTTCGGGTGCGATACTAGAGGCAATTTTGTCGGATCGCATACGTACGTATCTCAATGTACACGGGGATGTGTAACGAGGGAGGCAGGCGTGGAGAGAAGACCGAGAGTTTGGAGCATCGAATCGAAATTGAATGGCCTTGAAAGGACCATGCAAATAGGCACATAAAGACAGTCCGTGTGCAGGACCATTGGATTTCCAACAAAGGAGAAACGCCATGAACAATGTATTTGTCTTATAACAGCGCAGAGATTTCGCTTAGTATGAGTAAATGGGAGGGACAGAGATGAGGACAAGAGGGTGAGATAGGGAGAGATAGAGAGAGGGAGAAAACGGTGACAGAAGCAGTGACGTAACGGTGCCAACAAGTACAAAACACAAAGCTGGTAGTGCGTTGAATACGACACCAGAGGGAGTCCCAGCCGGTGGGTGGTTAGAAATAGAGGGACACACTGCTGGTTGGTTAGGGACAGAAGAGGAGCACGCTTCGTTCGGCACGTTTGCTGGGGAGGTCTAAAGCGAGCATCCAACAGTGGTCAAAACGACCTAACCATCCTACCTTTCCTATCTCTCGCTCTCTCTCTCTCTCTCTTCCATCCCTCCAAAATCTCCTCTCTACGTGTTGTATCGAACAAGCCAGGTCGTATAGTTAACATTGCTCGCGCATATATATACTTCTCTCGCCTCCAACCGTCCGTGCATTAATTGTCTTGTTACGGGACGCGTTCCACACGCAAACTCCAGCGGACCACGACCCACGTATCTAATTTATGCCGGCCGTTCGAGTGTCGCATATGCTCACCCGGCCTAATCTCCCATTCTCGATGCAAAAGCATCCCCCTGCTCTTCCCACCACTATCTCCCTTGCAGCTTTTCGTTTATGTTGTCGCACTTCATGGGAAACGAGAAACAGCAGTAGTATTTTAGTGACGTACGACTCGTTACTAGCATTAGTCCAATGACATTCTGAAACACCAAAGCCAACCTACTAAAATCGTGCTGCTACTTTGGTGCCTATGAAATGTTACTGCTAAGCTGGAATTTCTTCGGCAGCAAGTATGATTTTAGTGGCTTACGAACATTGGTAGATCAACCTGCTATGATCTACCTATGCTGTTGGTGATGTTAGTAAGGACTGGTAACTACAATGCTGCTTCGTTGCCGTCCACGAAATGTCACCTTTATCATCCACGATCGTGATCGTTCATGGCGGGCTCCATTAAGGCACCACACCACGATTCGTGCGCGGTACGAGGGTGTATTTTTCGTAATTATTTTCAAGCAAACGATGAATGGATTTTTTTTATTAACACTCATAGCCAATATTTACATATAGAAGACTGTATACAAATTTTTGTACTTGAATCTAAAGTATAGTTTGCGGTGTACGCCGCTTCCAAGAGGACACTCCGACGAAATTGCTGCTCGGCGGTTGACAGCGATTAAGCCATACCGTTCATTTGAAAAATAAAACAGAAATATATTCAGAAACTAGACATATAGGTTTACAGCATCACGTAGGGGAATTTCGATATCTAAAAAAAATGGCGGACCAGCAAATTTTATTTCCGATTTTCATGGAAAATTTTCATCGTTCTAAAAAAAAAAAAAAAATAGAAGGGGCCCTTTATAAAAAAAAAATCCCTACGTGGTGTTATAGAGACTGGATTTTCGAACAGTTTAAAACTTGGCGCATGCAAATCGGATGAATCGTTTTTTTAATATGTTGTCAACCAGGTTGAAAAACGTAATTTCGAGAAAAACGCATTCAAAGCGGCACATCTGCCGCTCGGCGCGGTCGTGCGCTTCGAACGGTTTCACATAAAGTGCTGTATCTCCGCAAATTTTACAAATTTCATTAAAAAATTTGGTGAGAGCACTCTTAAGCAATGTGTCTTTAAGAAAAAGAAAAAAAAAAATGACGACAAATTATTTTTACCGTGGTGTCGTGCCTTAGCACCATCTTTCAATCCAGAAGCAAAGCTTGTAAGGTAAACGGCCCAGTTTCTGACCCTGTCCTAGATTATGACCCCGATGGTAATGTTTGGACTGCCATAAATATAGTTTTTGTCGAATAATAATTAAATTATCGGCTAATTACAGAGCGTTTTTTACTTTTAATTATTGGACAAACACACTTCTTTTTAAATGAAATATTTTATAATAGAAATTGACCAGTGAACAGTGTAACACGCGTCTCAGTGGCTCCGCAGCGGCCGTGCTAGACGCTGATAGCAAGTGCGACGATCTACGTAAATCGGAAAATTGTTCGTCCTGTAAGCATAAAACGACATAAAAATGGTATCGACATATTAAGCAGGAACCAGACTGTCGATGAGATAAAAAAATAATTTATCTTTTGGTGAGATATTTGGTTAAATCCGTGGTGTCAATAACTATGTCACATAACCGAGACTATGTTGCAGTTGTTGACCCTCGACTTGTCACCTGCTGCGTCGCACTTTTTTTTATTTATTTATTCTAATTTGCCGTGATATAACAAATTAATTAAATTATTAACAATGATTTGATTATTAATTATTATTGAATTATTAACAAATTATTAAAATTTGTGGAAATCTAGTATTCAAAATATTTTCTTACTTAATGCTGCTGATATTTTTTTTGCATTGTTCAATGTTTATAATATATATGTTAATAATTGTGAATGTTAATAGGCAGACAAAAAAGTTTATCCCTCAAGACTGCGTCGAAGATATAATAGTTGCGCACTAATTGAATATTTTTTATAAACATAAAATAGTTGTGCACTAATTGAATGTTTTTTATTGTTTATACTTGTTTATATATATATGTGTGTCCGTGAAATAACACATATTTCCATTTAACCCGTTTTCATGGGGATAATCGGAAGGGTCAGGAAGTGGGCACGCATAGGTATCATGAATTGTGCCAAGGGGGTCTTAAATCGGGTACACGTAGAGGTCACAACCTGCGTCAAGGGGGTCATGAATCGGGTATACGTAGGGTATCACAAACTGCGACATGGATGTTTCTCTAGTGTCAGGAACCCCGACAGCAGAGAAGCGATATTAAAACAATTATTATATTAATGAATATTAACTATTTCACTTGTTTAATAGGTGAATCTGATTCAGGGGGTCTTAACGCACGTGTTAAAACCTTTACGTTTCATTTTAGCTATACCGCGCGTCAATGAATAGTAAAAATCCGACACCGCTGCTCTTAAAGTGTCAGTAACTGGGCCGTTTACCTTACCTAAAGTTATTACATCTTTTTCTTTATCTGGATCCTCAGGCCAGACCGGGGCCACACTTGCGATTACCACTTTGGCCTTTAATTGTTGCTTCTTTCCCGAGATACTAGCCAGGGCAATTGGCATGCAGGCAGATACGATTCTGGGTCGATTGATGAGTTATTTCGAGCGAGCTTCATAGGTCGAGGGATCGACGTCTCCATGCACGCGACGTGGATGCTACGCGGATTCGGGTCAGCCGAGTTATTCCAACGATCTTCTATTTCAGCTCTGCAGCTATCCTTGTTCGGCTTTCCGGAACTTCTACTTCGGCGCTGTAATTGTCCATGCCTCATTGAGCTTGCGGAAAAACTAGAGAATCTCACAGATTCTACCTGTTTATCATACTGGACGAACGAGTACTGGAGGTTCTTTCTTTTCGCTGGTTGGAACCGTGTTTTGCCGTAATCCATGCCTGGACAATTTTTTTTTATTGCACACTCCATATCTTCCATGGGCACTCTTGGCGCACACTATCGCACATCTGATAAATTCCTCAATAGTCTTGAGCGAATCCTGGGTCGTAGGATTCTGAGGTTAACCTCCAGTAGTCCGGTTCCTAACGATTGCCACGAGCAAAAAAAATTTGCATTTCCCAGCGGAACTAAGTGACGAACGAGGGATGAAACGAAATTTATTGGGGTGAGCAAGTAGGATATTCGGTCGCAATCATCCGAAGGGATTAATCCAAATCGAATGGGGCGAGTCTTAGTTCCTGGCAACGTATTTCCGTGATGCGGGGCCATCTTAGTCTTGACCATAGAGCATTCGTCAGAGAGCTTTAGACCCGCTAGACGAGGAGAGCGCCATCTACTACCTCGTGCTCTGATGTTGGCTCGAGTACCCGTGCGGTTATCAGGGATATCCTGGGCAGATGCCTGTGGAACAAGAGCTCAAGTAGTCCCTCCTGCTCTCTCTCTCTCTCTCTCTCTCTCTCTCTCTCTCTCTCTCTCGCTCTCTCTCCCTCTACCAGCTTTGAGAGCAAGCTAACGCCTCAATTAACAGGCGAGCTTAGTTTACGTGACTGATACCTGGCTCTTGGTAGCATCACGTCATATTCTCTCTCATATATACGTCCCTCGTTTACTCTCCGCCTCTCCTTTCCATTTTCTCCATTCCTCTCTTTTTCTTTCTTTCTCTTATAGAATTTAATCCCCTCTCGTCAGTCGTCAAAGCATTATCATCTCGTCGACCAGAAAAGAATTGAGCCGTAGATGTAAAGCGCCTTTGTCATTTTTTTATACTTTGGTCTGGTTGGCATAATTATTGTTTTTAGTGCGGTTGTTATTATTATTATTATTGTGATTCCTGTTATTATTATCAATGCTTTGAAATGTTTCGGGCATATTACGGTTTACTGGTGCTGCATTATATATTTTCGTTCCACTTCTTTACGGTCGTCGAAGCATTATGATTTTGTCTCCTCCGAATAGAAATGACGTTCAAGTTTGCATCGCTCAAACACAACCGTATTTTTAGTTCTTTCATATTTTTTTCCTTCATTTTCGTCATAATTCAAAGCATTTTGGTCGCAAATTGAGTTCGTAAGTTTCTAATATCAATACGTACGAGTTTGTAAACGTTTGAGTGATTTCCGCAGCCGAGATCGACCGAAAACAATTTGAAATATGAAGTAGCATTAATTTTCGTTGCATTACAGAAATGGAACATTCAACGGTGTAAAAAAATCGAACAATGGACGTATATTCTTTACTTTTATTTATAGTTACGCGTGGTTAAACGTATTATTATTATTATCGTTCTTATGGTTAGTTTTGTTACTATCAACTATTATTAGTATTATTATTTACTATCATTAGTATTATTAGTTACTATAATTGGCATTATCAGTTAAGGCTTCAGGGCACTCTAGAGGCCGAAAAATAGGCTTTTTAGGGATTTTTTTTTCAGCAAAACTACAAAATAAATCGAGATTACAAAAAGGGTGTTTATCATACATTTCAGTGACTGTATACAATAATTTTTTTCAAGCGATTAATTTCAAAATGGCGTGCACCGTTTATTTCAGAACTGTATTTTTTAATTTGGCCGGAAACATAACTCAGACAATTTTCAACCGATCCACTTGAAATGTTGAATATATTCGTAAAAATACATTGTCTATGGAAGTACGTAGGATATTTTTTATATTGCATAGTTCATTTATTATTAACAATTATTTGACGATTTTTTAGGCAAATTTGTGGAAAGTGAAAGTTTTGCCTAAAAAATCGTTAAATAATTGTCAATAACAAATGAACTACGGAAAAAAATCCTACGTACTTTCATAGACAATGTATGTTTCAAGGTATATTCAACATTTCAAGTGAACCGGTTGAAAGTTGTCTGAGTTATGTTTCCGGCCAACTTAAAAAATGTAGTTTTGAGATAAACGCTGCACAGCCGCCATTTTGAAATTAATCGCTTCAAAAATATAATTGTATACAGTCACTGAAATGTATGATAAACACCCTTTTTTGTAATTTCGATATATTTTATAGTTTTTCTGAAAAAAAAAATCCCCAAAGAGCCTATTTTTTCGGCCTCGAGAGTGGCCTAACCCCTTAATATCATTAGCATGATTAGTTACTATTATAAGTATTATCAGTACAGTTATTATAGTTATGAGTATGATTATTTCTGTTATTTGTGTCATTATTATTAATACTATCGCGTATTTCGAGCTTATTGCAGCGTAGTCGTGCGTTCACCACGAAAAACGGCTCACTGGCAGTGCATTATTTTTTTTCCCACAATTTTATTCCTGGCGCGCCGTTGTGGCGTACACCAACTTTATATATATATATATATATGAGTGTGTGTGTGTATATATAAAATTGGTGTCCAAAAGTGCAACGGAATTACTATCGTATGGCTTTGCGGATGCTTTCGAGGAAAATGTCGAGACCGTGGTTTCATCGCGTGGCCGCGTCGTCGTCCTGGTGGTGAAGGCTCCCTCGCTCGTGACCCGAAACCCGAAAGATCCTACGCGTATCTCGAAGGGAAAAGCCGGTCTCTCGTTGCTACAGAGCGTGCAGCTACGACGAAGCAAGAAAAACCACAATGTGCTCGAATATCGCGGAAGGTTGTCCTTTGAACCTTGACTCAAAAGCAGCCAGTAAAAGGGAGAAAAATAAAAGTTGAAAATACCGTCAACACGTTCCCTCTGGCGTGTCATACGTACATATGTATGTACAAACGTATACACGTACGTATAGATATTAGGCAGCAGACGCTGCCTTATTGGATTTCCAGAAAGGCCCCGGGAAATTGCTGTGAAGCTGTATCGGTAAGGAAGATTCCGCGATAGAGTTCTCTTGACAACGATTTCCATAACTTTCCAGGGTAAAGGAAATGCAGAGCACCAGACAGCCAAACGTCCTTTTGCTTGCGAAGTTTAGTGTACCCAGTGACGTATTTTGTTGCCTCCTTCCCCCTGCGCTCCTCGCTCCGTCCATCCTCCTGTCACTTAATGTTGAAATGACGCAGATATATATAGTCGTGTGTGTGGATATTGCTTGTTGCGATCTCGCGCTACCTGGATTATGGATACACGAATTACGATACAGGCATATACGTGTGTATACGGATACACGTATATCGCGGGGAATAACTATTGCGCATATACCCGGAGCAAGTTTTACGGCTAAGACGCGGATATATGGCTAGTCGTATAACGATCGGAGAGTAAAATTTCACGAGCCTCGCGGAGCCCCTCCTCGCTCGACGTGTCTGTACGATACGCCACCTGGTGATACTCCCCCGTATCTCTTTTCATATTACCGTGGACTTTATTATTCGCGAGGTAAGCGCGCGAGCCGCCGTTTGCGACCCTAACGAAATGCGCTTTGCTATACACCTGCATACGTCGTTATGTTTCTTCATTTTTATCAGTCATTTGCCAATTCGTTTTCTCGTTGAGAATTTTGTTATCGGGAATGGGATGTTTGGACGTGGTAGAGATTAAAAAAAATTTATTTATCGGGCCTTTTTTCTCGAATTTACGTATATTTTTCTATGCGTTTATTCGAAATCCTGTTTTTTTCGGGATTTTTGGGAATTTATTGGAAAAGTTATTGTAGGGCTTTTTTGGGTTAAAAAAAATAATTGGATATGTTCCTCGGGCGTTTGTGTGTTTTTTTTAAATTTTATCTATCGGGGGATTTTTTAAAATTTGATTTATTGTGTGATTTTTTTAGGCGACGATGGGCAGTCGAAAATTTGTCAAACGTATTTCTCTACCTTCCGGCGTTTTTCCTCGAGTTGCGCTCTTTCATGATTGAATTACGAGGACTAGAGCGATTTTTTTTCTCTTTTTTCACCCACCGCCGATACACGATCTTTTAATTGGGAAACAAGTATTTTTATTACGCGTATTGCGAGACGGGGCGGACCTGTTCCATTTTGGATGAAGAGCAAACAGAGGGCGGGCGATTAATTAGCAAAATCCCCCGGTCTCACCGAAACGTACGCGCAAAATTTTACGTGGTCAATGCTTTATGCTGCGATACTCCTTCACACTGAAAAATTACATTGAACATGCACACACAGGGAAGTGGGGAAGTGAAAACATAAAAATGGTAAAGCAAAAAAGCATATCGCAAGAATAATGTAATTTTTTATTTGGGCTCGAGTGTTCCGCTTTCAATCAGCTACACGTCGGTTCCACTTTGGTTTTAAATATGTTAATCGAGGTTGCTGTTATAATCCAGGTAATGCAGTGCACAATATTTTGTAGGGGAGTATACACAGGTACCATTTTTTAAATAATATTATTGTCTGATTTTTTTTCTTTACAAGTAACAATAACAGTATAGTGTGTTTTACAAATTGTTATTATTATATTTCAAATAACATAGTATAAAAAAAGAAAACATTTGTCAATAATATTTCCCATTTAAAATTATTTTTAAATAACAATGTGCACTATATATATATGAGGCATTTCACGTCACTTCTGCCAGTAAAAAAAATCCACAAATAATTTTGAAAAATCGAGTTACCTTATTGAAAAATATTCACGGAGTGTCGACATTTTTTTTTAAATTCTGACGTTTTTTCTCGTTGATTACCATTTTTCGATATTTTTCCATGCAAATGGCTGTATCTTTGGCAGGATATGACGTATTTACAGTCGTAAAAAACGAAAATGTGCGTCTTTTTTCAGCCTTCGAAAAACGGTTTTTTGGTATTTTTTATATTATGGGATTCCTAAACACCGTGAAGTAACAGCTATTTTTATTTAAATTTTTTTTAAAAATTAATATTCAATTGATGAGTGTGGAGCACTCGCTGTGTTTACCAGGTTTTTGAAATACATATGACATATATGTCATATGTATTGGAGCCTTGGAGTGCTCCACGCTCTATTCGCTCATTTTCGTTTTTTCCAAATGTAAATACGTCAAATCATGCCAAAGATACAGCCATTTGAATGGAAAAATGTGAAAAAATGGTAATCAACGAGAAAAAACGTCAGAAATTTAAAAAAAATGTCAACACTCGGTGAATATTTTTCAATAAAGTAACTCGATTTTTCAAAATCATTTGTGGATTTTTTTTGTTACTGGCTGAAGTGACCTGGAATGCCTCTCCCTATATATATGCGCGCGCGCGTGTGTGTGTGTGTGTATTCAGGTAGTTATATTATTCAATTTCTTATTAAGTTATTTTAAGGACCCCACTGCGACGACAAAAAAACCTTTTTTTTCTCACTTTCTTAAAGTACACATATTCAAGAATGTATGTGGAAATTTGCAAGTTAAAATATTGAAAATTTACCAAGATGCAGACGATTTAGTGAGAGCAGGTAGCGCATCGATTTACTTACACTAAAGTTTTCGATCGCGTTTTTCTCGACTTTTCTCGACCTGGTCAGAATTATAACTATAGCCATAATTGTCTGATTTTCATTTTCAAAAAACGAAAATTTCCGTATCTGCAGGAGCTTCCGTTGTACGTAGCCATTTTTCAAATTTAGTATTCTTCACGCCCCTGAATGTAAGTAAAAATTTCGCCAAAGTTACACTTTTTTAACATTCGCCATTTTGTGATTTTCGAAAAACGGCTACGTAAAACGAGAACTACAGTCATATACATTATAAAACTATTTTATTTTGAGTTTTCAGACCAACGATCGTCAAGCTATAGATATGGCCATTGGGCCACATTTTTTATATAGAGGCTCTATTACACGACTATAACGTAGTTAATTAAAAGAAAATTTAATAAAAATTTACCCAAAATAAGTTAAATATATGCGTAATAACAGACTTTTTGTTTTCCAAATCCCAAATAATTAATCTAGTAGACAACAAAATTCGAAAAAAAACGACCTCTTCGCTTCGCCATAGCAGTTCTTCCTTAATCAGCAAAATTACTACACAAAAATACAATTGCGAAAATAATATTACATATTGAAAATGATTCGCTATTATTCAATGATTGTTATACTCTTACGTGAATTTTTTTTTAAATAACACAACCATTAGCAGAAATAAAAAATTGACACATTCATAATCGTTGAAATGTCCGGTGCTAGAGGAAACGCGAAAGAGAAAAATAGACGAGGGACGACAAATTGTTCATTGGGAAAAGTAGTAATCCTCTAGAGCATATTGATAACTGGATTTTGATATATATATATATATGTATATATATATATATATATATATATATATATATATATATATATATATATATATATATATATATACACACACACACACACACACACACATATACAAACGAGGATTTTGAGCCCGTTATATCTATGTAATGTTGGCTATTACCGCATCCGGGCTAAATTAAAGACGGTTCTCAACTTTTTTTTAACGAATTGTCGATTTTGGGGACGAATCGTTCTTTAAAATAGCGTTTATATAAACATGTTCATATTGTACTATGAAGACGGTCCTCGAAGTCGAAAATCCTTAAAACTCCACTTTCCTATATATATTGTAACCAGGATTACGATATATACGTACATATATCGTAATCTCTTGGTCATATACAGGGTGTCCCTCTTATCTCTGCCACCCGAAATAACTCGGTAATTATCGACGTCACAAAAAAATGTTCCAGACAAAAGTTGTACGCTGCGAAGGGTGCCATCTAATGCGACAAAGTTTTTCCATTTCGGTGGAGGCGCTGACGCACAGTGAAGGTCACCTCCCGTTTTTTTAATTGAATGCTACATTTTTCAACCATCTTGTGGAGCACCTCAAGCCGCATAAAAAACATTAGGGGGTCAAAGCCGTTCAAGGTCCCTCAAGGTCACCTATTAAAATGAAATACAAATCTAAATATCTCTTTAGAGATATTTAGATTTGTATCATCGATACTGACCTTGAGTGACCTTGAACGACTTTGATTCCCTAATGTTTTTTACGCGGTTTGTGGTGCTCCACAAGATGGTTGAAAAAATGTACCATTCCATTTAAAAAACCGGAGGTGACCTGCACTGTGCGTCAGCGCCTCCACCGAAATAAAAAGAACAAAAATGGTCGCATTTGATGGCCCCCTTCACACCGTACAACTTTTGTCTGTAACATTTTTTTGTAACGTCGATAATTACCGAGTTATTTCGGGTGGCAGAGATAAGAGGGACACCCTGTACATATATATATATATACCAGGTGTGTAAGTATGAAACCGGAATTTGCCCATAGGTGGCGCTAGATGTCGATGCAGTTACCGACATATCACGTCAGCGGTGTCTTGTTATTGTATTGATATCCGACAAAGATTTCCAACTCACAATAACACGAGTTTCATTCAGTAGCATTAGTTTATTAGAGATAAACATGTCGAGTTTTGTGCCAACAAATTACGATTTGCCGACAGCACTACTTTTCTGTTTTCATCTGAAGAAAACCGCAGCCGAATCGCATCGAATGCTTGTGGAGGCGTTTAGTGAGCATGCTCTCGGTAAAACACAGTGTTTCGAGTGGTTCAAACGGTTCAAAAGTGGCGATTTTGACGTGAGGAACGAAGAACGTGGAAGACCACCGAAAAAGTTTGAAGACGCTGACCTGCAAGCCTTGTTGGACGAAGACGACGCTCAAACACAACAACAACTGGCGGATATACCTACGGTAATGATATGATACTTTGTATCATATCATTACAATAAACGTGTTTTTTCTGTACAAAAATTCCGGTTTCATACTTACACACCTGGTATATATATATGAAGACCACACCTCATACGAAGCTATAACGATATTGGACGAGCCATTAACGAATTTTGCCCTTCTCCCTTCTTTTTAACACACACCAAACTGGGTTAATGGTCAGCATTAGAGAAAATTATCATAGCACTAATTACATTGACATTGGCACTATTCCAATGCGTCGATGTCCCCAAGCGCTCTCTCTCTCCCTCTCACCCTTTCTTTCTTCCTCGACTCCTGTCGCCGTAAAATTCACGGCACAGGGAATCGCGATCGGCTATGAACACAACCGCGTAGCGATTGCGGCTGTACAATATTTTCACCCTATCGCCCTTTTTCTCCGCCTCCGAAGAGGAAAGCTCCTGCACGAAGCGCTGCATGTAAAAAAATGTCCTCGATTAAAAGTCGAAGAAAAATGTGTCGATAAACGTTTTTCCGCTATTGCCCTTTCTCCTTCCTCGAGTATTAAATTCATGAAGGAAACGTCGCCACGAATGAGCCACTGTCACGTTCTGAAGGAACGTGGGCATATATTTTTTGATTCCCTCCTTTTTTGCCTACGACAAACGCAATAGCACGGGATGAGGGTAAAAAGGGGTAGTGCTTGGAATGAGTTAGAAATTAGGAAGTCATGCAGTGATTGGTATTTAGAAATAATCCGACGAATTTGTACAAACTTAACTAAAGGTTTAGTATAAACAAGTGATCGGATGAATAAAGTTGTTTATACAGAAAAATTGACGATAAAAATAACTGTGAAGCCGGGGGAACAATCGGATTAACATAAAATGAAATTTGTTGCTTACATTGGTCGCTGTGTTTGTGAGTGTAGCAGTGTGACGGTACGCTCGCTCGCAAGAGTATCGGTTGTCGCTTGCATATAAGGGCTTCGTTAACGGATGCCACGCTTAGCGTTCGGAAGGCGGTCACCAGCACCAGACTTTTGGGGCGCTGAGAGTGTTTATGTACATATGCGTAGTAAACAGCACTTGAACTATTTTACGGACTCGAGGCCGCGAGAGTCGACTAAACTTTTATACGACACTTCGGTCAAAACCCGAAGATGTATAATATTAGAAACTCTATGATACCGGTTCTACACTTCGAATTCTGTCAGAACAAGATTAAGAAGTGAAGTTACTTTGATGGAAGATTTTGCGAGACTGAGATCTGAACGCGATGGTAACTGTTGGAAGACTTGATCTGAACGCGATGGAAACTGTTGGAAGACTGACTTCAGGAAGGAAGTCTTTCTTGATATGAAAATTAGGAGGGGATTAATTGTGGGAGAAGGAACTTTCAGGTTTAGCGTGATTGGTCATGATATTCATGATTCGCAGAATTGATCTCGATCATTCCTTACATAGAATTTGCACACGTGGGAGGTAGGAGACCTTTGTCCCGTGTTTCGGCAAAAAAGCGCATTGGATATAGAGTTCGATATCTGAGACCTAAGCATTCGCATGGTTTATGTTGTCAATTTATGGCTCTGGTGACTTCTCATATCGAGAAGTTTGTATATCGGATTACGCTGCGAGACCGGATGTCTTATTATTTAGTTGGAGTAATAAGTTCGGCGGAGCCGTCTAGTCTATGTTATGTTTAAATAATCTCGGTTCGAGGCTTCTCTTGGTCACCATGCGGATGGGACGGCGTGGCGTAGGATTTTTGGAGTCTTTTGATCGAGCTGATGGTTGATTTTTCGTTCGACAGCTCTTCTTGGAATATGCGCCTGAGAACGTGTTCTTGTTGACAGCCAATGGGATAGGAAAAGTCGATGACTGTGGCGGTGCGGCTATCGTGTATATATTGCTGTTATTTGAATATGTGTGCGAAACGTACGCACTTTCCTTTTTACGCTGTTATTCGCCTTATTCTTAGATTTATACAATTGACAATAAGCTTATAAGGGCAAATGAGGATATTGGGAATAACCGAGAGAAGGCACATTCGCTAGGATGTAACACCACCAAGGTTGCACAGCTCTCGAAGTATCCGAAGGGTAGAAAATCTCTTTGAGTAGGAGCTGCGATACGACCGTTGAGGGAATATTCATTGGCGAGAAATTTGTGGCGAAGAGCGAATTATGCGACGTCATCGGGAGAAAGCTGGCTTTGCGTGAAATTTTAATGATCGTAAATAAATTACGATAAATCGTCATTCGACGCCTCGAAGCCTGTCTAAGTTGATCACGGTTGGGTTATCATCGGGATCGAAAGGGTTTTATTATACCGCTTAACGTTGCCATTTCGAGGAAAGCTCAACGTTATGGGTGCACTTTAGTTGGTGGATCCGAGTGTATGCGCTTGGAGTAGGATATGGGGACGGATGTATTAGGCAAAGGGGTCAAGGGTCGTGGCTCCGCTGTAGGTGGGCGCCGGAAGTGACAAGGATCGGACGCTGCTACTGCTGCTGCTGCTTGACGACCACCAGAATATCCCTTTCTGCCTTATGTACATATGTATAACGTATATGACAGTCTCGAATATGTACATTGGTTACATATGTACACGTAGCTACACGCCGGTTAGACATGACACAGTAGAGAGCCGAGAGGACTTGTCGTCTTGGGTCCTTGCTTTCCTCGGGGTTGCTACCCTCCTATCTAGTTTAAACTCTGTCCCTCCCTCGCCTGCCGTGTGCCAGCGCAGCTGTGTTTGGGTTCCATCGTCGGACCAAGGAATCGACGTCCGGATGGTCTCTACATATATATGGCACGTACAGTAACTCCGAGGATGGTCTTCGTAGTCTTAAGAGTCGTACACAGTGGTTCAGGACTACTGAAATATCATGACCACGCCGGGGTGACGTTGCCACTACCGCCTTCGCCAAGTTATCCCCGTTCAACGACCCTCACGAGTTCACTTCACGACGATGCCAACTTTCCTCGGCAGGCCCAACTGGCGCCCTCATTCTCCATCTTCTTCTCCTTATTTTCCGCCCTCTTCTCTCTCTCTCTCTCCCCCTCCCTCCCTCCCTCTCTCTCTCCCTCCCTTCTCCCACTCTCTCTCTCTCCCTCCCTCTCTCTCCCTCACTCTCTCTTTTACGAGGAGCACAAAAAGCTCCGAATGTCATCAACTTTACCACTCTGCCCGCTCGGGGCGCTCGTTCCTACAGATAGGGCATTCCATGGCACACGAAACGACCACACTTCCACTCTAATGAAGGAGAATCTTCGAGAATCATTTGTGCAACCATCCAAGAACAAAATTGTCCTCACAAATCGGAGATTTTACTTGGCCACTCCAGTGCGCGGCTGAGCGGCCACCCATCCGAGTATCGGGCACCGTTCGGTTCTGGAAAATCCTATGAATATTCCTCCCCGAATGACCGACATGATTGGAGTACCAGTCAAAAACTTTCAGCATGATTTCGCCAAGTTGTTCAGCCTCAATGAAGATGGAGCCCTTCACCTTTCCACTTCACAGTTGCGGACGAATTCAGAGTGCAATTAATTACGGCTGTTTCTGCACGAAACGCTCCACGTATCCATTGTTTGCCCGAAGAAGACTCATGAAGCTCGCGGCCAACTTAGTCCGGAGACGTAAAAACTTTTCCACTCTCGCCTATACGATAAACCAGTAGTATGGGCACATATGTGATCAGCCGTAGAAACCGAAATGAATTTCGTCTTCCGCGAGATTCGCGATTCGCGAAAGTTGCTACGGCCAACTAAGCGTCGCCTCGGCGATGGACGCAGGATGAACTGATCAATATTGAGACATTTTCGAACTCCCTTGGCTCCCTTCGTCAGACCTCAATACTGTCGTTCGATCAGTCTCTCTTCCCTCAAGTTTCTCATCATCTTCGTCGTGAAATTCTCGACGAACGAAACGACAGAGGCTGTTTGGGCTTGAGCTTTTGGTTGATGAATGAAATTACGAAGTGGAAATGAAATGACGATCGGTCTCGGCGTAGTTGGAACGACGAGAAAACTCGCACTGGCGATTAAAGCCACAGTAACGGGAATAAAATCATGTGCGAATTTAACAATATTTTTTCGTATGACAAAGTGATTCACTCAGAAAATTAATTACACATCTATTTAGTATGAATATCAAGCTGTTAGAAAATATACATATATTTTTTTTCGATGTACAAAATGGCCGACTACTCGAAACTTCTCGGAACAGCTTTTTGCCAATTGGCGTGAAAAATAACTTCAACAATTTTCACTCGGTTTACCTTAAATTTAAAAGTTATGTTCCTAATTGCATTTCGCAGAGAAGTACATACGGAATTTATGATTAATCGAAAAATTTTCATTTTATGAGCAGTTATAACGAGATTTTTCACTGAAAATTCATTTTTTAAGTTCAAATACAACTTTCTAATAAAACAATATTTTTAAAATTTCGTACGTACTTCTCTTTTGTTCTAGGTAAAAAATTGTGGATGCTAAATGTCACGCCGCGGAGCGCCTAAAAAAAGATACCAAAAAAAATATTAGTAGTCGGCCATTTTCTACATCGAAAAAAAAAAAAATTTCAACAGCTCGATATTCATACTAAATAGATGTGTAATTAATTTTATGAGTGAATCACTGTTTAATACGAAAAAAATTGTTAAATTCGCACATGATTTTATACTCGTAACTGTGGCCTAAGGCCTTAAGAAGAAAATAGCGTATGTTCGTTAAAAACGGTGAAGACACCACGAGTCGGAGTATTTAACTTGCGTCGTGGAATAGAGGGAACCAAAATGCAATTTATATATACACGTTTAGACATATATCGGCGTGTATTGCGGTAAAATTGAGGTGCATATTACGCCGATACAATTATGCGCAAAGAGCTTTCAGCAAAAGAGCGATGTTTTCCGCAAGATAAAGGGGAGCAGAACTCTTTGGCGGATAAACGGTTGGTGGTATATGTGTTTTCGTGTAAGAGACACTTGGTTCGCGCGCCGCGATTCAACGTGTAACTATGCCAAGGGAGATAGACGGAGAGAGATAAAGAGAGGATGCTCTTTGAAATGCTGCACTGAGATGAATGTACGTTCGATGTGTTCGCCGAAGAGATACATCACTTCGGTACATGCACACCAGTCAAAAACAGCCTCACGCTTCTCAGGCTCTATACATCTTGCTGTCTGCTCATCCTCCGCTAGGTTCATGGTAAAACGCTTTTGCCCGGGAGCGAGAGATTCTCGTGCAGAGGCTCATTTGCTCTCTTCTGATACCTACACGTCGCAGCTTTACGTATGAGATATTTAAGATCAAATGTACCCTCGCCCCTTTTGTCTTTCTTTTTTCTTTCGTATTCACGATGCCTGGAAGGGACAACTTGTGGGATAGTCATACCTACTTTTCCACAGAACAATCTTTTCATCGTTGACTTTTACGATCGCATTTTTTTTTATTACCAACGAATCTTTTACCGATCCCTTTCACTTTTTATCACATACTTGGCACTTCACAGTCACTGAAAAACATCCTCTTCACCCACCCCTCGGAGTCTTACAGCCGCCCTCCCCCGGTGCATCGCCGTTTTACGAGGGCACAGGGAAACTGGGCGAATCCTGTTCTATTATTTTCACTCACAAGGAACATCTCTCAGGTGACACCATTCGATTTTGTTGAAATTTGGATATGTTATAAAGCACCGAAAAGTAAGCGATACGTATTTTTTTTTATCGAAGGAAAAACGGTTTTAAGGGGTGAAATCACCCCTCGAAAAAGGCATCTCTAGGGGCAATATAGCAGTTTCACACACAAGGAGTCCACCGGTTTAATGAAACAAAAACGAAAATTCTTCTAATCCGAAGCAATGAAAAATCCACTATAGTGACATTGCAAAAAAATTAAGGGGTGAACCACCCCTATATTCGCTTTTTCGAGGGGTGGTTTCACCCCTTAAAACCGTTTTTCCGCCGATAAAAAAAATACGTATCGCTTACTTTTCGGTGCTTTATAACATATCCAAATTTCAACAAAACCGAAGTGTGTCACCTGAGGGATGGTCCTTGTCAGTGCCAGCATGTGTTCAGCATCGGAGACTCGGGGAAACTGCCGTGCGATTGTCGGTGCGCAAGCCACTCCATGACAGAGCGGTCACCCATCCGAGTATTGGCTCCGGCCAACGCCAATTGAGGTCCGGCGCCGGCAGTGGTTCTCATTGCTTCATTACCAAAAAGTTTTACTGGAATGTTTTCTTTTCAATACCTCATACTTGCATCCAATCTTTTTTTCAATAACTGTTTAACATAATGCTATCGCCAGGTTTCGATCCATAGAATTTTCATAATTTTTTTTTGAGCTTCATTAAATATATTGATAATCGTCTCTGTAAAATTACAAGATCGGTTATCGATCTAATTACGGAGAAAATAAATATTAAAATTGCGTATTTTGTGAGGGAATTCCGAGACGACTTACAAAAACCCAATTTCCTATCGCCAAGAAAAGTGTCTATAATAGTGGGAAGCCGTCAGATTCTTAAAAATAATCAGATTTACATACTTAAAACTTGTTGTAATGCAATGCTGTCAGAAAAAATTACGCTTATTGACCTAATTTTTATGTAATGTCAAGTTTAATTTGAACTTCTGGTATTGGATTTATTACCACTTGCTACGATAAAGAGACGTGACAGCAAGGCAACAGCTGTCTGTAGTCCTAACCTCATCTCACTCATTCGAATTTCCGAATATATTTTATTTTTAACCGACATATTTCGCAAACACAAATTTTCCACGCTTTTTAGCAGTCGTGGCCTGAATACAATGCTTTATATTTCCCACGCATGATGTCCTTTTGACAGATCGACGTTAAAAAGCATGAAGGTTAAACTCGCCTGGTTGAGTAAAAAGAGACGGAGATAGAACCAATGTTGGCAAATATCAAACCTCGAAATATTGCGCAAATCGCTGGAATAACAATTTTTTCATTTTTCTAATTAAATGTGAACATTCATTAAACAGTTTACACATGGAAAATTCTAGTTATGTTAAAATGTTATGTTAAAATGCTATGTTAAAAATGTAAATTGTACCAGTGTCAAGTATGATCAGTGGTATGACTAGTGTGAAGCGATAGGATTACCTTAAGTTCCGCTTGGATTTCCCCGTGCGTTTAAACAGCACGCATGTTGCATGTATACTTATATGTACGAGATGGGTATTTCACAGTTTTGCAGTGGAAATTCTCATCTTATATCATGCGAGCTGATGCGTAAATCCAACTTGCCGTAAGCGTAGCAACCGTCCTCCGGCACAATATGCCGGGGCTATTATGAACTTGATAAGCATCTCGTGCCTGGTAAATTCCTTCGTACATACTCGTGTGTGTGTGTGTATATGATTATCCGCCAAATTGAGTTAAAAAATGTCGAGCGTCGGATAAATTTACTGAAAGGTATCCGGTATAAAGAGCAAGTAATGACAGGTCCAATCAGCAAATCAGATTAGGCTAATCGATCCCATTCAATTCAAACATAGACATCGATTTCCTGAGATCTATCGATGTACGTATACAGGGACCGAAAAGTGACGACCAAAAGAAAATCTAGATGCCTATTGTCAATACCTATCCGAATCACCCCGTGTATATTCTGCGATGTTGCCAGTTTTCGAGGAAAAAGCATTAAGAGGTTAGGCCACTCTAGAGGCCGTAAAAATAGGTTTTTGGGGATTTTTTTTCAGGAAAACTACAAAATAAATCGAGATTACAAAAAAGGGTGTTTATCAAATATATCAGTGACTGTATACAATAATTTTTTTAAAGCGATTAATTTCAAAATGGCGGCTGTGCAGTGTTTATCTCAAAACTGTATTTTTTAACTTGGCCACTCTAGAGGCCGAAAAAATAGGCCTTTTGGGGATTTTTTTTTTAGAAAAACTATAAAATAAATCGAGATTACAGAAGAGGGTGTTTATCATATATATCAGTGACTGTATACAATAATTTTTTTAAAGCGATTAATTTCAAAATGGCGGCTGTGCAGCGTTTATCTTAAAACTGCATTTTTTAACTTGGCCGGAAACAACTGAGACAATTTTCAACCGATTCACTTAAAATGTTGAATATATCTTGAAAAATACATTGTCTATGGAAGTACGTAGGATTTTTTTTATATTGCATAGTTCATTTGTTATTAACAATTATCTGACGATTTTTAGGCAAATTTTTGGATAGTGAAAAATTCGTCTAGAAAATCGTCAGATGATTGTTAATAATTGCTTAAAAAATGATTGTATACAGTCACTGATATGTATAATAAACACCCTTTTTGTAATCTCGAGTTATTTTGTAGTTTTTCTGAAAAAAGCCCCAAAAAGTCAGTTTTTTCGGCCCTAGAGTCGCCTAAGGCCTGAAACAATTTTTTCTAGTTTTTTTTTGTAGCTTAGCTTTTTAATTTTTTTTCCCTCTTGCGCGTGTACTTTCGTTGTAACGTTTTTAACGGCTTACTCCTAGCTCGTGGCCGTATAAAGAGGACCTTTCGCGGGGATTTTTTGGGAAAACGTGGGCAGGTTTTCGATTTCATGCTTTAAAGAGCATGGCTTTAACCACCGTTTACAATGTTTGTATAGAAGATATTTATAAATGTGGTAGATACAATGGTGTGTGCAGAACGCTGTTTGCAAAACGTTCTTCGCGGTGAACACTAGTGCTCGGCAACAAACCATCCGAAATAAAAAAATAAAAAAATAAATAAGAAAGAAAAACCCATATTTTCCCTTGAGAAGTACAACTTAAAGATTGACCATGAATTTGTCAAATTTTTTCATCGACAATCGTTGGTTTGGTAGTGCAAAAAAGGAAACGACCCAGGTTCACGGCATAGAGGTGCCTCAAATACTTACACGGATTGAGGGTTAAAAAACGGCTGCAGTCCAAAGTGAAAAGATCGATCTTCGGTGGAAAAAACGTTCTCTTTTCGTAGATAAAAAAGGATGCATCGAAACAAAAATTCCTTCTTTTTTTATTTTGAACGGATCGAATTGAAATTTGCGGAGAATGTTTTTGAAATATTATATTTTCAGTATCCGTTGAAAACAAAAAGTCGATATTGAAAAAAAAAAAAATCACTAGGTTCCACTGCAAATTTCCTTACAAGTAATTGAGTCATTTAAGCTAGCATAAGTATTTTTTTTATCACCTGAACTTTAGTGACTGAACTTCTCAAGCCTATTTTTTAAACTTTCGATCAAATTCGAAGGCATCAACGTTAGTGTTCAGTTGATCATTTATTTATTCTTTAACAGTGCACTTCATAACGATAACACGAGTTTTAAAAAATGCTTTTTTCTGAAAAATTTAAAAATATCGTAGGACATAGATGGCAGTGATTCGGATAGGTATTGAACCAAGGCATCCAGATTTTCTTTTTGGCCGTCACTTCTCGGGCCATCCTGTACATATAAATATGTGTATATGAAAAAAACGACTATATTTTTGATACAGCACTAAAATCTATCCTCCGTTATCCATGATCTTTGACGTTTTATCCGATGCAACACTGAACGAGCCAGAAGTAATTCCACCGATAAAAGTCTCTTGGAGCTTGGAGATCGTGCGACCTGCGAGACCTCGTGATTGGAGGATTCAATTATCAAATTATTTTACTCGAATATGCTTATTAAAGCCTGTACTTATATGCTCTGGTGCACTCAGTACTACACCACGTATAGTTAAATTTGACGAGGTACGGTAAGCTTGTTTCAAGACTTCCATTTAACGGGTAATTCAGTATCGATTTATGCTTATGGAAATCCGCTTAAGAATTAGTCGGCGCATCACGAGTGTTGGGACACCCGTGAAGAACATGATATTACCATACGATGATTATAAGTCTAGTTGCATAGACGCGCGAAGAGTATTTTACCTTGGTCGTCTTCGTGTGCCTTTTACAAGCCTGGGCTTTTCACTTTTGCTCTACGGTATCGCGTTTGCACGAGGGCACGGGGGAAACTGTCGAAATCCTGTGTTGATACGAACGCGATTTTATTCCTGTGATTGATGATTGGGTGAAATTTTGGTAAATATTTACAAGTGGGGCTCCAGCCAGAAAAGGGGTTCAGAAATTTTGTACCGAGTCGATGTATTTCAGGGCACTTTATTTATTATATTTAAGTCGGGGGGAGACAATTTCAACCCTCATTTCAACCCCAACCCAAACCCAAACAAACCCAAACCTCCCCCATCATAAAAAATATATTTTCATGCTGCAGAATAGCCCCGAACACGTGAAAATCTTTTTGGAACCGAAGAGGGCTGGAGCCCTACTTGTAAATATTTATCGAAGTTTTTAATGCAAACCCAAACGGACGCATTTGTTCAGACTTCTCGCTTTGTCTCGCCCGACCCCTTTCTCTCTCTCTTTCTGTGGATAGCCATGATAACGCACGTGGACTGATACGGAAACATCTAAAATTGAATAAAATACTTTTTACAAAATTTTAATGAAATACTTTTTTCAAAATTTTAATAAAATACTTTTTTTTCGAAATTTTAATAAAATACTTTTTTCAAAATTTCAATTCGATAATTCTTTCAAAATTTGTATTTTGAACGCGCGTGGACTGATATGAAAAAATCTGAATTTCAATACAAAACTTCACAAAATTTTTATGAAATATTTTTTCCAAACTTTTCATAAATAACTCTTTTCATAATTTTAATAAAATACTTATTTCAAACTTTTAATAAAACACTTTTTTCAAAACTCTAATAAAATACTTGTTCAAAATTTTAATAAGATTATTCTTTCAAAATTTTAATTAAACCAATCTTTCAAAATTTTAATTAAACAAATCTTTCAAAATTTTAATAAACTACATTTTCCACGATTTCAATAAGATACATTTGTGCTAGTTTTTTTTTTCGTTTTCATTGATTGATTGATTCATCTCGGAGCGGGCGATGGAAACTTCCAGCTTGATCGGATACGCAAAACTTTCGTGCGCGCCCAATACCTATTTACATGGTATTATCCCCAGTCCTGAAAATGCACGTTCTCGCTTGAAGGGTTAAATTCGAAAAAAGGTACACACACACACACGTACACGAAAAGCGAAAGAGTGTGCGGTCGGTGGGATCACACTCGGCCGGCGAAAAGGAATAAAAGAGGGATTCTTCGATAAAAAATAAACCGTTCTAAATATTGACCTCGATTGAGGGTTGCGAACCAGCTTTGTAGTGCTTCCCGTAGCTTTCAATTAGAATTTCTGTATTTACATCGCTACTCTCCGGGCTAGCCGGTTTTATTTAACAGCTTTTTCCATTTTTTTCCTCACGTGTATCTGTCGTTAGTGGCCTTTCCCTTTTTAGGGGTTTCATTTTTTTTAGTTCAGACCCCCCCCCCCATCCGATCATTTCTCTTCTCTCTTTCTCCGTCTCTCCTTCCCTCTGGCTTTCCCGCTTGATATTTTTTTTCAAACGAGAAAAAAGGCGTGTGATAAATCCGATTGTGTACGTGCACGTGTACGAACACGTGTTCCGAGTATCCATAAGAGGCCTTGTTCGAAAATGGCAACAATTCCTTTTGGTACTCACTCGTCCATGAGAGAACGTACGCGAAGCAAAAAACAGCCGCCTATGCAGCTCCTATTCAGTTATTGGCAATCTACGCTTCCACAGCACAAAAGAAAAAACTTCTGGCTAGGATTAATCCGTAGTTGTTCTTCAAAGAAATAAAAGCAGTTTGCGATGGCTCGAGTTGAATATGTGCGTTCAAGTTCGCGCAGACCCTGGTATGTCTCGATCCTTGACGATCCTTTATTAACGAAAAATATAGTTACGTGTTAACTTCCAGTTGAGGCAGTATTGTTGCCTACAAAGGTGAAAAAGTCGCGTTATTTTAAATTGATTTTATTATTCTACAAACCTTTCTGAATACGTTTGTAAAAACCGTTTAAGGCTGTTATGGGGTTTAGCCGTCGGGGGTGAAGTACGATGGGAGCGCCCTATGCTTATGCACGGAGCCGATTGACTGTTACCAACTGTTAGCTATCAAATAATCATCATGTTAAACGTGCGTTGTCGAACTATTTTTCTACATCTGTTTGTAAAAATATGCATTTTTGAACATTCGTTGATTACTTTGTATAATTATTTCCGATAACTTTTTCGCGTTCAATTAACGCGAAACAAATTGGCAACGTCGTGAATCGTGGTATATGACAATGCCCAGGTTGGCAGGAGTGCCGCGAAGTTAGAGACATATGCGTTCGTAACCTCAATATCGGCCCAAGGAGCTGTCCAAAATGAATATAGGTCCAAGTAGAAAAAATTCCGCTGGAAAGAAAAAGTGTGTACTAAAGCTGTCTATAATCTCGAAGAAATCGAAAACTTTAACAATTTTCCGATATTCTAAAAAAAATGTATAAAAAAAGTCCGCGTTATTATGCCTTTGCCGAGAAATGTCTAGAAATGTATAATTTCTGAACATAGTTATCAAATTAATATTAAGTAATTGTTACTAATTCAGAGACTAAGTAGTAATAATATTCGTTGTTGATTATCCTGACCGAGTAGTTTGAGGTTCCTGGGCATAATTACCAAATACCGATAAGATAGGTAGCATTTGTACCGTCTACGACGTTGCCATGATTGCACAGTCTAATATTTTGTGTGCTTGATTTTCGCAAAACTTCGCTATCAAAAGGGTAACACGCGTTTTGACCCGACGACAAAATATCCTCGACAAAATACCCGCGACAAAATATCTGACGATATTATATCCGCTGTCGGTAATTAAATCTATGATTAACGTTATTACTCTTAAACTAGGACAACTGGCTTCATGAGACAGTCAATGTTTTTCTCTATGCTGTGTATGTAGTGCTACAGTTTAAAGTGTTTAAAGGGAGCAAAATTATTAATATATGACGGATATGTTTATTCAAAAAAGAGTGTGAATAAACAAGCATAACTTGGCGTTGTGTTGAGCATAAGAAACGTTCATGTAATATTATTATAGTACATCCTATTATAGTACATACTATTATTATAGTATCCAAGTATATTTGCGTGGCATTGCTAACAATATTTTATGAAACTAATATTATATACAAACACTTTACAATAAAGAAATAAGTGCAATGAAGAAGCTCGTATTATGCCCCCACCCCACTATCTCACACACCTCAGCAAAGGTGTTTTGCGCGCGACCCCGTTGATGTGGTGGACGAGATTTAGGATTTTGTCTCGCGGATGTTTTGACATGAGAATATTTTGTCTTTCGGATATTTTATCTTTCGGATATTTTGTCTTTCGGATATTTTGTCCTCAGATATTTTGTCGCGGATATTTTGTCGTCGAGTCAGATGTGACGTAGCCATCAAAAGAAGTAATAATTTTATAACGGTACTGCGAATCCTCATTTTCACGGTACCAAGGGTTAGTCTGATAATTAGTCGAATCGTATCTATTTTTTTTCAGCTCCATGGTAACATTCACTCAGCAGATATTAATAATGCACTGAAAAATGATCGGGAGCTTTCCATAAGCGTAATGTAAGTAGCCCACGAAATACGCCGAGTTGCCGATTTTTTTTAAACGGTACTGTGGATCGTATTCAAACTGCACAGGATGATCTGCAAAGAGGTTATAAAGATCCCGAAAAAAATCTGCTTGGTGGTGCCATGTTGACTTAACCCCATAACCACCTTGAGGGGCTAAACCAGTGTGAACGCTACAAATTTGAGATCCAAGCGCCTTATGCGCTGCCTTCGGAGGCGCAAAAAGAATCCTGCTGACAGGATTCCGGCCGATTGATTAGCTGAAACCGAAAAAGGAAAAAATGTCGTTAAATTGGAAGGTATTTCCTGTACAATGACGTAGGATTTTCGAAAAATATCAAAATCTAATGAAATGGCGCAGTTATGAAAAAAAGTCTGTTTTCTTGCCTATAAAAAGGTGGTTTTTTGTCAATGCCAAATCATCAATTTTCACTTAATCAAAAATGTCCTACATCATTGTAGAGTAAATATATTCAATAGTACTCAGTTCAAATTTTAAGTCAATCGGATAATTGCTGTTTGAGTTACAATATCAGAAAATTTAAAAAATCTCATTTCAAGAACAACGCGTTTAAAGATTTAACTATCGATTTTTGCAAGATAAAATGATATTGACATAAATTATAATGATATTCTTAAAAGTATAAACTGTGGAAAAAGGCAAAAAAAAATCGATTTTTTGAAAGTGTCACACTGGTATAGCCCCTTAATGATACTCATAAAATTAGCAGAGTTAGAGAAGTTATGAGGAGTACGCTCGAGAAGCGCTGTCAAAACGCAGCAACCTTCAGCGCGTTTGTCTCCCGTATCGGTACATTTCCCCGAAAACACTTCCCCGAATAACACTTCCCCGAATAACACTTCCCCGAATGACACTTCCCTGAACGGCACTTCCCCGAAAAACAGTTCCCCGAATCGACACTTCCCCGAAAAACAGTTCCCCGAATCGACATTTCCCCGAATGACATTTCTCCGAACGACACTTCCCCGAAAAACAGTTTGTTTGGGTCTGTTTGCGTTCCACGCACCCCACTATTCCAAGCACATCCGCGGTGCCCTGCGCCCACACCAAGTGTTCCACGCAATCCACTATTCCACACGCACATTCGAGGTGCCGTACGCCCACACCAGTGTTCCACGCATCTCACTATTCCACACGCACATTCGAGGTGCCCTGCGCCCACAACAGTGTTTTACGCACCCCTATATTCCACACGCACATTCGAAGTCCCCTGAGTCCACACCAGTGTTCCACGGACCCCACTATTCGCCACGCATATTCGAGGTGCCCTGCGCTCACACCCATTTACCCATTTACCCATTTTGACCCAATTTAACTTTGACTTTAAATAAATAACTTTTTCACTCATTTTTCTTGTCATCTTATTTACCCTTCGATTAATAATTTTTACCTATTTCGACTTTGACTTTAAATAAATAACTTTTTCACTCATTCTTTCTTGTCATCTTATTGACTCTTTGTTTAATAATTTTTACCCATTTTGACTTTGACTTTAAATAAATAACTTTTTCACTCATTTTCGGCGAAGTGTCATTCGGGGAAGTGTTTTCGGGGAAAAGTATGGGTACCTTTGTCTCCTAACTATGCTGTTCAAATCGGCAACCACGATATCTCGATAATCAATTGGTCAATTGAGCTCACATTTGGCATACAATTTCGGTAAACTGTTTTTCAACGTCGGTAGAACAATTAAGTGTAAATTATCTGACGATTTTTTAGGCAAATTTTTCACTTTCCAAAAATTTGTCTAAAAAATCATCAGATAATTGTTAACAGCAGATGATCTATGCAATATAAAAAAAATCCTACGTACCTCCATAGACAATGTATTTTTAAAGATATATTCAACATTTCAAGTGAATCGGTTGAAAATTATCTCAGTTATGATTCCGGCTAACTTAAAAAATGCAGTTTTGAGACAAACGCTGCACAGCCGCCATTTTTTAATTAATCGCTACAAAAAAATTATTGTATACAGTCACTGATATGTATGATAAACACCCTTTTTTTGTAATCTCGATTTATTTTGTAGTTTTTCTGAAAAAAATCCCCAAAAAGCCTATTTTTTCGGTCCCTAGAGTGGCCTAAGCCATAAATTTAAAGACCGTTCTAAAATTCAATTTTCGTCATTTTTACTTCACTTTACTTTCGATGATAGCCTCAGGTCTACAAATTAAAATGCCGTTTCAATTTTTTTATTTCACGTGAGCAAAACCTCCACTATCATGGCAGTTGTCAACCGACTGTTTTTTTACACATGAGTGTCTTCCGAACGGTGTAAAGTCAATTCAGCTCGTTATTTTTGTGTAATAAAATTCTGAGGGACTGTCAAAATGTTAATAAATGTGTGGTAAAAATTCAAAGCAAAAAAGAGTGTATTTTGATGGTTCATAAAAAAAAAAAAATCCCAAAAAGCGAAAAAAATACTGTCACATGGGATAACCCTGTTAAATGGCAATATGGGATTTGGTGAGGACTTAGATGGTTTGTTACAGAACTGTCCCACGGTAATATAAAGGGTTTATCTAACACAGGTTAGATTAGCCAAGTGCACGTATAGAGTGATAGGAAAGGGTACTATTGGGCACGGGTAATACCTAAAAATCCGCAAGGGCATATGTTGGAACTCGGGAAAGAAAAAAAATGAACACGTTCGTGTCCACGTGAGTATATACATGTGAACGAGGCTTTTCGATATTGGACGAAGATCGACCGTCTAAGAACTTTTCCGCCCTGTTCCGCCCCGGGGGGTGAGCCGGGGTGCAAGCAAATCCCGACTCTCCTATTCACTCGACTTTGAGTTGGGGAAGGATGGGGAAAAGAACGAGAGTTAAAGACTGGCGGAGCATATAACGGAAGAGTAAGAACTTTATAACAGCAAAGTCTGCGAAAGGATGAGCGAAGGAGCGTAGGCGTTTACTAAGGAGATAAGAAGACTTATAAAAGACTAGATGGCTGCTATCTACCTCTATATGGTTATGCGTGTGTGGCTATATATATATATATATATAAGATAGCGAAAGATCGGCTCAAGTGGATAAGTTCTTAGTCGATCGGAAAGGACTTTTGTGATTCGTCCTTTCGGCTTTTCTACCTTTTCCCGCTGTATCATCCCCAGTCCCTCGCACGCTTAAGGCGGGATATACATTTAGACGGGCAAAAATTAAGCAATTTTGAGGACTTCCTGAAACTAAGTAATAATTATTCTACATTTATCAAACTATAGGTATACTTTAATAGTATATTTAAGTACATGAATTTTTTTTTAAATTAATTTATCATCATAATGGCGGAGCTGCGGCAGAGTGTTACAGTCTAGCTTTTCCGTAGACTTTTATTTGCGAATATTGAAAGGAAAAAAATTCAGTTGAAACACGTATAGCTTCTATTTGACGGTAATTAGAACGAGAAAAATTCAAATTTAAGAGAATGACACGCATTTAAAAAAATCACCATTTCAGGCCAAATTTTTGTAAACTTTGGATTAAAAAAGTCGTTTTTATTTCTAATTTTTCAATAACATTTCTCATCAAGTAGACGTTCGGAATATTATGAATATTTCTACCAAGTTTTTAACTCAATCGGCTTAATAGTTTTCGAGTAATCCCGCACGCCAATTGTGATAATGCAATTTCGAGAAGAACCCGTTTGAAGCTTACGCCCACTCCGAATTCAAGCGATGAGGCTCGTTGACGGGCTGTAACTTTTGAAATTCTTCGAATTGCGCTTCGAAACTTTGGGAAAATATTCTACATATATAGTTCTATCGTTTAAAGAAAAAAAGAATTCGATACTTTGATCGTTATAAATGTATATGCTGCCTTAATGGGGCCCAACTAAAATGAGCGTAAGCGTTCGACAAAAGAATGTCGCGATTTTCATGACAAGAAGAATAAAAAGGTAATAAAATTTAAAAAAGCGAGAATCGACGAACATTCCCGTCCATCCGAGCTTTACCGGGCGTCAAACGCTTTTTTGCATTCGACCATGACGCGGATGCCGGCAACGTTCCCGATCAGTATACCTTTTCAGGCCCTGATCCGGTTGTCGTACCTATGAAATGAAAAATAAAAAAATCCAGAAATTACAAATAAAAAATTCTGGTAGTATTTTTTATTTCCATATGCTTTATTTATGATCCTGCCTATATGATAATTGGAATAAAACGTATTCTGCCTCGTTAAAGTGTTTTACCTACCCTCGGGACCTACCTACGTCTTCTAATTCTAGAGCTGAGCGCTCTACATAATTTAGCCATTCCACCATTTGTATAAACTTTCTTTTTTTTTCTTTGCATATTTTTATCATTTTAATTCTATTCTAAAAAATCCAAATAATTCTAAAGAATCTCACTAATTTTATTCATCATGTTGAAGTTTCCATCGTTGCGATGCAACAATAATTTTTTTTACCGGATTTTTTGGCTATTTCGATTGTGAAAATAACTCACACGTTTCTACATATTCTCGTTAGAGTGTTAGAACCGCAATTTGCAAAAAAGGCTTCTGATGATGATTTTGTAAACAAAAATGTTCAAGTTGTACAAATAAAATGTATTTTATTGATTCGATTGATTGCCTTTTGATAATGATAAAAATAAATGAATGAAAAGTGAATAAAAGCGTTGCATTTCCACGCTGCAAACTTCAAATTTATTTTCATTCGTTCTTTTTATCTTCATTTGATGATGACGGCGTCCGCATGGACGCCATATTACTTTTATTGGAATCTTGCCGAAATTATGCACGCAGCAACTCAGTTGTTTACTTTGACGGCCCCGAGTAAGATTATCCGGTAGACATCTGGCGCAGATCAGACGTACACTTCGAAGTGCATGGCGGATCTGCGCCGAATATCTACTGGATTAGCAGAACTCGAAGCACGGATGGGAGAAGGAAAATCGATCAGATTAAGGAGCCAGTCCACTCTGAAAATTAAAAAAAAATCGACAAAAGCAAGACTTGAAGAAATTGACGATGATGAGCAATCAGAAGGGATTTTGTACGGCGCAGAAATTGCCGATTGAGTTTAGGTGAGAGTTTATCATCGTATAAACTTCAAACGCGTTTTTCTCGCAAACAACGTTTTCAAAATCTAGCTCCATCGTATCTCTAAAACTAATAAACCGATTCTCTTGAAATTTGAACCACATATTGTAACCATGATTCGCAACAAGATGACACTCGATGGTTTTAAAATTTTGATTATCACTCTTTTTTTTGCGAAAAACGCGTGTTATTTACTTTTTTCGTTTTTCATCTGCCATTTTTTCATTTTTTGATAGAACTTTATATCCGAGGGTCATTTTGTAGCTGGTGTCATACTGAATCTAATGGACTTTGATTTTTTTGTTTCAGACAAGCCGTTGCCGAGTTGTGACGGAGCTACCTAGCCCACCTATTTTTGAGGCGTTACGTTAAACTATGGTTTTTGTACTTGAAAATGAATGAAAATGAATTAAACATTTTTTTAAATGTATTTCAAGACTTTATTTATCAAGCCCTACAACTTTTATATTCATATCTTTTATAAAATCCTCAAAAAAAATCGTGAAAATATCTTTTTTTTTCATGGCTCCAAAGTGGACTGGCAAACTACTATCTGGGGAAATAGGTTTGGTACGTATATCGGCCCAAAGTACTTCCGGTAATACGTGATCGATTAAGTACCGGAAAACTTCCAAGAAGAACAAAACATACGTTTTTTTTCATCTTGGAATTTTTTTTTTTTTGTTAACGATAAGCTTCTCGCTGCCCCTCTGTCGATTTGCTTCCGACCACTTTCTTCTTATATCCATAATGATATGATGAAAAAAAGGAGAAGAGAGAAGTATATTAGACGAGGTCCTGGGGGAAGGGGGGGGGGGGGAGAAATCCCGCAGCAGCCGGGACGTTGCGCGGCTCTGGAATGTAATATAGTCTCGCATCATTTCCATTGTGCGCACCCTCTGGCCGCCCTTCGCCCTCCTACGTCGAACCCTCGCCTTCCTTCTCATTTCTCCGCATCCTTGCTCACTTCCGTTTCTCCTTTAAATCTTCCCGGCAGTTTTTTTTCTGCGCCGTATAATACACCGCGACGTAGTGTTGACGCGCGGCCATAAGTATACGTGCATATATCCCGACAGCTAAATGTCTGCCAAGTGATGCTAATACCCGGTTTGAGATTGGAGTTTGCATCGTTGAAATGCATGATTATTCTTCAGTTCCTCGAATTTTTTTGGCCAAACATTCGTCACGAAAAAGCGTCAATAATTTTTTAATGCCTTAGGTCACTCTAGAGGCCGAATAAGCAGGCTTTTTAGGATTTTTTTTCCAGAAAAATGACATAACAAAGCGAGATTACAAAAAGGGTGTTTATCATGCATATCAGTGACTGTATACAAAAATTTTTTTGAAGCGGTTCATTTTAAAATGGCGGCTGTCCAGCGTTAATCTCAAAACTGCATTTTTTTAATTGGCCGGAAACATAACTCGGACAGTTTTCAACCGATTCACTTGAAATATTGAATATATCTTGAAAAATACATTCTCTATGGAAGCACGTAGGATTTTTTTTATATTGCATAGCTCATATGTTATTAACAATTATCTGGAGATTTTTATAACTTAAATAAATAAATTTAAATAATATTAATATAAAAAATAAATTATATTTACATAAAAATGTAAATTAATATAAAATAAATGAATTTAAAAAATCGTCAGATAATTGTTAATGACAGATTAATAATGTTAATAACCCCTTGAGTCGCTTTTTCAGAGGTCTGGAATTTGAGGGGAAGATACCTCGCGGCGAGGAAAGAATTAGCTGATTTTCATGATTTTGTTTTAAAAGGAAAGATTTCTTCACCATTTTTGAGACTTAGGGTATGTTTTGTCACCACTTTTGGCTGTTACATGGTATTTTTTAATTTGTTAATCTTTAAATATGGCGGAGGTATGGCACGGTCTTCGAAACTGCAGTTTCAAAACTGGCGTGACGTAGCTAAAAAACGAATGGACCGCTCCTAATGAAATTTGGTACAAATCTTTCTAACCTTATTATCTAAAACATGGCTCTAAATGTTTTTGAAAATAAAAAAGTGTCTCTTTTATTGCAAAATGTAGCCTTTGTTCGGAAAATTCAATCTTTTTGTTTCGAAGCGTACCATTCCATCAATTTTCCACATTTCTCACTTTTTCTTGGTTCATATCGTGCGTATTGGTTTTTTAAGATTAGTCCCACCGACGCTACGTGTCACGCCGTCCGACAATGTCCGCCGTAACCCTCTTGGAAGGCCGTGCCATGCCAATGCCATTTTTAAAGAGTAATAAAAAAAATATCCTGTGACAGCCAAAAGTTGTAACAAAACTAGCCTAAGTCTCAAAAATGGTGAAGCAACCTTTCCTTTGAAGAAAATAATGAATATCCGCAATTTTTTCCTCGCCTAAAGGTATCTGCCCCCCTTAATACTACTTGAACTTTCAACACGAATGTTGCGGCCCACTTTTGCCGCAAGACATTAAAAAAAAGCCTTTTGCTCGCAATGACACAGCCTCTGTGCTCACAAAGCGAATCCCAATAGTTGTGAATCACCCTGTATACGAGAAACAACAAAGAAAGCTTCGCTTCCTTACTACGTCCATGATGTAGCCGCGTAAGCAAAAGGGGCACAAATTAAAGAAGGAGCGAGGACGAGATGCGGTGAGTATCCTCTGGAAGAGAAAATTTCACTTTTCCCGAGGCCTGCGAGCCTGTCGCGCGGCCGTGTGGTCATCGGAGAAAGATTACCGGGAGCCCCCCCCCCCCACCCTCCACCCGCTCCGTCCCTCTTTCGCGTCTTTGTCGTCTTGTAAGGAGGACGGCTTTGAAGCTTTAAGACCGCTCTCCATTGTACAGGACCATATGATAAAGAAAAAAAAGAACCATTGGAGATGATTTTGCTGTCCTCTATGAGAGAAAATGTTTGCCATTCATCGATAAAAATTGTTTCTTATCTTTTTATTTTCATCAACGATGAGGGACGTACGGCCTTGCTTAGTTTGAAAGCTTCCGGTACGAGTTTTACTCGTATATATGTGTAAAGATATGCAACGACAAGCAAATGAATACCTGAGTACATACACGTCCGAATTTATTTATTAGGAGTACAACTTTGCAGTGACCGTTTTACTTAGAGAGCCACTGCGGCCGAAGTAGTGGCCCTAGCTCAATAAAAAAAGTGGAATTTTAAACTAGAGGCTGTGCCAATGTAAACAATTTAAAAAAGCTAACGGATACGTGTATGCATTATAAAGTTATTGGCACTCAAACATGGCAACCTACGAGCCGAATTCTCAGCATTTGCGGGAACTGCTCCAAAGACAACAAAGGAAGGGATTTTTGCACCGGATTGTGACTGGAGATGAAAAGTGGGTTTACTACGATAATCCTAAACGCCGAAAATCATGGGGACTGCCTGGTCATATTCCGTCATCGACGCCCAAACCGAATATTCATGAATCCAAAGTGATGCTGTGTATCTGGTGGGACCAGCTGGGCGTTGTGTACTATGAGCTGCTCAAACCATCCGAAACCATCACAGGGGAACTCTACCGACGTCAGTTGATGCGCTTGAGTGAGGCACTTAAAGAGAAAAGGCCACAATTCAACGAAAGACATGACAAGGTGATACTGCAGCATGACAATGCCCGACCCCATGTTGCAAATGTCGTGAAAAAGTACTTGGAAACGCTGAAATGGGAGGTTTTATCCCACCCGCCGTACTCTTCAGACATTGCCCCTTCCGACTATCACTTGTTCCGGTCAATGGCACACGATTTGGCTGACCAGCACTTCGGTACTTACGAAGAAGTCAAAAATTGGGTCGATTCCTGGATTGACTTTTATCGACGCGGGATTCGAATGCTACCTGAAAGATGGGCCGAGGTCGTAGCTAGCGACGGGCAGTACTTTGATTAAAAAATATGTAGCCACTTTTTTATAATAAAGCCTTAAACTTTTGAAAAAAACGGTCACTGCAAAGTTGTACTCCCAATATAAATATAAATATAATTCATTTTATTCCTATAAATATATTTATTGATTTATTCCAGCGTATAGCGTTACTGCTTTTTACTTATGGGATATTCCACGCCATTTCACCTGGTCAGTGACCCCGACCGTTTTTCATTTTCTCGATTTTTTATTTAGTAAAATAGTACCCCATGTAAGGAGTATCCTCACCAATTTTTAGACTTTTATCTGTTCTCTTCCAGGCGTTATAATTTTTCAAAAATTGTCGATTTCGGAAATGTTGGAAACGTTTAAACGCTGATAACTCCCGAAAAAATATTTTTCACTCAATAGAATTTTTTTTCGTTAAATTCAGACCAAATAAAAAATAAACCGTTTCAGGCCTGTCGAAGCCGAATTGGAAATCACAAAATCATTAACAGCACTATTGGAGATAAAAAAGATAAAAAATCTTCTAAAAAATGATTAATTCGAAAAAAAATAGAAGGAAAAATGGACCCACGGTGAGACTAGTATTAAAAATCATAGAATGGGTCACTCTATTTTAGAGAATTTTTTGAAAAAAATAAAAAAACGCAATCATCTTCAAAAAGAAAATAGTTTTCACTTTAGAAGAAAAAAAAAACGTTGACAATGATAATTGATAATTTTTTTCATATTTTTTAACGAAAGTATGCTTCAAAATGAAAAGAAGTTATACATCGACATTTGCCGATATCTCAGTTCCGGAGTTATCAGCGTTTAAACGTTTCCAAAACTTCCGAAATCGAAATTTTTTGTAAAATTATAACTTCTATAAGAGAAGAGATCAAAATCTAAAAATTGGTGTGGATATTCCTTTCAAGGGGTACATTTTGCAAAAAAGAAATCAGGAATATAAAGAATAGCCGGGGTCATGGGCTTGGTGAAATGGCGTGGAATGCCCCACACCTATACCTATTAGCTTACTATTATAAACATATATGTACTCTATTTATCATTTTATAATAGTATTATGTCCAGATAAATACATATCATATATATATATATATATATATATATATATATACAGTACTACCTCTCTAAGAGAGCGGTCTAGGGCGGTTAGGGGAAGAAATTCTCGAGAAATTCGTCGCCGAAGCCTTCCCCCACCGCTAGGTTAGTGCGCTCGAAAATCGCGCATGTGGTAGCGTGTATGTGTTTCTCCACTCGAACTCGATAAGAGAGCGCGAACAAAAGTGTTGAGAAAACTGTAAACGAGTTGCGGAAAGTGTATTGGCGTTTCGTCGTTTCATGCGTAAGTATATCTCATTGAATATTGATGTGTAAATCTTTCTTTTTCTTTGCGTTTTTTTTATTCTGCTGTTTGGTATATTTTGTTGTTGCAATATTATAACACATATGAAGGAAACATTTGTAAGACTTTCAATAATTGTTGAATTATCTTATTGTTCGCAAAAATATACGTAGTATATTCGTTATCGAAACTCGAACATATATAGTGTACAAAAAAAATGTAACTAACAATTTATCTTGTGTATATACTTCAAGTTGAAATATACAATGTATATATATGTATAAATATTTCATTTTTAGATAAAACGGGATGGCTGAATCGAAAAAACAAAAATACAAAACAAGCGGCACTCGATAATTTTTATCAATATCAATAATATTCTATGCTGTGTTAATGTCTATTAAAATATATTTTACTTGCATTAAATTACTACTTGAAATTTAATTATGGTGCATGTTTTTTTCTCCGACTTTACGGCTTAAACGTATATATTATTATACAAAGGAATATTATCCATTTGACAATCGTGCGACGTGCGATTTTCTGAAATCGCTCGCGATCTCTTATCGAGGTGTCCGCGACAAACTCGAGAGGCCTCGGGTACACTGGACAGCTCGAGCTAGGTGGGGGAAGCCATAAAATGCGCTCAAGCGGAACGGCGGGGAAATTCTCTCTTAGCGAGGGCTCTCTTAGAGAGGTAGTACTGTATATATATATATATATATATATAATATAGGTAACACGCGTTTTGACCCGACGACAAAATATCCGCAAGACAAAATCTGCCGATATTATATACAGTTTAAAGTGTCAGTCATGCCGTTGACATTTATTCCATCACAAAAAGGAGGAAAATTATTAATATGTAACGGATATGTTTGGGTTTGTTTGTTGTGCTTTGTTTGTTTGGTTTTGTTTGTTTGAGTTTGTTTGTTTGGGTGCAATGAATAAATTCGTATTATGCCCCCACCTTACTATCTCACACACCCCACAAACGAAAACAAACCCAAACAAAGGTGTTTTGCGCGCGACCCCGTTAATGTGTTGGACAAGATTTAGGATTTTGTCTCGCGGATGTTTTGTCATGAGAATATTTTGTCTTTCGGATATTTTGTCGCGGATATTTTATCGTCGGGTCAGATGTGACGCTGCCATTATATATATATATATATATATATATATATATATATACACTATATATATTTATATACGCGCTACTTTTACGCCAACTTGCTAGGTTTTGTTAAGTTATGTTAAGTGTATATTCCTATGTCAATAATCGTATTGTATTATATATATATATATATATATATATATATATATATATATATATATATATATATATATATATGGGTCATTCCATGTCAAATCGACAAATTTTTTACCTGACCCCCTTTGATTTCGCTGAAAATTTTCTATCTTTTTCTACCCCCCGAAAGTTGTTTTTCAGAATTTTTTCAAATTTTTTTTCCCGACTCAAAAAAAGTTATGAATTTTTGAAAAAAACCGCTCTTTTATTTTTAAATTGCCAGAACTTTTTCAAAAATTGACCGTTTGGGAACTTTTTTTTTTCAAAATTTTTGTTTTTAAATGTAGTTTTCGAAAAAAAATATGAAAAAATTTTCAGAATCCCAGATATATGAAATATTTTAGTTTTTTTGAAAAAACCGTAATTTTCTCAAAGTCCGACCGTTTTTTTTTTGTTTTTTTTTTGCTCTAAAAATACTTCAACTAATTCTGCAATGATCCCCGTTAATCAAAAGATGTGACGACAATCGCTTCTAATTTTTTTTCTTGATTATAAAAAAATTTTTGTTGAATTTTTGCTGATTTTATATAACTTTGTTATGAAATTTTTTTTATTTCCTCGTGAAACCTCAAAAGTTGAAAAATAAAATTTTATTGGAGAATTTCAAGTGATTATCGTCCAAGAAATTGTTATTTTAAAAAAAAAATAATTTTTTTCTCTCATTGACGTTATTTTTTTACTCTTATGGACGTTTTTTTTTGGTACTGAAATATGACAACTTCAAAAATACAATGGGTTTAAAAGTTACCTCCAGTTGATACAATGTGATAATTTAAGAGCTATCGATTGTCGGTAAAAAAGATATCATCTACATTTCATTTAAATAATATGGAGGTTATGTTTTCAGAATAATTACATTGTCGTTGTGTTCATCGTGTCACGTAGACTTACTATTGCTAAATAAAGTACCTATTATTTATCATAAAGTGCTGTTAATTTATATTTTGTTAACGAGTGATTACAATGCCGAAGTTTTTTGATCGATGTTGCAATCCATTTAATTTGGAGAAGCATAGAAAAAAAATATCCCTGCGAAATTTACCGGAGCATTTAGCAATTCGATACAATTTGTCGACTGATGAGCGAATATGTAGTTCATGTTATAAAAAAATGCTTCAGCCCTCTGTTGACAATACTTCTGATGAAAGTTAAATAAAAGATAATATAATTTGAACACATACAAAAAAATGTTTTTAATTTATTTAAAGATGTTAAGAGACGGTGAATTTATTTAAGAGTATGAAAAGTTTTTTTTTTTACTTTTTTGAAAAAAAATAACAATTTCTTGGACGATAATCACTTGAAATTCTCCAATAAAATTTTATTTTTCAACTTTTGAGGTTTCACGAGGAAATAAAAAAAATTTCATAACAAAGTTATATAAAATCAGCAAAAATTCATCAAAATTTTTTTTATAATCAAGAAAAAAAATTAGAAGCGATTGTCGTCACATCTTTTGATTAACGGGGATCATTGCAGAATTAGTTGAAGTATTTTTAGAGCAAAAAAAAAACAAAAAAAAAAACGGTCGGACTTTGAGAAAATTACGGTTTTTTCAAAAAAACTAAAATATTTCATATATCTGGGATTCTGAAAATGTTTTCATATTTTTTTTCGAAAACTACATTTAAAAACAAAAATTTGGAAAAAAAAAAGTTCCCAAACGGTCAATTTTTGAAAAAGTTCTGGCAATTTAAAAATAAAAGAGCGGTTTTTTAAAAAAATTCATAACTTTTTTTGAGTCGGGAAAAAAAATTTGAAAAAATTCTGAAAAATAACTTTCGGGGGGTAGAAAAAGATAGAAAATTTTCAGCGAAATCAAAGGGGGTCAGGTAAAAAATTTGTCGATTTGACATGGAATGACCCATATATATATTAACAAATGATAATGAATTTCCGTATGAAGAAATGAATATATATATTTTGTTCTAGTTGTAAATGTATTATTATTTATAAATGTATATATAAAATCGTATCGAGTATGGACGAAAAGAAGATATTACATATCTTACATACGTGTGTAACATATTACATATATTACAAAACCAATATATATCTATATTGTGCGTGTGTGTCTGTGTTTATTTCCCACGTATATTCCTGTCGGGTTTTTACGTATTACTCGTTCCCAATTGAACCCTTTTCTATCACCCTGTATCCGCAATCCACGAATGTAACCTACTTTCCGTTGCGTCGACAGCCATCTTAAGCTATACTATACTATACCGCACTTGCCGAGGGTAGGAAGAAACTTTAGCAAACTCGTACCGGTATAGACGGCCCTATATTCTTCTGATTCCCTGATGCACAGATGTTTCACTCAAGTGTCTACACCAAGGTTTCAGAACAATTGGCCTTCCGGTGACTGATCGATGCGCCAGCCGGTGCACGGCTAAGAGGTCACCGCTCCGAGTATCGGCCATGTACAACGCTGCTTAACTAGAAGTACCGCCTGAGCCGATTCCCGATCGCCTATCCACCAGTGTCCAACCATAATCGAGGCGTGGATATAATAGGCAAATTCATTGATTTTTTCCAACCGTGCCCAAATCTATCATTAAATACATTCGTATGTGATGATAGATGTATTATGCAATCGATCTCGTCATTCGTATACAGGCCGATCCCCTTCGAGGGGGAAGAAACGAGGGCGTCGGGGGGTGGAGAAGGGGGCTAAAAGTAGGCGATTAAATTCGCGTGCAGCGCCATCTGGCGTTTGTTTGTTTATTCGTCAATTTTCTCCCACGGGGATAAAATACAATTTATCACTGCGCAGGGTACGTATATATATATACATGAACGTATTAAAAATCCATAAAATCGACAGCATGCTGCACGATTCGTTTTCAGAAAAAAAGTTTTTATAGTCGTGATTTTTTCTTTTGTTACGAAAAGTTTTCCGTCCGAGTTCAGCAACGTTAATATTTTTTTCCCCCTCCTGACACGCGCACGAAAATTGTTACGTTTTCGCACGTACGTGCGTAGTTCGATATGATCGGCAAGAATGGAGCTTTCACTCTTTCAGTGGATTCTCCTTCGTCTTGGGAAAATTCTGAGGAGTCCCGGAGTAATCGAATATCCCCGCGAACCTTCTATAATAATGCGATGTATCGCGGTAGATCGTTTTTTCTTTTGTTTTTCTTTTATTTTCTTTTTACTGGTCTTTCGGTACGCAAAGTCGGCTGTGAATAATGAACTGTCAGTACGACTGGCAGTTGATCGTTGTACTCGGTGGCGCTGGGCAAAAGCCTCGCTGTGTTTTTGTTCCTCCACGCAGCCTCTCGAGTACTTTTTCACGGTAGAATTAAATTTCAATGCAGACGGGATGGATTACAATATTTTTTTTTCATCTCTTCTTTCATTCATCAAAACGTCACTTTTGTTTTTTTTTCTCGGTTATTGGGCCTTCGCGCGTCATTTTTTATCCGCAGCGCGCGTCAAAGTGCCGAGCGAAAAGTTCGAGCCGTGATAAAAAAATACGAGAAAAAAATAAAACGAAACGGGGAAAACGATGTAGGCGTGTGGTAAAGAGATATGTGAAAAAATGAGTGTAACTGTTTTTTGCAATGCTTTTTTGTAAGTCCTAGTCCTGAGAGAAGAGAGAGAGAGAGAGAGAGAGAGAGAGAGAGAGAGAGAGAGAGAGAGAGAGAGAGAGAGAGAGAGAGAGAGAGAGACAGAGAGAGAGAGAGAGAGAGTGGGCAACACTCTTCGGAGTGTTGCCCACAGCTACTCGTTTTCTAATCCCCTCCTGGAAATGGACTAAAAATCATCGTTCGATCCATTTGTCATCTCCATTTTTTTTTGTTTTCGTTTTTGAACTCAAATACTTGCCCCGATGAGTATAGTATCTAAATGTGACTACAATTTTGTTTAAGGTAGTTCGGAAGAAAATCCGGAAATCAAACCGACAACTTTAACGATTTTAATTTTTTTTTCTTTCGAATGTCTAAAATACATAGAATTTAATCTCATAAAAAAGTATTTTTATTTTCGTACCCATTAGAATGAAAATTTATGATGATTTTTATAAATACTTACAATCGACATTGGTTATTGAGCACTCGGTTGATTATTATCGACTTTACTAGTGAGTTCATGTTTTAAGCAGTTGGCCATGCTACATAACCTCACTTTAGAAGAATTCAAACACCACCGCTCAACGACTCGACAAATGTCAAAACATGACACAATTACGTGTAAGTGGTCGTTCCTTTTTTTTTTACAGAAAATTGATCTGCTTGTTCACGCAAATAAGTAATAAGAGATTAATTGGGCAGTTGTTAAAGTTTCATTTTCAGGTATATAACAGAACGAAAACAGAAAGAAATTTCAAAGTTTTCTGATTCTGATCCGATTACGTTTGAGTGCGTTTATTTTAGGCCAACTTTCAACGATCATAACTCGGAAATAGTATGGTGGAGTGGCTTAATTTTTTTTATTTCAACGTGGGTAATGACATACTATCTCTTTCTCACAAAAAAAATAGGAGGTTAAACGTTAGTCGATTTTTAAATTGTTTCTTCCGAACCATCTTAATTCACAAATAAATCGCATTAAGAGGCTACATTCAACTAGAGGCCCGAAAAATGGCAAAATTCCGAATTTCCTCGGAAACGGTTGGTGAAAAAGGAACGCATTTTTTCAAACACAAAGGTACATATATGAGAGCCTTTAAAAAAAATCACCAAATATACAGAAAAACAACAAAAACCTAACCGCGGGCAGATGATAAAATCGTTTTCTCGACGTTTGGCGGTGGATCCTCTCCAACTTAAACGGTCCATCTGAAATCTAAAAGCCAAATGGCTTATTCAAGTTAACAATAAACACGAGTCGTTGACGATCCTCGATTTTTTAAATCCTTTTTCTTAACAACGTGGCGACGAGTTGAAACTCGAGCATACAAAATCTACGAAAAAAGTCGTCATTTTCATGTAGCTATTGAAAAATGAAGACCGATTAAAAAAAAAAGAGATCGTCAACAACCTTTAAATGTTTTTCATCGCATCTCATATAAATTCGGAAATAATCCATCAAATGTTTCTCGAGATATCATGTCCATTGATTTTGAAGACAGTGTTTCAAGAAAAACGTGTTTAAAGTTAGAAGTATGGTGCTGCTGCCGCTCGCCCAGCCAACTATTAGGAGCTCATCCAAGTTTAGGAATATTTCAATAAAATTTTCTTGGTGACAGTATGACCTTTTACGTGACAGTATCACCTAAAAGGTGATACTGTCGAATAAAAATATTTTTGGAAAATGCAATTTTTTTACCCACATAGGTAGATGTAGCCCGTTAAGGTAGTTCTGTAGGTACACGTACCCGCGTAGAAATTCTGATGGGGCCCACATCAGGGCCCGATCAGGATGCCTGACTGGCATAAGAGCACAAAAGCCCAAGATATGGCACAAGAGACCAAATGAATTCCTATAATTATTTGTTGTATCACATAAAGTATATCAATTAGTTAATATCATTGTGACGATTAAAGAGGTTTATCGAATAACGCTATAGATTTTTGAAATTTAACCTCGCGTGTGTGTGTGTGTGTGTGTAAAATTCCTCTCTTTCTTCGCCTTTCAAAGCTGCCGAAATATTCGAACACACATCCGAGTTGCATATCGTTTTTTGTCATGACAGTCCATAGCACCTTTTTTTTTTAAATAGAATTCAGGAATGCATCGAAACTCCGAAGCTACGATGCTGTAAAATCAAAATTTCCATGCGGACAATAAGAGGTTATGTGCATCTATCGACTGCTGAGGCAGTTATAGGGCAAATCTATTTATGGCCTCATCAGGGAAAGCCATAGTGGGGCCTATCAGGGCAAGCCTTAGTAGGGCCCTATCAAGGGAAGCCTTAGTAGGGCCTATCAGGGCAAGCCTTTGTAGGGCCCTATCGGGGAAAGCCTTAGTAGGATCTTATCAGGGACGGCCTTAGTAGGGCCATTTTAGTATGGCCTGATTTAGGGCCTAAATACTTCCGGCTCGATCGGGGCCGGAACAGTATGTCCGTAATAGGTGTTACCCGTATCACACCCCGATCGGGGCCTGATCCTGATCAGGTTAACCCTAAGAAATTTCTATTCGGGTATGAGCCAAAAGTTTCGCTCGAAGTGTATAGTAACATCCAATGCCTATACGATGCTGTTGGTTGTAAATTTTTGACAGAGCTTGTATCCTCTATATATCTCAGACATTCGCACCTCATGCATACATAGGTCTCACACTCGTATAGAAACCTGCGCTGGAATCGTGGTAACAGCGCGATTTTCCTGCAGTCATGGCGTTAAGCTTCCTACGATCCGTCTTTCGGAAAACATTTTATATAAATAAAAAAAAGCGTGGAAATGTTAACCCAAATGCGATACAAAGGAAAGTTTACAAGAAAAAAGGCGCTTGCTAAAAGACTGAAAGCTGTGGCAGCCATGTGTCAAGCAAATGCGGCTAAGCGCGATGAGAATAACCATAACCTCAACGATCAGCAACAAAAATTCGCTATCGAAGGACGTCCGATCGTGGCTTTACAACATCTTGCCGACAGTTTAAATTGTATTCGCTGTAACAAAGACAAATACATGCATAAATTGAACAAATTAAATTTGTCTGCAGAATAAATTTATTTCACATCCCTCTGGATTACTAAAACTCGGAAAAAAAACACGCTTCGAGTTCCCAGACCACGCGCCGATCAGCTGGCTGCAGCGTACACTGTTGCCATTCCGTTACAGATGGTTGGGCCCGAGTTCGGTGTGGAATAAAATGACCACTTTTCATAAGTCGATATCTCCGAAACTAAACAGTCAAAGTTTGTCATTTTTTTTTTAAATCAATCCCACAATAATACTGCGTACACGTCTGTTTTTGTTTCGAAATCCTAAGATTCGTTTAGTACCTATATCGAGAGTGCGAGCAAACTCCTATCGGTTTACGTGTTAGGTATAGGGATCGCGTACAAAAATAGCCATATTCAATTGCAGTTATCTCATCAACTAAACGATGAATCTAATTGAATTTTTGGGCATCAGTCCATGAAGGTCATATCTACACCATACTTAGATTTCAGCCAATTCCTAAGATTTGACAAAAACTACAGAACTACCTTAACGCATTCCCAGTGTGCCTAGTTGCTCCGTTCAACGAATTGTCCGTTTCAATTACCCCCTGGCTTGTGCAACAAGGACTATTTCCAACCCCAGAACTTCACCCCCTCGCGCTCTCTTCTCCGCACGGTCTTATCGGGGTATTTTGCAATTAGGAAAGCGAACGCGACGTAAATTACCTCGGTGCTTTTACTCGCATACAGCCTCCCCCTGGTCTGCATTACCGGCGTCACAGCGGCGAGAGGATTTTCTACCTTAAGCCCCCCCCCCCCCCCCGCCGTGTCTTGCGGGGAGAGCGAACTTCGAGTCCGCCCACAGATCCGAATTTGGGAAAATCGGCGCGATCATTAGCACTGTTGAATATGCTGATTAAGATCGCAATTTCCTGGTGATACTCAACGAATAGTCAACAGTTGTTTCTCTCTCTCTCTCTCTCTCTCTCTCTCTCTCTCTCTCTCTCTCCCTCCCTCTCTCTCATTCTCCCATAAAAAAATTGCTTCCAAAAATCCCTAGGCGTTCACTTTTCATCCACCCTCGCGTTTTCCACTTCGACTCCCGAGTTCGAAAAAGAACGAGAAAAGTGAAAAAAAAACTGTTAGGCTGCCGAGTAGATAGTGGTGAGAATCGTCGCCCTTTTTTCGGCGCTTTCGCTCTACTTTCACCCTAAAGCGCTACGAATCGATGCGTGGGTGCGCGCAAGTTTATATTCGTTAAGTGGATGTCCGAAAACTCGTTTCGAATGAAGTAACAGGTGCTCGGGGGTGTGTAATATCATTCGCTTGGCACTTTACCGTGTATAGCTTCGAGGGTTAAAGTCCCTTTCGTGCCAGTTAGAGGCAAACATCTACTTCATTCTCTCGTTCGCCGAAGCTTCCCTCGGCTTATCTCGTGCGCAAAACTCGATCCCGTATACTCTCGAGCGGTGATACTCCTGGCAATCTCTCTCTCCTCTCTCTCTCTCTCTCTCTCTCTCTCTCTCTCTCTCTCCCTCCGCTTCCTCTTTCCCTCCCTGTATCTAGGATGCAGGATAAAGGGATTACAGGAACGGTCGGAAATTTGCTCCCACTTTGGAGCTTTTGGTAACCCCCATTATTTTTTTTGTTTTTTTTCTTCTCATTTCCATTTTTTCCTTCCTTACCCAAAGTTGCTCTTTGTTCCGACATTCTGTTCGATCGTACCAACAATCGTCGCGACGATTACGTCCAATAATGAGAATCGACAAGTGTCTGATTAACGAGTACCCATGAAACTACAGGAAGAACGGAGAATGCTCCAATTCTACTGTCAATTTATTTTTGGGAAATTGTCATTTGAATAATGAGACGCTGTTCACGATCGATCGAGTATTTATTTTCCCTCTTATCTGTTGTCAGTCAAAGATGTTTTTTTTTTTCGCCATGAAGAACAAAATCATTGGGAAAGTGGCTCTAGAGGACATGGAGACAATCTTCGTGGCGCCCAAGTGTCGTGATTTTTACCTTCTTTTAAGTCTGATCCGTTATTACTTTTTCACTGCTGTTATTATTATTATTATTCAACGTAGATATTGATTATTATGATTATAATTTTTTATAATAATAATAATTATTATTATCAAACGTAGTTGTTTTATTATTTATAAAATTATTATTATCATATCACTACTAGTATGATAATACTAATAGGGTAATACTACATACTACTATTATTATGATTACTACTATATTCCTCATATTACCTACTATTATTAGCATTAATATTAAATATTATTATTATTATCAGTATTAGTGTTGGTGTTGATATTTGCTGTCGTTCGTCTTCATTGCTGTTATTTTAATTTTCATTTAAAATTATAATTATAATTATTATTTGCTTCTCCTACTACTACTACTACTAATACTATTGTTATTAATATTATTACTGTTAATGTTGATATTTGCCGTCGGTTGTCTTTATACGAGTTTACTCTAAAGTTGCGGCGTGACGTTTCTCGTACAAGATACAGTTCGGTTTGCAACCTGATAAAGAAGAAGATGCGAAAATGTCCCGCCCACCGCGCCTGAAAGAATATTTGGAAGGGCTTTTTTATTCGGCTGTTTGTTTTTTTTTTCTTCAAAAGAGCCACTTTTCAAAGAGTCGATATCCTGGAAAATTCTGCCTCAGACTAGGCCAAATCCTTTTGTTTTTCGTGCTAAAATGATTAGCTTGCTACAATATTAGCCCGAACGCGCGTACTACGTGGCTCGGTGAATTCGCGAAATCCAGTCGCGTTCCATCCTTTGATTCGTAACGATGCATGTACACGTGGCCGGATGAAAAGCTTTGCGGATTCGCGGTGGTGCGCACCGTGCGGTTTCCCGTGTAATACGCCAGTGTGCGTAAGTCGTATGTGTACGTGGTGAAAAGCGTCGGTGAACGTAAGGGTGGTGTAAGTGCACAAATCGAAGAATTGCTGTGGTTCTCCGCATGCATGTTCGACTCACTGGCCACATCATGATACACTAATTAACTTCTTGGCATTCACACCCGACTGGAAATCGTACACGAGTGTTTTTTTGTTTGTTTTTAATATACTTTTTATTGAAGACAAAGATTGGTCGAAAATGCTGAGTTAATCTAAAGTCTAAAACTGAGTTAATCCTTTGAAGCATACATTTTTCTTAACGTGCACGTTTTTTTGTACTTTCGTTTTTTATGACACCCACTACGTGAAACATAAAAATGTAACACGTATGTTTTACCAGGTGTATAAGTATGAAACAGGAATTTCCCTATAGATGGTGCTAGCGATCAGTTCAGGGACCGTAAGACCGCTTTTGCAGCGCCACCATCTCCCTCTAACAGCTGACGAATATTTTCAACACACAACTACCCAAGTTCCCTACACCGGTATATTTTTCTGTAACCTTAAATATACCAAGTTTTGTGCCTACGAACTCCGATTTGCGGACAGCATTGGTTTTCCGTTATCATTTGAATAAAACTGCTGCAGAATCGCATCGAATACTTATCGAAGCTTACGGTGAACATGGTCTTGGTAAAACACAGAGTTTCGAGTGGTTCGAAAAATTCAAAAGTGGTGATTTTGACGTGAGAAACGAAGAGCGTGGGAAACCACCGAAAAACTTCGCAGACAACGAATTGCAAGCATTATTGGATGAAGATGATACTGGAAGTCAACAAGAAGTCGTGGATCAATTGAATGTGATGCAGGAAGCCGTCTCCATTCGTTTGAAAGACCGGAATATGGAAAAAGGTAACACAAAGTCATTGTGCTCCATGATAATGGTCCATCACATACAGCAAAACGGGTCATGGAAACGATCGAGGCGTTCAGTTGGGAAATACTAGCGCATGCGGCTTATTTTCCAGACGTGGCTCCGTCCGATTACCATCTTTTCGCATCAATGGGACACGCTCTCGCTAAACAACGCTAAACTCGCTAAACAACGCTAACAATGAAAATGTACGAAAATGGCTCAACAACTGGTTTGCTTCAAAAGGACGGTTTTTTTGGCGTGGCATTCATAAACTGCCGGATAGGTGGGAAAAATGTATAAATAGCAATGGAGATTATTTCGAATTAAATATTTTTTATCACTTTTAAACAACAGACGTGTAATTTTTACAAAAAAATCCGGTTTCATACTTCTACACGTGGTAGTAGTTATTGAAATCCTAGAAACCTTGAAACGCATTCGCAACCACCATATTTAATTAAATACTCTTTTAAATCTTCAATGTCTGCATTCAATTAGGTGTAACACCAGCGTTACACTATGTCGCAAAGGGTTAACAAGTGGGCAAGTGAGAAAGGACCGACCCGTGCGGAAAATTGATAGGGCATCCCTCATAAAAATAAGCGCCTTTAAGGGCTTATTTGAGGCTTTCCCTATCAGGGAAGCCTCAAATAAGCCCTTAAAGCAATAAGCAATCTCGACAGGGGTTGGCATATTAAGGGCCTTTGCGGGTCCTATTATGGCAATCCCAACAGGGATTGCCACAAGAGGGCCAGGTTTGGGCATTATAGGAAACGGAGCAGTATACATAGCTTGGACTAAATCGTTTGTGGTATTTTAATTACTACACTCAATTATTCGATAATAGGTAAAAATAGGATAAAAACGTGAGGGCATTAAAAATTATTATATATTACATTTATAACAAAATTATTATATATTACAAATCCTTCAAAAAATTACATGTTATTCTTATTGCCTTATTCACTCATGGAGTGATGCCAGCGCGTATGTTTGAACAATCCCATTCGGTTTTTTTTTACATTTATATAGTGATTATTTTCGCCGAATACTTTCCATATGAAAAATTATTTCGCGTTGTGAAAGTTAATATCACAATGATATTGACTAATTGATATTGTTTATGTGATACAGCAAATAATTATAGGAATTAATTTGGTCTCTTATGCCATATCTGCGACGAAGATGTTACAAGCACTCGGTAGCATAGAGGCCGCTATGAGTACGTAGCTATGAGTAGGTAGGTACTAGGTTCAATACCGAAAAAGGTGAAATATTTTCTTCGAAAAAAATCATTCCGAAAGGCCAGGGCATGACGAATTACGATACAAAATCGTTGTGGTAAACTCTCAATTAAGTGCTTAATTTCATTTTGAATTTATGAAATATTTTATGCACATAGTACACTTAGATTTACAGTGTACATTGTAAGCAAGTAAAGATTTATTTTAATCGAATCCTTATTCGATTTGAATATATTTAATATTTTTAAAGAATAGCTGAAACGAATAAAAAAATATCTTTGAAACGAATAAGACCGTAATAGGCCGTGAGACGAGGAAAAAACCTGTCTCATTTAAATAGATCCTCTTTAAATAAATTAAAAAAATTTGGCAGTGTATCGTGACCTTATATAAACGGACACATATACGCAGAAACACATACATTTACACACACGTGAGCATATCCATTGACAGGGATAACTTATGGACACACCATGATTTACATGAGGCGTCGATTAGGCATCCTTGAAGGCCCTCATTATTCTGCCTTTAATGGCCCTCAGTGGCGAAGTGTAACCGGGCACTAAGAGCCCATGTGAGGCTACCCGATTAGGGCCCTATTAAAGTTAGGGAAATTCTATATGGGCCCGACCAAAGCCCTAGTTCAATTTCCGCACGGGGAATTTGTGGTGACTTTTTTGTTATTTTATGGACTCCAGTGATTGTGTTCGACCGAATGCCGTTTAACGGGTTACACCTAGCTCGAGGTCGAAACAAAGAGGACATTTCGTGAATTTTTTTTGGGAAAACATGTGCAGGTTTGAACATTTGTTTGAAGTACACTGAGAAGACAGTTTATTTATAGTAAAGAAATACATTTAGTTGGTACTTTTGTTCAAATATTCATTAACTGTTACAACATTTGTTAATCGTTAAGAAATATTCGTGTTCTCACGACAAAATTTTATAGCCATAGTGGTTCTTTGAAAAGAATGATTTATTTGACCACTTGTATTACTCTTAACTCAGTAGATGTTTATGGTTATCGAATAACGAGTTGAAATTGTGAAATGATAATCCCGTTAAAAGGAGTAGAGATTTGTTCACAATTAATATATTTAGATTTGGGGCCGTTAACGTATAGTCGCCGCGACTATCCTGTGCTAAATGCAAATGAACAGGTCACAACAATTAACTGATCTTCATGCAAAACGACTATCTCGGCCGCATTTGAGCCAAGAGTCACACAGTCGACGCGACAACTTCTCTGATTGACGCAAATAAGGCTTTATTAAGTATTAATGAATCTGCATTTAAGATGTTCGGCCAGTAGTTCTTTGAGACAACAGTCAGACACTTATTACAAAATGAATATTTGGTAATAATTGAAAAAATTTCAGTTGAATCAAATATAGATCTGTTGATAGTTAGCAAATAACTGGTAAAAAATCGACGACTCGTCTCAAATAATGATTTGTTACGAGGGTGGGGTGAAAAGTTTCCGGCCTGACCAAGAGATGGTGTCACTAGGTCTAGTTTTGGAGCGGCGTCCTACAGTACCATTCCTACCGAGCTTGTATGTACAGTTTCAGCCCAATCGCTACGTCAGTTTGCGTTTGAGAGCACATTGCGCGAGACGCTTCCGTTATTTTCGTACAAATGGAAAAATTGGAAAAACGTGCTGTCATCAAATACTTCCATTTGAAAGCTTTTATACCAAAACAAATAAAAGAAGAGATGGATTCAGCACTAGGAGACTCCTCCCCATCATATTCAACTATTAAGCAGTGGGTTTCTGAATTTAAAATGGGTCGTGTGAGCACCTCTGACGAGCCTCGCTCAGGACGGCCCGTTGAAGACACAACTTCAGAGAAGATTGAAAAAATCCATAAAATAGTGTTGGCAGACCGCAGGTTGACAGTGCATGAGATAGCTGAGACCTGTAGGATGTCAGCTGAACGTGTGCGAAATATTTTGCACAACCATTCGAACATGGAAAAGCTGTGTGCAAGGTGGGTGCCGCGTTTGCTAACGCTCGACCAAAAACTGCTTCGAAAAAACCATTTCTACCGACAATTTGGCGCTGTATAGGCGTAATCCAAACGAATTTTTGCGTCGATTCATAACTGTTGATGAGACATGGGTCCACCACTACACTCCTGAAAATAAAGAGCAGTCAAAACAGTGGGTTGGAAAAGGGGAACCAACCCCAAAGAAGGCAAAAACAATTTTATCGGCAAACAAGGTTATGGCTACTGTTTTTTGGGATGCGAGAGGAATTATATACATTGATTACCTTAAAAAGGGTAAGACTGTCACTGGTCAATACTACGCAGAGTTATTGCAACGTTTGAAGCACGAGGTGCAAATTAAAGGACCTCATTTGGCGAAGAAAAAAGTTTTGTTTCATCACGATAACGCACCAGCGCATTCGTCGATTGTTGCCATGTCCAAAATCCACGAATTGAAGTTTGAATTGATGCCGCATCCTCCCTACTCTCCAGACTTAGCCCCCAGCGACTATTACCTGTTTCCTAACCTCAAAAAATGGCTTGGCGGAAAAAGATTTAAGAGCAACGAAGAAGTTATCGAAGCTGTAAATCAGTATTTTGAGGAGCTTGACGAATCTACATTTAAAACTGGTATAACTAAATTAGAACACCGTTATGAGAAATGTATCAGTGTTGATGGAGATTATGTTGAAAAATAAAGCAAAAAAAAATTTTAAAACATCGTTTTTCTTGGTCAGGCCGGAAACTTTTCACCCCACCCTCGTAATACTTAACAAATCAGAACTTGAGATTAGTATGGTAAATTTGGCAAGACCGTTCACTTCGTATGCTACCATGGCGCTTTGTCGCACAAGTTCGTTCGTGCGCAGACGCGACGTAGATACGATCGAGGTACACTGGAGACTGTGCGTGACCGCATGTCCACTCACCCAGAGGCTATCAGTTTGTGACCGTGAAAACGTGAATTTTTATCTCTGCGCCGATGGCATCAATTCACGATTTGCTTGTTTTGTGGGACCTGCCAATCTTTAGGAATCTTTCGAAAACATATATACACAATGTCAAATTTTGCATTAGAGCAGGGGTGGCCAAGACGTCGACCGCGGGACCGGTCGATCGCCTATTTTCTATGAGAGTTGTTCCTTTCTCTACGACGTATTGATGCTACCATCTTTGTTGTCCTCCGTTGAACGGACTTGCTACTTGTAGAGGATATATCATTGTCCAATGATTTGTCCTCCACAAGTAACGAGGAACAACTCTCATTATCTATGAGAGTTGTTCTTTCACTTACCCACTAGCACTATAGTGCTACATTAAGTCAACTGCACATTCATCTACCGACAACCAATGAATGAATTTGTCCAAATATTCATTGGGTAACTAAACACGAATTTTGATTTGTGCGAATATAAAATATCGTTCACCTATCCTTTACATCTGGGACAACTTGTCCACTGACCTTATTGAATAAACGCCTCAGTGATAGGAAACAAGTATTTACAGTATATTAATACGAAGAATTGGGTTAGACCAACTGTGTATCTGTTGGCTGTTAAGAACGGGTATGTTCCATTAAAGTACCCATTTCTTATCTATCACCAAATCTTTGTGACAATTCAGAGGTTCAAATGAATGATTCATTAACTGTAAAAAATAGTTATTTCGCCATAGCCAACTTTACCATTTGTTAATAGTTAACAATCCTGGTACATAGAAACATATTGTTTTCTCAGAGTAGCTTTTACAATTTTTGCATTGTGAAATATTTATAAATTTGGTAGTTAGAAAGGTTTGTGCAGAGCGCTGTTTCAAAAACGTCCTTCGAGGTGACCACCGCGACTCGGAAACAAGTAATCCGAGATAAAAATATCAAACGCATTTAGTTTTTGCATGAAATTATCTAGCGCTCGGACGAAGACTGTTCGATTGGCAAAGACGTTGAAGACGCAGAAGTACTTTGAAGTACTTAGTAGTACTTAGACGTACGTGAAAGCACTAAGCAGTACTTAGCGGCACTTAGAAGCAATACTTAGGAGTACCTATAATTTATTTCGTGGTGAATACTGCTGCACAGAAACAAATCATCCGAGATAAAAAAAAAAAATCAAACGCAATTAGTTTTCGCATGAAATTGTCTAGCGTTCGGGTAAAGAATTTGATAAAATATTGATTTTTGAGGAAATGGCCGCACTCCAAAGTGATAGTATCGATTTTCGGTGAAGAAAATGCTCTATTTTCGGTTATGAAAAAAGTATGCATTGAAAAAAATGTCTACCTTCAGGCACTGCTTTTTGAAATGCAAAAAAAGCTTGTCGAATTTGACGCTGATCAGTGCAGTGCCTTTGTAAGATATCGTGGTCAACGATCTTAAAAAAATGCGTTCAAAGTTCGCTGGTTCGCTGAACCTTCCTATAAACTATAACTTATAATTCCCTCAATTCTTAACAGATCGGTTTGAAATTTTTCAGAGAATATTTTTGAAGTGTTATATTTGCAGAACTCGTCGAAATCCAAAAGTCGACGTTTAAAAAAATTTGAACTAGCTGTGAGTCCCCAGAATCTCTTTTCTTTACATATCTATATACATTAATACAGGGTGATTCACAACTATTGGAGTTTCCATTATCAGCATATGCTGAGTGTCATTGTGAGCAAACCGCTTCTATTGAAAGAGTCTCGGGACAATTGACAAAATATGATTTAAATTTATATACAGTAAATTCTTTGTCGTTTGCTGAATGCACCCTTCAAATTTAAAAGCATTGGTCTACACCATTTCTATAAGATGTACAATTTAAAAAAAAAACACTTTTTAATATAGGGTATTTAACATTATGACACTGATTAGGAAATTATCATAATGCACTGAGTCATTTGACAGTTTGTCATAAGATTTTAAACATTTCTTCATACTATTTCGTGCGTTCGGATTCCGCCACAACCCGTTTATAAGACCGTATCGTTATTCCGCTATTTTTAAAGATAATTTTTTTAACATAAAAGCAGTAATAAAACACCCGAAGTCTCATAAATGGTCAAGAAATCTTTCCTTAAAAAAACCATGCAAATCAGCAATTGTTCCCTCACCTAAAGGTATTGTTAAATATTGTTAAAAATAAATTGTTTCCTCACCTAAAGATACCCGCCAATACTCGAAGAAAAAAAAACCGTACGTGAGTCCGCGTCATTCTTTAATCAGCGTTGGACTTTGAACGTGAAAATCTCGGGCAACTTTCCTCGCGCGACATTAAAAAAAGCCTTTTCCTACGATACACGCTATATGCTCAGCAAACAAACCCTAATAGTCGTGAATCACCCTTTATATATATCTCGGCACGTTAAATCGAGCACGACGATCGATTCGAACGAGCGGGATCCCCAGTATAAATCATACGGCGAGCCCGTTACAGTCGAACTTCTAGAACGAACGGAAAACACGAAAGTCCTCCGGAATATCGCTAGTTTTAAATAAATCAGAAACGGCCGTTGCGCAGAGCGTCCATACATACACACTTGAATCCATATATATATGTATCCACACACACACACACGCGTGCACACACACACACACACACACACACACACACACACACACACACACACACACACACGTACGCACGCACGCACGCACGCACACGCGAGCGCGCGCGCACGCACACACACACACACACACACACATATGTGTGTGTGTGTGTGTGTACGTGTATGGATGATCAAACATGGAGCGTAAACTCGCGCACGAGTGCGAGTTAGGGTTAGACGTTAATATCCGGGCGGAATAAATCAGGAGATAACGCGCGAGGAAGCGTCTATAGTTTGGGCGGAGAAACTCCGTGTATTCGTATATGTATGTGTGTGTGTGTGTGTGTGTGAGAGAGAGAGAGAGAGAGAGAAAGAAAGAGAGAGTTTGGGTATTCGCGTGTGACGTTGCTTAACGCCCATGGTCTCGGTTGTTACTGGAAGGGGTGAAAGCCGCCCGGGGTTGCTTTACGGTAAAACCCACAGAGACGGTCTCATCGCTCCGGACGAGAGCGGCGCAAAACCACATCGTGTGTGTACAAGGTCTGAACGATTTCCTATTTCAAGACGCACTCAACACACACACACCACACACACACACACACACACACACACACACACACACACACACACACACACACACACACACACACACACACTGTACACACCTACCCCCCCCCCCCCCCCCCACACACACGCACGCACGCACACACGCACACACACACTAACACACACACTAACACACACACACACACACACACACACACACACACACACACACACACACACACACACACACACACACACACACACACGCACACGCACACGCACACGCACACGCACACGCACGCACACGTACACACACACACACACATGCAGGCGCGCGCGCGCGTACAATTTACGTATAATACGATCGAACAGTTTCCAAATGGCGAGGCGGCTCCTCCTGTTGTCCTCCTCGTAGACGCAGATATACACGCGAGCTTGGGTCGAGTATAATGGAGATCCATAAATTTGCAACCCGGATAAAACGAATTCGCGTTTTTCCTGCGTTATCCCCCCACTTCACCGCCACGACATTTTCGGGCTCTCGTGTCTCGATCCCTCGCAATACTTGATCATATTATTCCTGGGCCAATTTTACAACGGCCGTTTCGCGCAACCTCAACTCCACATGTGTCGAATTGTGGCAACCCTCGTCCACTTGGTTGAAGTGGCGAAAGGGGAAAGCAAACCGGGCAAAGGGATTTGAAGGATTGATAGATATTTGGGCTGGTTTTGAGGAGAATTTGCAAGTATTAATTAATATGTATAAGAGAAGACGTAAAAGTACGTCGAAGTACTTAGCCGTACTTAGAAGCACGTAGAAGCGGCACTTAGCGGTACTTGAGAGCAATACTTCAGAGTATTTATAAGACTTAGAAGTAATATTCACAAGTATTGATAGTGTATAATATTTATATATAAGAATGTCATGGTCGAGGCATTCTGTTTTAAGGACCGTCCTCAAGTTGTGCTTATAGCCGGATTAAGGAGTGAGATGCAGTCAGAATTTTCAAAAAATCGATTTTTTAAAAACATTTTCTTGAAGTATGATGTTTCGAAAATATTCGCTGAAAATTTCAAGTCAATCCGATGAATAGTTTCCGGAATATCCCACAATTAGTGGAGGGGCGTCGGGTCCCCATGGCAGGTAGTCGATTGTCAACGTATAGACGTGGCTGACAAACGCGCAAACGATAATACCCAGGAAGGCAGAATGCTCCGAAGACAACAACAAATTAATATTTTGGAAGCTTCCACATCGGCAGAAGCCCTTTCGTATGGGCCAGGAATTGATGATTTGATGTAAGTCATTTTTTAATTAGTATTTCTATATATAAATCAAGTGTAAAATTGGAAAACTCTTTCAGAAATTTTCAAAAATATATTACTCAAAAACTATGAACTTTAGCAAAATTTTATAAAGAATACTCTCGTTTCAAAATTGCCCGAAAGGTTAAAAAAAAAATTTATCCCGAAGAAATTTAATTTTTTGAAAAATTCTTTTAACTATTGGCTATAAACAATTGAATGCTCGGCTTTTCGGCAAGAAATTGTGATATTCGGATTCAGCGGATCAAAATACATAAAAAAGTTTAGCTTCATCCATCGAGCGCAGCATTTTACGAACATATAATACCGTATCCACATCGAAAAACTTCAAACGCGTTTTTCTCGAAACTATGTTTTTGAAGTCGGTGACCACTATAATTCAAAAACCACTCGATGGATTTTGATGAAATTTGGTGTGCTCATTGATAGCATTAAAAACTAGTTCTTAATAGAATGATTTTCATTTCTGTTGACATTTTTTTTTAAACAATAAACCAGCGATTTTTTGATCGAAAATCGAAAGTTGTTTGTCGGAAGCCGCTATTTTGTTATTAAAAAAAAACTTCGATTAAGGAGGTACGGTGATGACCACGCTAGTAAACTAAGAGTCTATTTTTCGCCATAATACCGCTACGTTTTAGACATATGTGTGTGGCCTATATTTCGAGAAATATTTTTTAAGTATTGAATTTCAAGCTACTTGTTATTTTTATAATATGAAAACAAACGTAATAATCTACTACTCGACTTCAGTAGTACGTCACATCGTCGACGTTTAGCATCGTTGCATTTTCGATAGCTGTCATCGGCCCCACGCGCTCGGCTTATTATTTTTGGTAGCCGGTAAATATGGAGAATGAAAATAAGTACTGTAGAAGTTTATCAAGAGAGTAACAGGATTATACCTGAAGTCCAGTTTAGAGACAAAGGTAGATTCTGTCGGATAAGAATTAGAGAGTGAAAAGATGATATTGCGAATGCAAATGAAAAACGTCGCGTTGACGTTAACCTCAATATCCAATGTCCAATCTGTCCGAAGTCAAAACATATTTCATCGATTGTTATGTTATTTTTCTCTTTCCTAATTTTCACAATATTTGCAGATATAAAAACGAACGTTCATTTTATATGACGGTTTTTCCATGCTGAATTTACATATAAATGCGTTGTATGCATGTCGCCAGAAAGATTGAGATGCCTTAGCTATACATAAAAGAACTTTGAGTAAATATCGACGAAAGGCCTTTTATAATCGATTAAAAAACGTACGGCTTCACACAACTATATTTTTAATTCGCGTTGAAAATATCCGATAGAAGAATCAAATTTGCGCGGGTATCCGGCGTTGCCACACTTCGAGCAAGATGGCTGCGTTTACGTCACGAGACGTCTCTCTCGCCGAATACTTCGGTTTTTCGCGACTTTATTTCTAAATTTATTGCTTATTTCTGCGGTGAGCCTTCAAATTCAAGTTGCCTTATTGATCACAACGAACCAACGAACGCAACCGTCAGTTTTTTTTACGCGTGTCTTGGCTCCAAGTAGCACAAAAAAATCGATATATGAGAGGACAGGCACATTTTGTCGTCTACGTGTGACTAATTGACCAACTTTAACAATTAATAACTCGGAAACTGTACGGTAAATCTCGCGGAAACTCCGCATACGCATGGACAAAGCTCTCGACAATGTTATTTAAAAAAATCGGGCTTTTATCTTGGACTCGCTCCAATCACCGTACCTCCTTAAGGACTAGATTTATTATTAAAGTAATGATTTTTTTTGTTTTTTTTTTTATTTCAGATGATCCAGTAAAATTTTATGATAGTCACCGCAAAGCACTACATGCCAAAAGGGGTCCGACAAAGATGGCGATATTTTTACAAATAATCAATATTTTTCTTTGAAAGTTTGTACAAGTCAAGTTGAAATATAGCATAAAAAGTCTGTGTAACTACTTTTGTAAAACAAACGTAATTACTATAAAAAAAATTATTGAAAATGCTCATTTTTTCACGCCTCTGACTGCATCTCACCCCTCAAAGAATTGAATTGGAATTGAAGGATTGAACATTTTTCGGGCTGGTTTTGAGCACAATTTATGCTGAGAAGTATTCAATAGTATATACCAGAGGAGAAAAAGAAGTAATTAAACACAATACTTCTAAGTACTTAGAAGTGCTCAGAAGTAATATTTTGAAATATTAATAATATATAATATATAAATTAATTTATATATATATATATATATATATATATTTAAGAATGTGGTTTTTAAGGCATTCTGTTTTGGGAACCGTCCTCAACCACCTAGATCTGCTGATACCCCATAGTACATATATTCAACGTGTTAAAAATATTATTTGCCCCAGATGTATAGCAGAGTAGCGAACCTTTTCAAGAATGAACGACCGGTCGTTATTAGACAGCGAGAGACAGACAAAGAGAGATAGGCCATTGCAGAATCCGCCGATAAATGTCAAACACACGATGACGATGGCGCGACCACGCTGAATAAAAAGTCCAACCGCAGATCATCCAAAGATAACCAGGATTGACGCCCCGCAATCTCTTCTCACTGTTCGATAACGCGTGGGTCACTTTTCCAACGGAAATAAATCCCACGTGTCCAGCTACACGGGCCACTTCGTATCACCAAACCGTATCAACCATTCGTGGCTATTTCTCTTTTGGAAGAATTGAAACGAAAAATGATGAAAAATACTTTGATAACTGCGTTTTAAAACGTAAAGTACCACAATTTGTTAAAATTCGTAGACTTCTCTTTCAAGCTACAACATACAAAAATACGAGGACTCTAGCACGTTCGATGCACGGGTGGTTGAGTCACTTTTAGCGCAGGCATCGAATTGCACGATATATATATATATATATATATATATATATATATATATATATATATATATAGAGCTGGACCAAACGTACTTGTAAATTTACACGAATGATTCAACGAACGTTGGTACGAAATGAAGGGAAACGAGAGAGCTGCGAAAGCTTTTCACGGCTCTGTTTTCGACTCGTTCAATCCAACGACCCAGTTAACGCGAGCATTCGGTTGCCGAAGTTACCACGAGCCGACTTTCAGCCCCCACCGCACATCCCAGTCCGCTGCTTGCTCACAAAATGGCCAGACAGTGGCGCCGGAATTCACAATCCTGTGATATATTTCCTCACTTTGTGCACCTGCATATACCCGAGTGTGAAAGAGGGAGGGAGAAAAAGAGAGGTGGAGAGAGAGAGTGAGAGAGAGAGAGTGAGAGAGAGAGAGAGAGAGAGAGAGAGAGAGAGCCGAAGTGAGAGTAACTGTCCAAATGCGCCCAGCAACATGTTTCCAGGATGAACGAGTCCCTTTCTACGTGAAAGCAATGATGGAAGCACGAAGAGAATGTGTGGGCCATGGAGGCCCGATAGACAAATGACTCCCGTATAGAATGAACACACAGAGACAAAAGAGGAAATCTTTCAATCGCATTGCTCCCGTAACCAAGAATTGACGAGTTTTTCGCTCAATCGAGCGCATGCTGATGAATCCCAAGCGTGAGGTGAATGAGATCAAACTGATGGGGAATGAATCGAATGCAGGCAAATCTACGAAGATACCCAATATTTGGCTGTCAAGCGCGACACGCGGTTAGCCCTGGTGATTGTTGCATGTGCCAGCAATTTTATACCCTCCGCCATCTTTGTCCTGACAACGTCGAAAGACAAATCCAAATGCATCCTGGAAGTCGTGCGCTGAGAAAAAAAACCAATTGAATCAAAAGAATATATTGGTTGATCCAAATAAATTTGCTGCTGAGGAGTGCCACCGATGTATGAGATTGTTACAGTACTATAAAATATTGGAAAATGTGATTGATTTGAATAACATATTATTTTACTGGAAAAAGCTCTTCTGTTCTCTAAATATCTACATTACCTTTCAAATAAAATTATATTCTATTGAAATCATTGTATATACAATTCGTAGATGCAGGGATAAAATATTTAAGCGGTTGCTACAACATCTTTTATTTCGTACAAAAGTATAATCATTAGAATGTATTATTTCTTTGCTGCATCGAAACGAATATGCCATGGGACGTAAGTTTTTCAATTTGTTTTAAATCTTTGATAAAAAGAGCATTATAATGATCATCCACGATAATAGTGGAGAGAATATCAGATATCCAATGAAATATCCATGGAGAGAATATCAGATATTCAACTGATAAAAACAGATACTACACTTTGATCTTAGCCACAGGCCAACAAGCGATACTCTTTAGAGTTTCTCCGGCGTTTAAGTAGATTTTCGGTTCACGCTACGCTTACGCGAAACGAGCGCGCGTGCGGCTTCTAGCGGTTACTCCGAGAACTACGAGTTTCCTCACAGCTATAATTTCGGTGGCGCTCGGCCATGCTTTGGTTCAATTTTTTCAACCGAATGCCCAAGAAACAAATTTTATTTTCGCATAATTTTTTAACCAATTCAGACATTTGCTCAATATTTTTCAATCAAAATAAAATATTAATATTTTAACGAATAATGCACTTGGGAATCAATATCGGATATGGCGAAAAAAATAAAATAACATATTTACTCAATAGAAATTCTATCTGAATGAAACGAGCGAAATTCAATTTTTCTTGTGTACTCGAATCAACAATATTCATGTTCTGAATTAAAACGCCTTTTTTGTTCGTTGCAGAAAATGCATTCAAGACTATATAATTTGTTCGCGATAATTTTTTAGATAGTTTCAATAATATATTATTCTCGGCTACCAATATATCTTTTGAATAAAAAAAAAACTTTCAATTTTATCATGTTATTAAAGTCAATAGCGTTTTGTTTGGACTAATAAATCCAATTATTTAAGCCAACAATTTTACAATTGAATCAACGAAATTTCATTCAATAACACCAATGATATTGGATCAATGATTTTTTTCGCAGTATAGCACCTGTTTTTTACCCTCATTTACCACATAACTTGGGTATGGACGACCCTCTGTTCGTTCATCCATCTGAAGTCGTTTCTGCGGAGATCGAGGGCTTTGATGGTAGCTGCATTTCTTTGTCGTTTCACGAGGAAGAGTACGGTACGCAAGAAATTCGATTTCATTTAAGTTCAGTTGATGATAAGGCGATTTGAAGACCGCGGCATTGCGGCGAATCAGCAAAACTTCGCCGCCCAAAGTTTGCCCGGGCTGGAAATCCAGCCAGGCCATCCCATTCCTCGATTAGAAGGCCTGGGGCACGCAGCCGTGTACAATATGGCAAAACGCTGCCACTTAGATAACGTAAGCTCGTGCCTCCCTCTCCGTCCAGTTTCGGGCTGTTCGTCAACGCGGTTTGCAAAGCGCATTAATTTCTGTTGGCAAATATAGTTCAAGACTCTCGTTTCGCGATTCACAGTTTTTCCCTCGCCCGTTGCCTCTTGAAAAGTCCAACCACTGCGCGTAATCCCCGTAGAGGTGGAGCAGGCTGAGAGGAGGGGAATGCTGCTTTCCGTCTTGAACACAGCGGCACAACGGCACCATCAGGATTGATCGTACACACCCAGGAGCCTAAGAGTCATCATCGAGTTTCAGTCAACAGCCGTTAATCCAATGACGGAAGTGATGTTGAACATTTGTTGGACGTTTGCCCCAATTTCGTCACCTCGTTCTCTCTTTTTCTCCATCTCCCTCCCTCTCTCACTCTCTCTCTGGGAATGTTCGCGGGAGACTTATCCTCGGGAAGCTTTTTTGCTCCCTCCTCATCTCTCCGGTTCTCACGAGTGCAATACGGTTTTATTGACGTTCGCCCTATTTGCAACAAGGCAAAAAATGTTTTTAACGACCAACCCCACCCATTCGCCTGGGCAGAGGGGGAAGTGAAAGAGATGCTCGTAAAGGGATGAGACTGTGTCGGACGATATATACGTTGAGCCACGGGATCCCCGTGAGGGATGCTGCAGCCACCATGAGATAAAGTGCGCGCACAGTCCGCTCTCGCTTCCAGTGAATGCGAAACGCGCTAGACACAGCACGGTTAGGCAGGGGGGTAGAAAAAGTAGAATTTCATAATCGAGAAAGTCGAACGGGCTTCGAGAATCGCCCGGGAGGTATGACCTTAATTGAGAAGCAGACTTGATTGACTGTGGAGTTCACTATCGAATTCTCATTCGCATATCCCTCGATAACCCTCTCTGCCACTCTCTTTTCCCGTAATGTTATTATCGATTTTGCCCTTTGCTCTCTTTTTCTCGATCTCCATCCTCTCTCTCTCTCTCTCTCTCTCTCTCTCTCTCTCTCTCTTTCGCTTTCTTATTCTCACAAAACGGGCAAGCCGATGAGAGTGACACGGGGCTGGAGAGGAAAAGACGGACATAACGTTTTTCACGCTACTTTTCAACCAAGGGACGAAGCTATCGTGTTTTATGGCAATTGATGGAAGCACGAGCAGGGGGAGCAATATATACGAAGGAGGGACCAAGAGAGGGAAGGAGAATCCGAGAATACTGGTGATTCGTCTTGTGCTAATGAAGTTTGCAATTCGAACAGGGGTGAGGATTTCACCTTCTCGTTTATAAATATATATGTATACACTCACGATCACTCTGCAATGTGACCTCGTACGGTTTCGTACCAGCCGACCCTTGCGAATGAATTCCAAAAGGATCGTAAAGGAAGTCGAGCTTTCCTCGACTTTAGTGGATGCTCCTCTTTATTCGCAACCAACGACGACGCCGGCTGGACTGCATTCGCTCACGCAATCACACCAGCCAAGAGTGGATTATTACCTGGACTGGGTGTATTAATAATCAATTAAATCCGAACCCGAATGACTAGGAGCTTTTGGTGGAGGGTCGTTGTTCGAAAGAGGAGAATATTTAGAAAATAGACGAATGTACTCTTTTAAAAATACTTTTATTGAGGGTTCTGCGTAAGCTTGAAACTCTCGAAATATGATTTTTTTTTATTGCATCGCTTCATAGCCTAGGGGCTTAAGGGGTCTTCTCACTTTAGACGCTAAAAAGGGATATTGATATAAACGTTGTTACACTTAAGGCCTTAGGCACTCTAGAGGCCGAAAAAATAGGCTTTTTGGGGTTTTTTTTCAGACAAACTACAAAATAACTCGAAATTACAATATAACATTTATAAAACAAAATTAACTAGCTGTAAGCCCTTAACTTCAATTGGGAACTTCAATGGGGTACTTTGTATATTCTAGAACGTGTGTGAAAAGTCGGTATGTCAAAATTCAAGTGACAATTGAGAGTATGTTCAAAAAAATCGTTAATAGGTTAATTTGTAAAAAAAATATATCTTTTCACAAAAAAATCATATCTTTCTGAATTTTCGATATTTTCAGGTAAAATTGGAACAGGATACTCGTCACACATGGTACTTATAGGGTAAAAATAGTGACATAGTGGCACTTCAAACCTTCGCCTCCTGGAGTCCCGACGTTTAATTGAAACTACGACCCATAGATATTTAAACCCAAAGTTAGGTCTGCGTAAAATTTACCCACGGTGACCGAGGAGAGTTAAACGAACTACAATTGTATCAAGGGGGGAAGGGGGAAGTGACCGCCGCGATTTCTCTTCGGCATTGTATTCAGGAAGGTATCTTCCATAAATCCCCCACCTCCCACGCCGAATATAGACGTCGAAATATTAAAGAATGCCCTATTTTATTACGTGTTTCCGGGAACTTCAAAACCCCATAACCCGCGTGGAAATTCTGATGAGGCCCATATCAGGGCCCGATCAGGTTGCCTGACTGCCCTGGTAGGGCACTAATAAGGGCACTAACAAGGGCACCCTGAAAGGGCCCTACTAGGAAATGTAACGTTGTGTCACATATGGGCCTGACCTGGTTGCCTGATCAGGCCCCTATCAGGTTGCCTGATCAGAAAGAAATGCATATAATATTTCAAAAATTTAAAATGGAATGAACCACTTAATTTAGAGTTCCACTACAATGAATTTGTATCATAATTCGTTATTCCCTGGCCTGTTGAAATGTTTTTGTTCGAAGAAAATATTTCGCCTATATGGGAATCGAACCTTGTACCTACTTACCCCACGCTGCCCCTATGCTACCGAGTGCTTGTAACATCTTGGTCCCAGATATAGCATAAGAGACCAAATGAATTCCTATAATTATTTGTTGTATCAAATAAAGTATATCAATTAGTTAATAAAATTGTGACAATTAAAGAGGTTTATCGAATAACATGCTATAGATTTTTGAAACTTAACCTTGTATGTATATATATACACACAATATAATTCCTCTCTCTCTTCGCCTTATAAAGCTGCCGAAATCTTCTAACACGCATCCAAGATGCACAACGTTTTTTGTCGTGACAGTCCATAGCATCTTTTTTTAAATAGAATTCAGGGATGTATCGCAACTCCGAAGCTACGATGCGGTAAACCGAAGTTTCCATGTGGAACATAAGAGGTTATGTGCATCTATCGACTGCTGAGGCAGTTATAGGGCAAGCCTATTTATGGCCTCATCAGGAAAAGCCACAGTAGGGCCTATCAGGGCAAGCCTTGGTAGGGCCCTATCGGGGAAAGCCTTAGTAGGGCCACATTAGGGGCAGCCTTAGTAAGGCCCTATCATGGAAAGCCTTAGTAGGGTCTATCAGGGCAAGCCTTGGTAGGGCCCTATCGGGGAAAGCCTTAGTAGGATCTTATCAGGGACGGCCTTAGTAAGGCCATTTTAGTATAGCCTGATTTAGCGCCTAAATACTTCCGGCCCGATCGGGGCGGGATCATGATGTCCGTAATAGGTGTTACCCGTATCACACCCCGATCGGGGCCTGATCCTGGTCAGGCTAATCCTAAGAAATTTCTATTCGGGAACTTGTGGAATTAATAGAAAATGTTAACCGCCCCCAATGGAATATCAATAGTGGTGTCCAATTAAAGCAGCTCATGGCAAAAAAAGAATTTTCGTCGTTTTTGGGAAAAGTCCCCAAACTGCATAATTACCCGAATATTTTGTATAAACTCGAAATTGGAAAATTATTGCTTTTTTTCATGATTTTTTATCCCACGAAATACCGTCCCACCTCAACGCGCAGATGAAATAAGCAACCGCGTATTTAGCTTTTACGAAATGTCGCAATTGACGTGCCTAACTTTGGGTCGGATGCCAACGGAACGTGAAATTTGCCCCTGCGAAGGTAGAGAATGGCACGTGAGCCATCATGAAATTCAACGCAAAGTCCACCCCGCATCTTTAAGTTCCTCGGGGCAAAACTTTCCCGCGTTTTGCGCGCCGGTGATGACGCTCGGCGAGCGTTAAATTCCTGCAGGACAGAGTGCCGTCGAGAGGCTAATAAAGACACGCCACAATTGAAGAGAGACAAGAACAGAGTAAGAGAGAGAGAGAGAGAGAGAGAGAGAGGGAGAGACGGACAGATAGAGAATGGATAATACAGACATAGTGATGTACGCACCGAACGGTACGTTTCGTATGTACGTATAGGTCGTTGGTGAGGAAAGAGACGAGGCATAAGACTCGACTCCAATTTCACCAAAAGGTCGAAACTAGCTTGCATAAATTAAACTTTAACTAATCCGTCTTGGCTCGAAACCAACTTTTAGATTGGCCAAACTCGTACAATTATTTACCTGGGTTTGTGTTTCTCACTCTCATCGCACTACGGCTGACTCGCCGTGAGCTTCCTTATCTGTGAGCTCGCAGATACTGCAGTGTCTATAACTGTAGCCTGCAGTCTCCTATATCATTTAAAATACGCACCAGCACACATGGGCAAATGGTTATATATATATATATATATATATATATATATATATATATATATATATATATATACACATATATACAGGGTGATCTGTTATGAATGGATAATCCTCCAACTGTCGATAGGTCAGATGGTGTCCTACTATAACTGGAATTTCAGTTTAGTGAAAGTACCGCGGCTTTCGAGATTTTGGGCTTTATGTTATTTTTTGAAAAAAAGTCATCTGCTTTTGGTTTTTCGTATGCCATTTCTACAATTGATATGAATCGACAATAACTAAAAAAACTCATCAAAGTAATTGGCACGATATGCGTAGTACATTTTTTTTACACCGCAGGCTATCAAAGTCAGATGTTCGAATTAGTTTGTATGAAAATTTAAGGTTAAAAAGAAGACTTTGCTAGGTATAACAAATCACCAAGAGTATTTAAAAAAAACCGGTGAAAAAGAGTTATCATTTGTAGAAATGGCATGAGAAAAACCAAAAGCAGATTATTTTTATCACGAAAACTGTGGAACTTTTACTAAACTGAAATTCCAGCTTAAAGTAGGACGTGATCTGACCTATTGACAGTTGCAGCATTATCCATTCAAAACAGGACACCCTGTATATATATATATATATATCTTCATACATTTTTTTTAATGTTGTAGGCATGTTCTTACAAATATTTGCAAGGAAAAAAAGACATTGCTTTTCCAATCATTTTGACGGTGCTGTAGTCTGCATCGTCGGAAGGCAACGAATATTCCTAATTATTCAATTTTCATTATAAAAAATCATACTTTGCAGATTTAGATCGAAGATCGCGAAACAAGAGTCCTTAAAAATGTTTGCATGATTTTCGTAGCTCAAATATGTCAAAAGAAATGTGAGTATTAAAACAGAAAAAATCCGTGCATTCCAATTATGTAAACATCAACATGATAAATCTCTCCCCTTCGAACAATAGGTAGACATTGATTGAAAATGATTAATAAAATAAAAGCCTACTCGTTTTACATTCCTGTAAAAAGATATGAGCAAACACTCGCATAGTCCTCGTAAGAAAAATGATTTTCAAGTGCCGGATTATTCATTACATTACGAATTAAAGTCTCGACAGTGTCACTTGTGTCTTCTTCCCTCATTCGACGATGAGCAGTGCAAAAAGAAAACATTTTATGCAATATTACGTGTCGCGCGGAGTTCTATGTCGTTTGAGGAACTCAGGCATTTCATAATTTCGTACTCCTAATTTATTTCGCTCGAGAAGAGCTCGGGGACCACGTACGTGGGGTGTGTCATCGCTTTCTCGTATGCCACACGTATGGAAATATATTGCGCACCTCAAGAGAGGGAAAGCGAGAGAGAGGGCTTCACTATGTGAAGCAAATTCCACCAGTGAAAAGGCATTGTGGGGCGAAGCTACGAGAAGGCTCACAACTTGACGGTGCGCCTTTCTGCAGCCTGCTGCACAATCATCTCCTCTATCATACATGTTGCACAGTTGGCTCAAACGTACTCGACAAGACCACGCATCTTATCTTCCGTCAAAATGAAAAATGAAATAAAAATCAAAGAAAAGGTGCCACAGCGTCTCGATTTATATTATTGAATAATATGTTTTTCGAATTTATTTTGTATTATAGTTGTGTCATTTTTATGCTTGGCATGATGATTATTCGATCCCAGTGGATCGGTGTGCGCCTGGTAAGTGCCTTGGTCGGTAGGTTGGGCTCAAATTGAAAGGGATCGGATCGTAAAAACTTCAAAAGCCGTGTACATTAGGAATTCAAAAAAAATTTTTAACTATTCATTAATTACTACGATTATTACTGGTGATTTAATAGTCAATAAGAATAAATTATTACGATTGTTACTGATAATTTAACACGCAACAATAATTAATCACTATGATTGTTACTGGTAGTTTAATACTCAATAATACTAAATTATTATTATGACTGGAAATTTGATACTCAATGATTATGATTATGACATTATTATGATTGTTACTGGTAATTCAATACTCAATAATAAATTGATATGAGTATTACTACTTATGTGATACTCAATAATAAAAATTACTATATTTACTGGTAATTCAAAACTCACTAAAATTAAATGATTATCACTACTTATTCAATACTGAATTGAAACAAATTACTACGATTATAACTCGTCGTTAAATATTCAATAACAACGAATATACTATGATAATTACTATATCCTAATTCAATGCTCGATAACAATACATCACTATAATGATTACTGAGTATTTAAAAAACGTATAAGAGACATGTAAAGCCAGTCGAACGATCATTTTTTTAAACAATTCTCAGCAGGCATCGTCATCCCATTATCAACCAGCGTCTAAAACTTTCTTCGTCCCTCGTAAACGGCACTGACCTGGAACTCATCCCAGATGGAGCTGACTCACGTATTCGCCGTGTTTTTCCACAATGTTGAAAAACCAACAACAAAGGTACCTCGTCCGTAAGCGAGAGGAAAAAAATGAAACGCGGAAAATGTCTTTGTTCGAAATGAAAATCATGTTTTGTGTCACCTTCTTCTGTCTCCCTCTCGATCTTTCCCACCCCCTCGCTTGCCCCTCTGTCACTCTCAGGGGCTTGCGCCTTTCCGCGTCGTCTTTTCAAACCTAACGGATGAGAGGCGTGTCCTCGCGGGCGCGTCGTACGGCGTCATTGAATCAGCATCTTCGTCTCCAGGACCGAAAACTGAACTCTGCATACGTCATTGCCGCCGCGTTACCATCGCCTTCGGAGTTCTTTTGCTATACGAATGTGTTGCCGCATCAAATATATATGAAGATTCGTTTGAGCCCTCGGGGGAGATCCGAGGAGAAGCGTGTGGGTGAACGGCAGTGCTCGGGTGAATGGGTGGACGAATCGGTATAACGAGACTCTCTTTGAGCGGCTTGATGCTGCTTACCCGAGTGCACCGCAACTCTCTATTCTTGCAAGTGTGTGTGGATACGTTGCACTGTTCTCGAAATGAAAAGTGCGCTGAAAGAGGACGCCATAGAATACATAGTTGAATATATTCAACGATCTATTCTCACTGATGCGTGGGTGCCTCTCTCTCCTCTCTCTCTCTCTCTCTCTCTCTCTCTCTCTCTCTCTCTCTCTCTCTCGCTCTTTGTCGCTCTCGAGATGCATCGGAATGAAATTGTACTTCTACTCTCGAGATTTGATTTTCGTCGAAGAATGCATCCGCCTTTGCTTTTTGCCGGTAATATATGCGTTTTTTTTTCGACAAACATGGCCTCGATATTATTATTGTTATTATTATTATCGTATTTTTAAAATCATTGCTGTCACTGTTATTGGAGTTGCTTTTATTTTCGCAACACTTTATAAGCCTTATCATCGATTTTGCTATTATTATTACTATTATTATTATTATTATTATTATTATTATTATTATTATTTTAATAGACTTTATTGCTCCGGGCATCGCACTTCCTCAGTTTGCACTGGGAAACATTCACCTCCCCCTGGGGGTTAGACTCGGTCTTAATCTAGACCGGAACAATAACTCTGGGCGACACTCGAGGGTTCCGACACCACCTCGGTTGCCGCCCAGTCAAAAAGTCGCGCGAAAAGTCCAATATCCCGAGTAGAAATTGTTCTAGCCTGTCTGCGTTACGACCTAGTAACTGGCTCGCCCAACTGAGTTCATACGAGCTAACCACTGGTTGGCTCGCTATGAGCTAGTAATATTGTGAATGTTTTGTTATTCAGCCCTTGTCTAGTCACTGCCCAGCTGATCTTGGTCACAAATGACAAAGTGAGGTTATGTGACTAAGTGTAGTTCCATCGAGCGAATGGCTCATGGCTGGCTAGCTAACGAGCGTTTTAGATGCCTTTGCAAAAGGAATAAAATTCTCAAGTGTGCATGACGCCATGACCTAGCCAACAATAGCTAACTGCGGCTATGCGCCCCTCGGCTAGTCACTGCCCAGCCGATCTTGGTCACAAATTACAAAGTGTAGTTATGTGACTACATGTAGTTCCATCGAGCGATTGGCCCATGGCTGGCTATGCAACTTGAGTTACAGATGGCGTTGCGAATGCAACCATTCTCATGGCGAGTTACCTACTTGCAAGTAAGTATCTCGCCATGACCTAGCCAGGTATGCGGCTGTGCACCCCTTAGCTAGTCACTGCCCAGCCGAGCTTGGTCACGAATGATAAAGTGTCGTCATGTGACTACGTGTAGTTCTATCGAGCGATTGGCTCATGGCTGACTAAGAAACTTGAGTTACAGATGGCGTTGCAAATGCAAACATTCTCAAGTAGGTATCTCGCCATTCCCTAGCCAGCCAACTGCTGCTGTGCACCCCTTGGTTAGTCACTGCCCAGCCGATCTTGGTCAGAAATGACAAAGTGTGGTTATGTGAATATGTGTAGTTCCACCGAGCGACTGCCTCATAGGTGGTTAAGCAATTTGAGTTGCAGATGACGTTGCGAATGAATAAAATCCTCAAGTCGGTATCTCGCGATGAACTAGCCAACACTTCCCAACTGCGGCCGCACTGGCCGGAATAAATGATCGGACAAATACAATTTAAGGCTATGTAATTCTATGCGATTATTGCTCTCGATGCGAATGCAATTGAGTCATTGATTCGATAATGTTATTTACATTTGTTAGTCCACCCATTTTTCAATAATCTGACATTGTGTAGTGTAACATATGTAGACGATTACAATATTCAGAAATTAAACAAGTAGAATTGGCTCAGTAGACAACGTCACAACTCATCCCCCAGAGGTCCCGGGATCGAAACCACGTTACGGCGCAAGCGTTTGTCTGAGATCATTTAAAATTGAACCATTAATATATCTACAGCGCAAATATCATTACCCTAATTAATGAACGACGAATAATATCTTAAAAGGGTCCAATGATGTAAATAATGTGAAAAAAATCACGAAAATATAAATATATAGCCGCAAATTTCTTTTTATCTGATCGCCACTTATTTTTTAGTTCCTAGTCGCTAGCTGAAAAAACTGTCATGGCTAGGGCAGAAATATAATACAGCCCTCGGGTATTTCTTTCTATCTAGTCACCATCTAATTTTTTGTATTCAGTTACTATAGGACCAAAGCGTTACAAGGCTGGGTAGTCAATCGCTAAGACGGCTAGCTAATGGTGATTCGAAACATCACTTTACTAGCTTGTGGCTAGGCGGTGATGAGTTACGTTTTGCACTCGGGATATCGCACTGCGATAGCCGCTCCCTCAAGCCAGAGGTTGAGCGGCGACGGCAGTCCACAATCGTGTTGCCTGCGTAAACGCAGGGATCCAAGTATGACCGCCTTCTGCATCCGACCCGCTAGCAACCGGTAACCGGGTTTGCAAACCGGTATGCCAGCGAGGCCCGACATAAAAAACTCTTTCATCCTACCTAGCGCGCCGACGATGAAGACAACGAGAGTCACCTTGAACCCCCGGTGCAAACGAAGCAGCTCGGCCAGGAGAGGCTGATACTTGAGTCGTTTCTCCTCTTCCTTTCGTGACACGTTCACTTTGGCCGGAGCCGAGAACTCAATGACGTATATCGTCTTGTAGTCGAAATAGAAGAGGACAACATTAGGCTTAGTTGCTTGAAGCGGCCCGATGGTCGCGAACGAGAAGTTCCAATAGATGTTGCACCTCTCGCCCACGACAAGGGACTCAATATCTCCTGGTAAATGAGGCGGCACGGGCTCCCGGTCTATCCCATAAGAGTGCCGTAGATGGTAGTACAATACCATCTTAGGTTGCGTTATGGCGATGGATATAGTCGGAGACTGCATATATCGGGCAGGCCGACAGTAGATGCATTAGTGTCTCCGGCGATTGTTTGCATGCACGACACAAAGTGGTCGGCAAAGGCTGACCCAAAACGCGATTTTTATTATTATTATTATTGTTTTATTATTTTCATAATATTTGTATACGGATTTAGATGATTTCATTATTTATAGATTATTGCTACTATGAAGAGTATTCTCGTTATTACTATCGTTACAGTGTACGTACAGAACACTGTACTAGCCCGAAAAGGGATGTCCAAAAGGACAATGGACGAGAGAAAAAGGTATTTCAAATTTTTTATACTGTGTGTGTACTGTCCTCGCGATTTTTTCTACTTGTGGTATCGTTACGAAGTATATTGTTGAGCAAAAATAGATGACCAACTGAACACTAACGTAAATGCCTTAGATTTTTGTCAAAAGTTACGAAAAATTGGTTCGAGAGGATCAGTCACTGAACTTCAGATGATAAAACGAAAATACTTATACTAGTCTGAATGACTCCCAATTGCTTTCAAAAACGTCTAAGAGGTACGTACGTACATATGAGGAAAAAATATAAAAACCTACAGAAAGACTCGAAAAAAACTGAATGCCTGTTTCCGAAAACTAAAATGCGACGTCACCTCTCGGGCAATCCTCTGTTTAGACATACATATATACAACCCAACATAATATATATATATTAGGGTGGCCGTTATTTGGGCTTTGGCGAAAAAAATTCGATGCAACCCCAAAAACATAATCAAGGTACATAAAAAAAAATCTGTGTAAAGTTTGGAGGCGCTCGGAAAACCGGAACACGCGCCACCGAGCGATTGAAATTTTGAATGTAAAATACATGTATTTATCCCGCGTATCAATGATTTTTTTTTCCCAAGTATAATATTAATGAGAAAAATTTGAAACTTCGTACACTTATTGTGCATAGTATGGTGTACTTTCTTTCGGAATATGGTGTACATGCTTTCGGAATTTTCGCTCTGCACACATTTTCAGGCGCACGCAATTACAACGCATTCGCCTATCCCTCCCCTCTAGGCCGCGTTTCCGCTGTAGCGCGCACCTGACTGGCTATTTATTTTAAATCATAATTAATTATCTATGCATCTAATCAAAGAATTAGATGCATAGATAATTTCGGAGAACTTTTCGTCTCAGAATTTTTTTTCCAACCAGATGCCAGAAGGGCGTACGTTACTTCTGGGACACCTTGTATATGTGTGTATATATAAAAAAAACTTAAAGAAACCCAAAAGGAGAATCTAGATGTTTCGTATTAAGGGGTCTTTTCACTTTAGACGCTAAAAAAGGCTACGTTCATGAATTTTTTTGATAGGTTTATATTATAGATATTAATATAAAAGTTGTTACACTTAATTAATGAACTTTCGAAATACATGAATTTAAAAAAAATGTATTTATGTAATTCAACCAAACTTTAAGGGCGTTTTGCTCGAAACTACTGAACCGATCCTTACGAAATTTTAATCACATATTTTTTACAGCTACAGCGCATATCAACGATTTAAAAAAATTCGATATTCATTTTTTTTTTGGCCAACAACGGTGAAAAAACACGTTTTTTATCCGAAAAATGTCCGCCATTTTGTTATTTTTGCATCTATAACAAATCGTATGATATGCGCAATAGCTATCAACATACTGAATGTAAAACCGTTTGATTTTGTTTGTTTCGGATGATGCATCTCCGAGATTTCATCAACAGCGCAGACCTACAATTTTTTAAACTACTATTTTCGTCTATGAATAGTGACGCAAATAAATAAGACAATTTGAAAAAAAATGTATTTCGAAAGTGTAATTATTAAGTGTAACAACTTTTATATCAATATCTATAGTATAAACCTACCAAAAAAATTAATCAAAATAGCCTTTTTTTAGCGTCTAAAGTGGGAAGACCCCTCAATATTCTATGATATTACATATTTTTATTTTTCGTTCATACCTTTCCGTATTACGAAGCCTTAAACATTTCTATAACTACCAAGACGTGAATATCCTAACGTATGATCGACCTCAATTCGTTTCGTCGCGGACCTAGTCTTTCAAAAGGTCACACGATAATCAAGCGCGTGACGAAAAGCGAAGGTGAATTAAAATACATTTGCGGAGAAATAGACATACCAGACTATATTTTCGGCCGCAGTAGAAAAATTCCACGATATTCGAGGCTCTCGGCCGCTATGAACTATTGATTTTCCATTTTATCGAAGTTAATTGCGAATAGAATGAACAACAAGAACAACGAAAAAAGGCGCACTTTCGAGAGTAATTAGAACGTCGCGGAGCTTTAGCGAATGGGAATTCGTCCAAAAAAAGTTCATATTATGTAGAGAATTTCAAATGCAAAAAAAAAACGCACAGTGGCGCTCTCTAAAACGGTCCGCGTCCGGGGGTGGGGGGCGTCAACACAACCTTTTAATGAAATATTCGGTGAGCGCGAAATTTTCAGGACGATCGTATGATGAACAAACATGGCATGATATTCTCTCCATTGCTCAAATTGTTTTGCGGAGCTCATTTAAAATTCTTCTGATATTTTGTTATAACCGCTATATTTTTCGAGTTAAGCCATCCTACTCGTCAGAGTTTCCAGCAAAAATAGTAAAAAAAAATCTCCGACGAACATTTTCAAAAAAATCAATCCAGTATAAACTTACGCAACTTTTTACATCTTTGACATTTCCTCTCGAATCATTTAGTTCTTGAGTTTCGTTGCATTTTCCAAAATTTGTTTTTTAGCTAAAAATGAAATAACTTTGCGACAAAAAATCGTACGAAACGTTTTACAAGTCGAAAATGGAGCTCCTGCTGCCCCATTCAAGTTTATCATGGATAAGCATGATAACATTTTTTTCCATAAGTCATACACCCAATTTTCGATGGGCGAAAAAAAGCCGAAAAACAGTCACGTACAAATGTGTGAATCGGGTCGCAAAAAATTGTAAAAAATATTTCAAAGAAGAAAAAAAAAAATTGAATTTGTTCCCTTCAAAACGCCGTTGGGTAAATTTGGTTATTTTTTTGTTGACGAAGCTATGTAACTTTTAGTGCGGCAAGAAATATCGACTGGTGTATTCAAACTTTTGAGCAGCAGTATATATATATATGTATATATGGAAAAAAGTGATTTTGAATACACATTATGAAAATTCCAATGTCTTTAATTTCGTCCTCAAAAGCGAGTATCAAAATGTGTTTTTTCGATATATGCCGAGGGATCTGTATAAGCTTGACATTTTTTAAATACGATTTTTTTATTGCATAGTTTTATAAGGTAGGGCCTTAACTTTAATTTGCAAGGAACATTTCGTAAAAAGTGTAGGAATTGATGATTTTTGTGTCACGAAAAGGTGACGATTTTTGTGAAGCGGCAAATCGCCCACTGCGCTACGGCGAACCGCCCTGCTGCGATGTACTCTTTTTCTTTTGCGTTTTTATCGAAACGGTGTAAGTCGTATCTCAAAACGTAAACGTCTGATCCAGTTCAAATTGAGCCAGAGCATATCTTACAACATTTTCTATCGTATGACTGACCGGCTTTTCGATATGTTCATTCATCTGTTGATGAAAAAATGACTAAGCTTGTTTTTAAGTCCTAAATCGACCCCCTTTATCTAGTGCTTGTTATTTGCGTAATTTTCAACATTTCTAAATAGTGTCCGGTCATACGAACATTTTATTATCATACTAAAAGTAAATTTTTTTATTTATCATTCCAAATGACCGTAGTTGATAGACCCACCCACACCCATTGGCTATGGAGCAACAGCGATACTTTGTTCAAATAATAACGTCATTGTTTACCAATATTTTTCAATTAAAAAATACTCAAAGTTGCCATGACTATGCATTAATTGCGTGTCGAATCCCGATCTCGTCATCCCAATATCCTCATCATAAAAATTATTCAAAATCGACCTTACTTTTGGGCCCCAAGCTTATACGGATTTCAAATATACGTACACACACGTACATACGTAGACAGGCAGCAATATCGGTGTTTTCAAACTGAAAGCTTACTGCAATAATCATGAGCTTCTATCAATCACGGTGCGTCTGCTTATGCGGAATAAATTTCACATTTCCAATACGCATACAATTAATTTGACCAAAAACGTAATTCCCCTGGTGTAATTAGGTTTCATTGAAAACCAATGATGGCATTATTGCATTTCTCCGCACGCGAATATGAATTACCAAATCCGCATCGGTGATCAATTTCAGTGGCTAACGCGTTTGAATAACACGCTTCCCATCCAAATCAATAGATGCAAATATACAACGTGAGGCAGAAAAATGGTTCATTTGATTGAGCATTATTGAACACATGATCACGGATCGCAATTACCTCGATACTCAACGTTAATGAATGTCCTTGCAAATTAGAAATTTCCCAGTTGTATTGCCGCATTATAGCGCGTGGCTCGCGGTGTATCAAAAGTGAACAACATTGCCCTCTGCAATATTGTTCAGTTTTGCAAATGCAGACGAAAGCACATTTTCGTCGAGAGATTCGGCCCAATGGAGCTTTTCACATTCGTGCCCTCGAGACTGTTCTCGTTTTTTTCCCATTTCTCATCGTCATTCCCCGACAAACAAAAAATCCAACTTCGGCCACAAAGTGTACAGCCCTCCGAGACAAGGGCTCGTGCTTCCGGGTTTGTCATGGTCCACTGAGTTTCGACGATTTTCGGTTTTTTTTCCGGGGCAGAAGAGAAAAATGAAAATTGTGGAAAGATGCTCAGCGACCCGTCACTGTTCACTTCATCAAGCTTGCCTGACTTTCGATTCAATTCTCTTTGACATTGCACACTCGTCTCTTTCTACCCCCCTCTCTCTCTCTTTCTTTCTCTCTCTCTCTCTCTCTCTCTCTCTCTCTCTCTCTCTCTCTCTCTCTCTTTCTCTCTCTCTTTCTGTTCATTGTGACGAGAGAGGAAATATAAAAATAACGAGGCTCGCCGCTACAAGAGTTCTATCTCGGTGTCTCTACCGAATAGTAAAGAATACATCGACACTGGACCGTTAACACACTGGGGTAAAAAGCACTCGGAGGGTGAAAAAAAGCTGACGAGTTTCTGGAAATCTACTTGGCGAAGTGCCATGCACCCTATAGGGCTTGCATCCGAAAAAGCTGGTCGCGTCTCTTATTTGCTCAGTCTGAATCTCTCTTTCTCTCTCTCTCTCTCTCTCTCTCTCTCATACACAGACACAGACGCACACACACACGCACGCACGCACGCACGCACGCGCGCGCGCGTACACACACACACACACACACACACACACACACACACACACACACACACACACACACACACTTTCTCTCAAGTTGGACCTCGTTGCGTTATTATCACTGATCTTCGAAGGGGATGTTCTAATGCAATCATAGCATTATTGAATCCGTGATCCATCCTATAGATATCTTATTTTCTGACGAGCCCTTCATCTTCTATTTCTTTTTTATCCGTCAAACCCTTTGCCAAGTCGAAAAATGTCTTCGTTGGCGAATTTTCCGATGGTACAAAACAGCCGAGAATCAAAGAAATTCAAGTGGTGATGCCATTAGAAAGTATATATTATTTTATGGTGGCATACAGAAACGCTGATTTCTCAGTGACGGAAAAGATAGTAGTTGGATAGCTAATCGACGATTTGGTTTATCCAAAGTATTGCCCATTGGAACAGACAACCGTGGCCCATCTTTCGACCAACAATCGAATTCCATGTAGGAAGAATACGGCTTCTTTAGAAGCAGTCCAGTCATCTACCCATTTTTCGATTTCTTCGTACGAGGTGAAGTTTTGATCCATTAGCGTTGATTGCATCGACCGGAGCAAATGGTAATCGTAGGGAGCGATGTCTGCGGTATATGGTGGGTTGGGTAGGATTTCCCAGTTCGCTCCGTCTAAGTACTTCTTAATCGGTTGAGCAACATGCAGCCTGGCGTTGTCGTGCAGCAAAATCACCTTGTCATGGCGATTCTCCCACTCCGGCCTCTTCTCGTGTAGATCTTGGTTCAAACGCATCAGTTGCGGTCGATAGCGATCCCTGGTGATGGTTTCCGACGGCTTAAGCAGCTCGCAATACACGACACCCCTCTTTTGGGTCGTTTTCCGTGGTCCTTGTTGTCCACAGAGGAGTCACCGCTTTGGAAGCGGCCAAACCGCGCTTTGCACATTGCATTCGATGCGCGGTAGATTTCTTTGCGGGGAAATAATGGAGCATGACTTCTCGCAAATGTCACTTGCTTGGAACAAAAGTGGCTGTTGTAAACACGATAAAAATAGAGCATGTGAATGTGTTGCACAAGCGTGGAACGGCGTTTCGGCAGGTCTCTGTGGACCCATCATCAAGGGTACTGCCAACCATTAAAGCGAGAAATCCCTTTAAAATTTTCAAAAAATCGATTTTTTTTTACATATTTCAAAAGTATGATACCCAAAGGGCCAAACTGACCAAAGGAAAATTCGAAATATTGAATAGTCTTGAGCGCGGGGACAGCATGCGGTCAGGTAGCGAGTCACATGTTGAAACTTCAAACGCGATTATCTCGAAACTACTTGTTCAAAAACTGCTCGTGTTGTAGCTCAAAAATTTATCGACCGATTTGGATGAAATTTTGGGAGGTTACTCTCAGTAATATCATCGGAAGGATATACCTAAAGTTTGAAAGGTAGCGTGTAAATAAATATTTTTTTGGGTCAAAATATGTCGAAAAAATGGTCGAAAAATCGAACTTTGCAGTAAGAAGGCTCCAAAATTTTCAATTTTGCACTTTTTCATCATTTTTTAGGTGTATCCTTCCCCTCAATATGTCAGTAAACGAATGATACTTATTAAATCTTTTTCAGATCAACAGAAAAAGAGTGACAACTGCAGTACTTTTCGATGTCGCGGAAAACAGGCGTCCGTAGACCCTTAATAACGTCGCCATTTTGTTGGTCATCCTAAAAAAAAATATTTTTTTTTCAAACTTGACAGTTATAATAAACTCATGTCCAAATGTGAAAATGATCAGATTATTTAATCCCCTCTAAAAAAATTCCTGAAAAATACCTATTTTTCACGCTGCTAAAGGGATTTCTCGCCTTAAGGGGGGAGATACCTTTGGGCGAGGAAAAAATTTGCTGATTTTGATGATTTTTGTTAAAAGGAAAGATTTCTTCACCATTTTTTAGATTTAGGGTACGTTTTATTATTACTTTAGACTGTTACATGGTATTTTTTATTAATCTATAAAAATGGCGGGCGTATGGCACAATCTTCTAAACTGTATTTTAAAAACTGGCGGGATGTACAGCAAGGAACTAATCCACCCATTCTGATGAAATTTCGTATAAATCTTTCTAACCCCATTGTCTAAAACATGACCATAAAGGAAAAAAAAGAACTTTATTACAAAATGTAGCCATTTTTTTTCGAAAAATTCAATCTTTTTGTTTCAAAGCGTACCATTTAATCGATTTTCAACATTTCTCACTGTTTCTCGGCTCATATTCTGTGTATAAGTGTTAATGAAAGAAAAATCACCGTTGGTTTTTCCTTGGTTTAGAAAGTTGATTGGAAGCTTGGTTTAGAAGAGCGTGCCATATCTCCGCCATTTGCGGGCGGTTTCACAACCACCTAATATTACATCACCTAAAAATCTATTGCGAACCGTTTACCAACCCGTTTATTTTCGGACATCTCGAATCAAAAGCCGTCCAAAAAACATTTCGTCCTCAAAATAAATAAATAAAGTAAAAACGTCCTCAAAACACAAATGTTCTCCGATGAGTATCGTTCAGCAGTGATGCAGGTTAACTCAAATTACTCCAGAAACACGTAGCCCGCTAAGAAATCGTACCGTCGTATTTCACGACTCAAGACATGTTGATGTTCAACCCCCCCCCCCCCCTCCCTACGCCGAATT